>JAKZAP010000014.1:3755692-4168610 GCA_023053575.1 Branchinecta lynchi
GGCAGTTCCTGGCCCCCAGCAATAGATCTTCTTTGAGTGATAAATCGAAAAATTTACAGAATTTAAAAAAGTGTAATTTTCCCACGGATCCGAAAGTGCTGCCATCTATTGTTTCTATCCGTTTATGTTTGTGATTTCAGCTGAGTTTATCGTTCCAAGTCTTACACTTGGGGGTGAGGAAGATAAATGAAATCAGATGGGCCTAAACTTTAAAAGTTCTCTCACTGCTGAAGAAATTAGAGTTTATCCTTTGCTCGTTTCTTAAGTGGTGAAATTAAAAGTTGGCCTACGGCAGAAAGTCAAACTGTTGAACTAATACAGATAGAATTTTTTTTTTCAACGGCATTCGGTAGACCTCGATGTTTGGTACAGAAATTCCTTCATGAGATTCAACAGTTTGAAAGTTTGGAGGGGTTGACAACTTCAGTAGTGAGGTACATGCTGAAACCAAAAATAGGCCGATCCCAATCGTGAGACATGTAGGGTACTTGTAAGCAACAGTCGGCTGTTACACCATAATCATCTTCGGCGATGAGGGGTTAGCAATATTGGTAGTTGGGTGTACCTATTAATCCTATTATTTCTTTCCTGTGTATTTGATTGTGAGAACAATTTGGTACCATGTCTATCAAGGGGAGATGGACTTGTAAGTATGAATCGGTTGCTAGAAGGGGTTCATGAGGGGCTAGAAACTTGTGAAAACTGGTGTCCATTTTGTTATCACTATAAATCAGAGGGTAAGAAAATTAGTCTCCTTGGTCTATCACTGTAACATGGAGTTTAGTCTTTCAGGGGTTGACAACTTTAGTGGTAGGTTACACACTCAAACAAAGAATAGGCGGAACCCAATTGTGAGACATGTCAGGGACTTGTAACTCTTGTAAGTAACAATAGGCTGTTATACCATAATCATCTTCGACGGTGAGAGGTTTCCGACCGTGTTAACGCAACGGATACAAATGATAATGTAAAACAACAACATAGTTTCGATATGGTATTTTGATCCTGAAAAGTTACGGATAACTTTATAATACCAACTAGATTATGTAAGATAATGTTCCAAGTTTTCACCAGTCACGATGTCGGCGATTGAAAAGGGATAAAGTTCAACTGGCTGCAACCTCAATTTAGTCCCTACTTCCGACATTCTATTTTTTATTTTTACTTGTAAACAAAAATTGACTGTTAGACCATAGTCATTTTAGGCGATGAGGGGCTTATAACTTTTACTGGTTGGTGTACTTATTAATCCTAGTCTTTTCCTCTCGTGTATTTGAATTGAAAACAATTTGATACTATGTCTATCACGGGGAGATGGACTTGTATCAGTTGCCGGAAGTGGTTCATAGGTGGGCTAGAAACTAGTGCAAATTGGTGGACATTGTATCTGATCTCTTTAAATCTGAGGGTTAAAAGGTGAGTCTCCCATGGTCTATCAATGAACTTAGAATTTCTTTGATGGGTTGACAACTTTAGTGGTAGGGTAAACACTCAGATAAAGAATAGGTGGAACCCAACTGTGAGACAAGTCAGAGACTTGTAACTAACAGTCGGCTATTACACCATACTCATCTTCGGGGCTTCAGACTTTTCTTAGTCTGTGTACCTATTTTGTTTCCAGTGTTTTTGATGATAAGAAAAAGTTTGGTTCATGTCGTCGTTCAAGAATCGGTTGCTAAGCATTGCCATTTCCATGAGATGCTAGAATGCCGTATGGTGATGGTCTTTCACTGTAAGCTAGAATTAAGTGTTAACGCAACGGATACAAATGATAATGTAAAACAACGATATATGTTACGCAATAATTAGTAGAGGTATTTTGGTATTTTGAACTAAAAAGCTATGGATACCTTTATATTGGCAACTAGGTTATATAAGATAATGTTCCAAGTTTCCACAAGTCACGATGTCTACGATTGAAAACGATAAAGTTCAACTGGCTGCAAAGTCAATTTAGTCCCCTACCGATATTCTGTTTTTTTTTTTTGTTCAACGCTGAGGGATAACCATGTCATTACCGATTGTGCCATCAGTTCAGAAAAATATTCGTCATGGTTTGGAACATACCATTTTGAAAACCTTGAGGGGTTGGAATTTAGTTAGCGAAGAAACAAAACCAAGCAAACACTTCACGTTGGCCAGGCAACGTAGTCTAGTTACTATTTCGGATACACATTCTTTGTGTTTCAGTGTCGTTGTGCAATAGCGTGGGTAATTTTGCTAGAGGTATTAGCGACTGCCAATGCCAACAGCTAGCTCTCATTCAGAAGTGAATGAGGGGCGTCGTACATTCAACCTGACCTAAATATTGTGCCTTCTTTTTCTGTTGTACAAACATTCCGGTAAGATTTCGCATGCTTAATTCGTCCACTGTTCCAGTTTTTCCATTTACTTCTGAAAGGACCTGTCTTACCAATAATACTAACACACCTACTTCCCATACACTTGCATATATTTCTAAACCCGAAGACCCCCAATTTCGTACGGTAGGCCCTACATTCTAACCCACTCTACTAACTAAACCACGCAGATTTTCTCACGTGCCGTGTTTTGCTACGTTCGATGTTTATCACGCTGTCGACGGCTGTCGGCGAGAAGTTTTTCCATCAGGAAAACCGGCTATGTAAATTGTTTCCCTGTTTTCGCTATAAGTCAACGTGTTTCGGAAATGGGTTTAAAACAGCCAAAACCGTGTGTTATTTGTTGAAAGCACATGTTGTAATAGGAGATGGACCTTGCGCCGTAGTCTTCGGGTAGACGAGAGTGGCAGTAGGCTATAGCCTTAGGTTATCCTAATCGTAGCGTGTAAGGCGGTGGGTAAGTAAGGCTGGTAGTGAAACTAGACTTTACGTTAACATACAAATAGTTTTATTTCAGACTTACTCTGTATAATGTAAATCCTAATCCGAGCAAATACCAATCACTGTTGATAATAACGACAGGCTAAGTAATGAATGACGAATGACCAATGACGATAAGAGCTTAAAAGAGCTGGAAAGAGCTTATATACTCCATTTCGCACGAGTGAAGATTGCAGATCGCGGCTTAAATATAGGAGTGATTCATGCTATATTTAGTGGCTCATCTTGTGACACACGTCTCTTGAATTTAACTCTGGATCATCAAATTGGCAGTTAAAAACTGGGAAAATAGTTCAGCGCTTGAAGTTAGCATGAATCAAGGTATGATTCATGCTGTAACTTAGTGTCTCTTTAATTTAGCTCTGTATCACCACTTGTGCCATTAAAAACTAGAAAGACTGAAGGATTATATTTCTTCGCTATATACATAGAGATAGTTCGACGCTTGACATAGAGACCGACACAACACACAGCCTAGTTTTAAAGTATTCAAAGTTATTAAAATACTGTAAGTTGAAGAGTAGGTAGTGCGAGGGGTCCTTGAATGATGATGATGACGAGATTTTTATTAACACACTACACAGAAAAGGGAAATAGCGCAGTAAGAAAAGGAAAATTACACTGAGCAATCGATAAACGCAGTACATGCACAGGCTAAAAACAAACAAGAGCTACGAGCTCATATGGCACTTGTTACGGGTAGGCAGTACAAGAAAGTAGATGAGAACGTCACAAAATACACCCGCCATCCAAAAATGTGATTCGGAAATAGAAATTGAATATTTAGTTTCACTCACTTCTGAGCAGTCCGGCATCGTCTCGATTATCTGCAGCAAATGCACATGACTGTTCAAGCTTCCAAATTTCAGCCCAATAAATCCATTCGCTTGATCCCTAGACGTGCTACACGATTTCCGGTACTCCCTCTATCTCCCCCTATCGTGGCCGAATCTGGTTCGGGCTAAAAAAAATGGACCATAAACAGCATCTTCTTTTATATCATCTATCAAGTTTCACTTCGAATCTGACCATTTTTAGAACAATCCGGTACGCCCCCCCCCCCCCACCAACGTTGTCGGATCCGGTTCTGGCCCCAAAATATGTCAACTAGAGTATATGCTCTCTCTACGTTCCATGTTTCATTTAAACTGATTTCTGAGTTTCTTGAGTTTTCCGGCCCCCCCCCCCCATCCCCCCACGGACCCGACCCGTACTTGACACTGAATATCCGAGGCCATAGCTCTTTCCACCAGACAAGTTTCATTCAAAATCCGATCACCCGTTCAAAAGTTATGCACGCCACTAGATTCCGGACTCCCCATCCATCCACTCCCCCCACGATGGTCGGATCGGGGGGAAACGGCTGGTCTGTTCGGATCCCTGACATACCTGACAAATTTCATCGCCCTAGCACATCAGCAAGTATGCCGAAATTGCAGGATCGCCAGAAATCCGGACCCCCACCCCAGCTCCCCCACAGTGCCCGGATCCGTTCCGGTGATGTCAATGACGTATCTACGACTTGTGCTTGTTCTTCCCACCCAAGTTTCATCTCGATCCCTCCATTCTAAGCGTTTATGAGTCCTTGATATGCCAGCCCATTTGCATCGTCCTAGTACATCAGTAAGTACCGAACTGACGGATAATCAGAAATCCGGACCCCCCCCCCCCCCCCCCCCCCGCCCAGCTCCCCCGATAGTGTGCCATTCCGGTCCGGCTATGTCAATGATGTGTCTAGGACTTGTGCTCGCTCTTCCCACCAAGTTTCATCCTGATCCCTCCGCTCTAAGCGTTTCCGAAGATTTCCGGTTCCCCTCTCCAACTCCACCCGAAGTCACCGGATCCGGTCCGGATTTTAAGTGGATCGTCTGAGACACGAGGTCTTTCCAAATACCAAGCTTCGTTAAGATCCGATCACCCGTTCAAGAATTATAAATACCTCAAAATTCTGGATTCTCAATCCGGCCACTCCCACCACGATGATCGGATCATGCAAACGCCAATTGTCAAGTCGGTTCATTCAAGTCCCTGTTATGCCAGCCCAGTTGCATCGTCCTAATGCATCAGGAAGTACCGAACTCACGTTTAATCAGAAATCCGGACCCCCCCCCACCGCGCCCAGCTCCCCCCATAGTGCCCGAATCCGGTCTGGTTATGTCAATGAGGTATCTAGGACTTGTGCTTGCTCTTCCCATCAAGTTTCATCCTGATCCCGCCCACTTCAAGCGTTTCCCCAGATTTTCCGGTACCCATCTCCAACTCCCCCCGTAGTCACCGGATCCGGTCTGGATTTTATGTGGATTGTCTTGAGACACGAGGTCTTTCCAAATACCAAGTTTCATTAAGATCCGATCACCCGTTCAAGAGTTATAAATACCTCAAGATTCCGGATTCCCCCTCCACTCCCCCCACGATACTCGGATCGGGGAAGTGACTATTTCCAACTTAATCATTTGGGGTCGCTGATATGCCTGCCAAGTTTCATCGTCCTACCTTATGTGGAAGTGCCCGGACTAGTAAAACCCGGACCGACAGACCGACGGACGGGACAGAAATAGCGATCGCTATATGGCACTTGGCCGAAAGGCAAGTGCCATAACAAACAAAATACAGGAAAAAAAGGGATAGTCGGGTCTAAAAACATTTCTTCCCAAGTGAAAAGCCGGAAAAATGGTCAAAGGCAGAAACCTGGCAATGGAAGATAGCTTTACACAATTAGGGTTATATGGTGCAAAGTTTGCAGTTACACGGAAATTCCTGCAACAACAAGTAAGGTATAGAAGAAACTCAAAGAATAACTCAAAGAAATTGGGCTCAAAGAATATTTATAGAAGAAATTTACAACATTTGTCTGCACTGGACTATTTCTTTTTTCTTGTTTAGTGCATAAGTAAAACTCCATCATCATCATCGTCTGTAGTACTTTTTGGGATCCCAAAACGTAAGTGGAGGGAACGTAAGTCCGTCCGTCCGTCCGTCCGTCCGTCTGTAAGCACGATAACTCTCGAAGGGAATGAGATATTTTTGATGAAACTTGGTGTGAGGGTTCGTTGGGTCGTCGGACCAGTCAAGTTCGTAGATGGGCTTTGTAGCTCTACATTTAGGGGTGGGGGAGGGGATTCAAATTAAGGGACAAACAAAATATTTTGAAACAGCTAATGTGATAGTCGATTATGGGGTAAGAAGACATGCTGAACACGGCGGTGAAAACCATTTTGTCATCAGACAAGTAGTTCGCCCGGAATCCGGCCAAAACCGGAAAGTTTGTTGAAAGTAAAAGTTTTATTTGAAGTTGATTAGATGTTCGATTTAGGGGTAGGAAGACATGCTGAAGACGATGGTGAAAATTATTTTCTCGACGGACAAGTATTTTCGCCCGGAATCCGGCCCAAACCGGAAAGTTTGTTGAAAGTAAAAGTTTTATTTGAAATTGATTAGATATTCGATTTAGGGGTAGGAAGACATGCTGAAGACGATGGTGAAAACTATTTTCTCGATGGACAAGTATTTCACCTGGAATCCGGCCCAAACCGGAAAGTTTGTTGAAAGTAAAAGTTTTATTTGAAGTTGATTAAATGTTCGATTTAGAGGTAGGGAGACATGCTGAAGACGATGGTGAAAACTACTTTCTCGACGGACAAGTATTTCGACCGGAATCCGGCCCAAACCGGAAAGTTTGTCAAAATTAAAAGTTTTTATTTGGAGTTGATTAGATGTTCGATTTAGGGCAAGAAGACATGCTGAACACTTATGTGAAAACAAGGTTTCTACCCGGACATGTAGTTCGTCCGGAATCCGGCCAAAACCGGAAAACTGTTGGAAGTCAAAGTTTTATTTCTAGTTGATTAGAATAAGCAATTTAGGGGTAAGAAGAGATGCTGAGTCCCTGTGTGACAATCGTATTTTACCCGGACATATAGTTCGACCGGAATCCGGCTGGAATCGAAAAATTTGTTATAAACTAAATTTCCATTTGAAGTTGATTAGATGTTCATTACTGGGGAAAGAAGATACCCTGATTTCGTCTTTGAGCTTTCTTTTTTCGCCGGACAAGTAGTTCTGGAGTTCGGCCGGAACCGGGAAATTGGCAGAAGTGGCAGGAAGTTTTCGTCAAAACAGATATGACTTGTAGGGGTAAACACACATGCTGAATCCAAATCTGAACTTGGTTTTCTCAGGTGATTAGCTATTTGGCCTTAATCTGTTTCTGGATTTTAATTGTAAAAATGTTCAAGGAGTCTGGCGAAGACTGGATCTGGCTAAGACAAGACCCAGTTGTCTGGATCAGATATTGAATTTTTGGGATCCCATCGAAACCTTTGGTCTTGTTCGTTCCGATAAAAGTAGAATATTTTCCACTCATCCGACCGCAAAAATCGGGCTGAGCGTCCACGCTACTTTGATAGCTGCGTTCTTTGTCACGGGAGTTCTCACCGGTGGTCTCCGGATTTTTATGGCACTTGAGCTTACTCAAGTGCCATATAGCGATTGTTATTTCTGTCCGTCAGTCGGTCTGTCGGTCTGTCGGTCCTGGTTTTGCTAGTTCGGGCACTTCCAGATAAGCTAGGACGATGAAACTTGGCAAGCATATCAGGAACTGGACCAGATTAAATTAGAAATTGTCGCTTCCTCGATCCGACCATCTGGAGGGGAGTGGAGGGAGGGGGGAATCCCGGAAAAAATAGGAAAAATGAGATATTTTTAGCTTACGAACGGGTGATCGGATCTTAATGAAACTTAATACATGGAAGGACTTCGTGTCTCAGACCCTCCATTTTAAATCCAGACCGGATCCGGTGACACTGGGGGGAGTTAGAGGGGGAAACCGGAAATCTTGGAAAACACTTAGAGTGGAGGGATCCGAATGAAACTTGGTGGAAAGTACAAGCAAAAGTCCTAGATACGTGACTGATATAACCGGAACGGATCCGCTCACTTTGGGGGAGTTGGGGGGGGGGGAGAAGTCCGAATGTGTAGTGATCCCGCGAGTTCCGTGCTTCCTGATGTGCTGGGACGATGGAAATTGACAGGCATGTCTGGGACCCGACCAGCTTAAATAGGAAATCATCAATTCCCCGATTCGACCATCTGGGGGGGGGGAGTGGAGGGAGGGTGAAGCCAAAATTTGAGGTATTTTTAGCTTGCGAACGGGTGATCGGATCTTGATGAAAATTGATATTAAGGATGACCTCGTGTCTCAGACACCTCACTTTAAATCCGGGCCGGATCCGATGACACTGGGGGGAGTTGGAGGAGGGAACCGGAAATTTTGAGAAACGCTTAAAGTGGAGGGATCGGGATGAAACTTGGTGGGAAAAACAAGCACAGGTCCTAGACACGTCATTGACATAACCCGACCGGATCAGGGCACTGTGGGGGAGTTGGGATGGGGGTCCGGATTTCTAGCGATCCCGCGAGTTCGGCATACTTCCTGGTGTCCTAGGGCGATGAAACTTGGCAGGTATGTCAAGGATCCGAACAGATTGACTTGAGAACAGCCGTTTCCCCGACCCGACCATCGTGGGGGGAGTGGGTGGATGGGGAGTCCGGAATCTAGTGGCGTGCATAACTTTTGAACGGTGATCGGATCTTGATGAAAATTGATATTTAGGATGACCTTGTGTCTCAGACACCTCACTTTAAATCCGGGCCGGATCCGATGACACTGGGGGGAGTTAGAGGAGGTAACCGGAAATTTTGAGAAACGCTTAAAGTGGAGGGATCGGGATGAAACTTGGTGGGAAAAACAAGCACAGGTCCTAGACACGTCATTGACGTAACCGGACCGGATCCGATGACACTGGGAGGAGTTGGAGGAGGGAACCGGAAATTTTGAGAAACGCTTAAAGTGGAGGGATCGGGATGAAACTTGGTGGGGAAAACAAGCACAGGTCCTCGACACGTCACTGACATAACCGGACCGGATCAGGGCACTGTGGGGGAGTTGGGGTGGGGGTCCGGATTTCTAGCGATCCCGCGAGTTCGGCATATTTCCTGATGTCCTAGGGCGATGAAACTTGGCAGGTATGTCAGGGATCCGAACAGATTGACTTGAGAACAGCCGTTTCCCCGACCCGACCATCATGGGGGGAGTCGGTGGATGGGGAGTCCGGAATCTAGTGGCGTGCATAACTTTTGAACGGGTGATCGGATTTGAATGAAACTTGTCTGGTGAGCTATCGCCTCGGACGTTCAGTGTCACGTCCGAGTCGGGTCCGATACCTGTGGGGATGGGGGGGGGGGGGGGGGGGTGGAAAACTCAAGAAACTCTAAAAGTAGAGGGATTGGGACGAAACTTAATGGATGGAACAAGCATTAGGCCTAGATGAAATTGACGGAGCCAGATGGTTTCGGGGCTCTGTGGGGGGAGTTGGAGGGGGTTTCCTGGAATTCCGGTAGTCGTGAGTTAGAATAGTTCCAGATGTAAAACGACAACGAAACTTTGCAGGCATATTAGCGACCCGAATTATCTTGACTTAAAAACCTGACACAACATACCCCCGGAAACTTCCGTTCCTAGATCCGAGCATTTTTGGGGGAGCAAGAGAAGAGAAATATGGACTTCTATAAATTGCGAACGAGTGGTCTGATTCGAGTGAAACTTCATGGGTGATACGAATCGATGGCCTCGACATGTAAAACATGCGTTCGAACCATATGCGACCACGATTAGGGGAATTGGGGGTGGGGGGACTTTTGACATGCACAAAAACCAAACGGATGGACCGAATGAGATGCAATTCGACAGTGCCGAGTTTATGCGGCCTAGATTTGTTATTTGGCGTCTGGGCCGGATTCGGCCAAGGTAGGGGTGAGGGGTACTGGAAACTTGCAGATAGTCTATGCTCCGATTTCAGTCAAACTTGATGAGGGAATTAAGAGATTGGGCCCGAACCGGCTCCGACAACGTTGGTGGGAAGGGGGGGGGGGGTGTACCGGAACTTTCCAAAAATGCTCAGATTCGAGTGAAAATTGGTAGATGGTATAAACGAAGATGCTTTAGGTGGTCGATTTTTTTTTATTCCGAACCAGATTCGGCCACGGTAGGTGGAAATAGAGTGAGTACCGGAAATCGTGTAGCACGTCTAGGGATCAAACAAATGGATTTATTGGGATGAAAGTTTGAACAGTCATGTGCATTTGCAATCGAGACGATGCCGGAACTGCTCAGAAATGAGTGAAATTAAATATCCTATTTCTATTTCCGAACCGTCTTTTTGGATGGCGGGTGTATTTTGTGACGTTTTCATCTACTTTCCTGTACAGCCTACTCGTACAAGTGCCATATGAGCTCGTAGCTCTTGTCTTATAAGCCGTTTTTGAATCCACTGGTTAGTACTCACAAGTCTTATAACCCGTTTTTGAACCAACTGGTGTCCGGTTTTACCTCACCGATGCGGACTAACCAGAATCTGCTCGGGGAGCCCGGCTTCAGCGAGGAGTTACCAAGTTATCATCAACTGACAGGTGAACCAAAAAACGTGTTATAAGAGAAGAACCAGACACTGGTGACAAAACACCAGAGACAGCCCAGAGCGCAACGAACGCAGCTAGTATTGGGAGAGAGAGAGAATGAATCGCGGTCGGGCTTATATATCCGCGGGAAACTCAATTCCACAAGTGAATATTCGCTAATGTCATACTGAGTTCTAGAAAGACCGGATGACAGTATCCGCTAATGTCGTACTGAGTTTGGAAAGACCGGATGGTAATACTCGTGTACGTCCGCTGCAGGTTCGAATCAGCTCTGTTTCTTGATTTGTGCAATTATTTAATCGTAAATAGTGGATGCTTATGTTCACGCTATATGCAAGGCCGTATCCAGGGAGGGGGGTAGGGGGTTGACCTCCCCCCAAACATGCATAAATACTAATTTGTACAGGCTTTTCCCTCTGATCTACGTATTTTTTGTACTTTTTTGTGCGACCCGCAGGCCCCCCCCCCCCCCCCGAAATAAATTCCTGGATACGGGCCTGGCCACATGTTTATAATTATTTAAACGCTTGAAAATGAGACACCCTCCCCCTTCTTTAGATCGTAGTGTTACTTACAGCTGCTGTACGCTGAGATGTTATGCTTTGAGATGAAGTTAAACAAATCATCATTCCGATATACCGTTAGAAAGAGCGTAAAGTATCACGTTTTCAGGTCATAGCGTCGAGGTGGCTTGTCCTTAGGTCTTTGGCGTGCCGAATATCCAGCTGAATCGCGTGAATAGCGATCCGCTAATGTATGTCCGTCGGTCGGATTGCCCGTCTCTCTATCTGTCCCTCTGTCTCGCTTTTCTGTTCAAGCACTTTAACGCAAGTTTGGGCAATGAAACGTGGCATCCCTATCGAATACCCGACCTGACTTGTAACGAAACCGTATTTTCCCGCATTTGATCATCCGTGTGGGGTGGGGCGGGGTTTTGCGACCCGCGTAAGTTACGAACGGGTGATCCGATTCCAGGGAAACTTTATGGATGGCTGGACCAGATGCACAGATGTTCAGGACCACGGTGGGAGACTTTGAAAGGGGGGGGGGGGGAAGGGAATCTTTTAACATGTGTAGGGACAAATCGGATGATCAAGATGATGATGATGATTTTTTTTTATGACCCGTCAAAATAAACACAAGGCAGAAAGACGGAGTAAGTAACAAGAAAAAAAAAAAAAGAGAATAACTTACAAAATATACAGTATAACTTTTACCATACCATATATTTCAAAACTCATGGACAACAAGGCCCAACCAGCACACGATGTCGTCCACTGCTTCCTGACCGAAGATTAAAAATTAAGTGTCTTATTCTGTGTGTATATATGTGTTTTGTTTATTTTCTTTATTTTCGTCATATACTCCGCCTTTTCAAAATGGCGGGTCATGAATATATTACTTACTTACTTACATACAATTAAACCAAGAGGGTTTTCCAGTCGTGATCAACATTTTGGCTGTAAGTTTCTATTTGTTTCTCCACTGCTGTTAGTGCATCACTAACGATAAAATGTGATGGGATGTGACATAGGATGTGTTTTGGAGCGAAACACTTGGATGGTATGGAGGTGGTAGATCCTAGATATGCAATTTTGAGGGAAAGCCTCCGTGGGAGGAGTTTTAGAGGTTGCCAGAGATATTCGGGAAGTGATCTAGTTCGAGTGAAATTTGGGGGGTGGTACGAGCAAACGCCGTGGATGCGACACTGATGTGTCGAAATTGCATCTGACCACGGTGGGGGTAGTTGGACGGGAGCCACGAAAATGTTCAGCATGCGTAGGGCCCTAACGGATGAGTGGATTAAAAATAATCATAGGCCATACAAAGGTCATGGGTCCTAGATATGTTATCTTGAGTTCCCGGCAGGATCTGGTCTCGGTTGAGAGAGTTGGAGGGGGGTACCGGAAATTTTCCGGATGTGCTCCGATTCGACTGAAACTTGGTGGGGGGTAGGAACAAATGGCGTGTCCGAATCGCAAGTGGACATGGTGGGGGAGTTGGCGGGGGGGTCCTTTGAATTTTCTGATACGCGTAGGGTGGATGTGTGCCATTCGAGGTCTAGACCCTAGACCTGGAATGACACTTCTAAGGCCCATGACCTTTTTACAGTTTCATCTAACCGGTTGAGTATCGATGGAGAAGGAGAAGCGGACATTTTAAGTAGTCACTGTTTAAAATTTGTTCATCTTTCCATCAAATTATATCTTTGGTTTCCTCCATGGGGCGTTGGGCACATGGAGGGGGGGCATGTGGCCCTGACGGGGTTTTAAACTAGTAAATCCAGTTAAAATTTATTGCAGGTTTAATTGCCATGGTAAAAGGGTATCAGCTAAAAAGAGGCACGGCATGGCGCAGGACGCACGAGTAATAAAAAGTGATTAGGAAGTTTCGTGCCTCTTTTTTAGTACCCGTGCCTCCTACACTATGTTGTGCCGTGCCGTGCCTCTTTTTAAGTCAATCCCTGGTTAAAGTCCCTTGTTCGCAGATTCGAGCGAAACTCGATACGCAATAGGAGCAGATGCTCTAGGCTTGATATTTGATGATGATTTTATTTATCCCGTCAAATTAAACACAAGGCACACAGACGGAGTAAACAATAAAGAAAAAAAAGAAGAAGGAAAGACAACACGAAAGAGAATTAACTTACGAAATACACAGTAACTTTTACCATACAACTAAACCAAGAGGGTTTTCCAGTCGTGATCAATATTTTGGCTATAAGTTTATATTTGTTTCTCCACTGCTGTTAATGGATCACTAATTTGATAACGACTGGAAATTTTCGAGTTTCTCGTCCACGGGGGAGGCGTAATATATATTTAGCAAAACGATAGAATGTTGTCCGGATTTGTTTTTTGTCTGATTTGGTGAGAAGCCTCCAAAAAGGTGCAGTATACAGAACGTGAGGTAGGGCGATTGGATTGTAGATAGCCGAGAGGACGGGACGTTGAAAATGTAGCTTATTAGATATCACAGTTCCGCATGCACGTGCAACTCTTTTACGTATATGCTTTATAAGTAGTGCACGGGTTTTGCTGGATTTTCCAGTAGCTAACCCCAGGTAAATTAGCGAATCGAGTGGCTTCACATGAACACTTCCCAGTCGTACTGTTACATCCGGGTTAGTTTCCCAGTTGAAACGTACAACTTAGGATTTATCTGCATTGAAATGCATTCCAACGTGCCCATATTCTGTGCGAAGGATATCGGAATTTTCCTCCAAACGAATAACGGTACAGCTGGGATTAAGAATATCATCAGCATAAGTAGGCAGGGCATTGAAGACACGGGGCTATTTCCTATCTAAATGGCCCCGTTTTTATTTAACATGGGATTCCCTATCCAAATGGCTCCGTTTTTGATTGGTTGGTTTTGAGGCGTGGACCGCCCCCTCTTTTGTTGTAGCATTGTGTTCCATCTGGGTGTCCCCGGCGTTGGCTCTTTAAACAAGAGAGGGGGGCATTTGAATTAGTATTGATTTGTTGAGTTCCAGCTGTCAGGCACTGATCGTTTGTTAATGTAGCTGAGGCGCTGGTAGTCGCAAGGTTGAATATTTTTGAACGATGAGCGGTAAAAAGCCGCTCATAGTTTTCCCCAATGCAGGTGAGGCGCTGGGAGTCGCAAGGTTGAATATTTGTGAACGATGAGCGGAAAAAGGCCGCTCATAGTCTTTTCTCACAGGGACACTGACTGTTGTTCTAAGGCTCTGATTGGTCTGAACTTTAGGGCTGGAAGAGGAAGAATTGGATAAATAGTCCTGGGGGGTGCAGAGGGTAAGTCATTAAAGTCTTGCTCTTGATAGTGTTACGAACCAAGGATTAAAGTGAACTAAGGATAGCCTAACAGTGAACTGAGGATTAAACGTGAGGATTGCACTGTGATAAGAAAGTCAAAGATTAAAGTGAGCCATGGATAACGAAGATTCGTGTGACAGTGTTGATGAATACTGTCGCCTTGTCCCGGACAGCGTTCTCAACTCACGTCAAGGAGACGATGATACTGAACCGAAGGAGAAAAAAAGAAAAGTTGAAGAAAAAGTAAGTTTTCTAACTACACGTAAATTTAAATTGTTGTTTTTTAGGTGGTTTTTCTGGTATATCAGTTTTTTAAGGAACATTGTCTAAAATTTAATTTTTTTTTACTAGGTTCCGCAAACTCGCACATCATCTTCTCCTGCTGTCAGAGAGAGTGTTATTCAGTATGCTCCCCCCAGCGCTATAGGAGGTGGACAAAGCGTAAGTAAAGGACTTTGTTATGACAAATTTTAATCAATATGTGATGACTCGGATTTGGTGACCAGTAACTAATGAGATGCTAGGGGAGAGAGAGAGACATTCATAGTGAAAGAGGGGGTGGTCGATTAGAACAAACGTGGATTGAGAAGAATTAAAACAAAATAGGGGGAGGGGGAACGATTGAGCAAGGCAGATGATAGTGGCATATGTTTGATATTTTAGCTGAGAGTCGGGTACATTGCCGAGGGTCCGAATAAATATTAAAATGCAGGTTATTTCATGATATTCAATGGATGGTTTTGGTTCCATACATCGCTACGATTTAAAGACAATTTTTTTTTTTTACAGGAACACAACGTCTCCTCCGTCAGGACCGTTCAGTCCAACGCTACCTCCTCCGCCAGCAGCAGCAACATAAGATACATACCCAATGCTAGTGGAGCGCAAGGGTCATATGTGACCGGAGATAAAAACCATGTAAGTAAAGCGATAATCTTAATCCATTCTCTCAGCAGGAAAGACCCCCCCCCCCCCCCCACCACCTCTCTTTCCCATGATTCCTTCAAACTCCAGTGGATTGATTTTAAGGAGTTTTTTTTTTTCTTTTTTTCAGATATTTCAACTGTTACGGTCGGCATTCCGAGGATATCTTCGGTCATACACCCTCAATCTGGCACGTCCATCATCACCCCTCCAGAGTCCAAGTGAGCATATTCTATCACTGAGGCGAGCCCTGGCAGCCCTGCTGGTAAATGTCCAAACTCAAGAACGATCGAGCTTACGAGTTCAGCTTGTGGCAAGGGCCCGCTTCAGGCTCCAGGACGAAGCTCAGGATAGAGAAGTACCACTTGTGTCCTATCTTGAGACTTTTTACAGGGGTGGTGATGTCGAGGCAATAATAGATAAGTGGCTACAAAAAATTAATGTTACAGCTGAGCGGTATAGTGAATTAGGTAGCGGGTATTGTTTTGTGTGTGTTAATGCTCTGGACGTGCACATTGCAAAGTTTGATGGGGGCTTTCAGTTGCCTGGAGGTTCGCTTGGGCCACCAGTCCCGCAAGATTTGAAGAGCAAACAAGCATTACTCCACTTTAAATTTGACCAAGGCCTTGAATGCTTTAAATGGAGTGTCTTAGCTGCTGGTCATCAGACTCTTAAAACGAAAGGTAGATTCAAAAAAAATCTTGTGTCGCTCAATAAGCGAGGGTTAAAACTTAAAAATGGGGAGAAGGGTATTTTTCCGACTGTGACCTTCACATCTTGCGGGGAGAAGGGACCGGTCAGAATATGCGACATTACAAAGTTCGAAAAAGAGAACGAAAAGAGTGGGGTGGGGGTAGTAGTTTTATCATACGATCAGCTGGACAAGAAAATATGTCCTGTCAGAGTCCCGTCGATCAAGAATGTAAAGTTTTATGCGTTCTTGCTCTACGGAGAATCAGCTGATGGAAATAGCGCTCACTTCTGGCCGGTCGTTTCACCAAGTCGTCTTCTCCGTCGAAATCAGGACAATATGCGCTACTTTTGTCCATACTGCCTTTGTGGAAAAACTGACGAAGACAAGCTCAAGCTTCACCTCGCTTCTTGCTCGGAGCATGGATTACAGGTTGTGTCCATGCCTACAGTTGAAAAGTGTACACTTGAATTCCGCAACTTCCATCATAAGATGCCAATTCATTTTCGAATATTCGCCGATTTTGAGGCCCTTAATGTGAAAGTTCAAGACCCAAACCAGTCAAATTTACTGACCGTTCATGAACCAGCTGCCTACGGACACTGTGTCATAGAAAAGGGGAAACTTCTTAAAAAGTCCTATGAATCCAAGGGAAAAAACTGTCATGTCGATGGGATGCGTGCTCTCTTACAGGATGTCAAAGATTGCCTTGATAAGGTGTATGACACTAATCATAGCATGGACCTTTCCGAGGCAGATACTGAAGAGGCAAGCAATGCCAACTGTTGGATATGTGAAAAGCCAATCCTCGCAGATATTGCTTCCAGGGGTCAGGGTAAAGTCAGAGACCATTGCCATATGACTTCTGGACCCAATTTCAGAGGTTTCGCTCATTCACAGTGCAACCTTTCGTTCCGGCAGAAACTCTTTATTCCTGTAGGATTTCACAATCTCAGCTACGACATTAAGTTTGTTTTTGAAGCATTTGGGGTTTTAACTCAAGAAGAAGGGGTTGAGTTTGATTTTTTCCCCATTGCGAAATCTAATGAAAAATTCATGTCTTTGTCGGTAAAATGGGTGGGAAAATCCCCAAAAGGCAAGGACAGGAGCTACACACTTCGTTTTTTCGACACCTTGTCGTTTTTATCAAAAAGTTTGGAAGTTCTCGCTCAAGAGAAAAAATCTGAAGACCCAAGCAGCTTTTCAATTCTTAGGCAAAAGTATTCCGTTGAGACGCAGTACAATCTGCTTTGTCAGAAAGGTGTTTTTCCTTACTCGTACATTAGCTCTTTTGAAAAGCTCGAAGAAACTTGCTTACCCCCCAAGCAAGCTTTTTTCAATGACCTGAAGGAAGAGCAAATTTCCGATGAACAGTATGCTTTTGCACAGAGTGTGTGGACACATTTTGATTGCAAGACTCTTTGGGACTATTGCATGGTCTATCTTCGGTCTGATATTTTAATCTTGAGCGATGTTTTTATGACTTTTGTCGAAAATGTGATGGAGATGTTTGCCCTAGAGGCTAACTACTACGTGTCAACTCCTGGTCTTGCCTATGATTTAATGTTAAAAAGGGTACCAAAAGAAGTAAAAATAAAACTGATTCGAGATCAGGAGCAGCATCTGTTTGTTGAGCGAGCCCTTTACGGTGGTTTAGTAAGCCACAACGATCGGTACGTTAGATGTGATGCAAATCAGACTCATCCAGATGACCCAAGTCTTAAAGCACACGGGATAGGATTTGACCGTAATAATTTGTACGGGGAAAGTATGGCTCGATACAAGCTTCCTGTGAGCGACTACCGTTTTCTGGATGAGCGAGATTACCCTGGTTTCAAATCAGTTGAGGAGAATGGGGATTACGGGTATTTTGTTGAGATTAGTGGGTGCATCCCTGAAAAGTTCCATGCCAAGTATGCTCAGTTCCCTTTCCCAGTTAGCAGAGAGAAAATAACATTTGATATGCTTTCTCCCTACAACCAAAAACTGGTAACAGAAGGGAAAGTACCATGGCATGCGATGGAGAAAATTACAGCCAGCTTGCTGTACAAAAAAAATATAGTTGTTCATCACATTTACTTGAAGTGGATTTTGAACCATGATTTCCAACTTGATAAAGTTCACAAGGTTCTTCGCTTCAAGCAGGCATATGTAATGAGGGACTATATTAATGAGTTCACGAGACTTAGGTCAGAAACAACATCCAAGTCAAAGTCAGAGCTTTACAAGCTATTTTGTAACAGTGTTTTTGGGCGGACAGTGATGAGCGTTCGAAAACATAAGAGCTGTGTTGTCACCTCTAGTCTTGAGAAAACTCGCAGGCTGACTGGAGATTGTAACATCTCGTCTTTTTCCATTATCAGTGAAAATATGACACTGATTTTCCGTAAAAAGCGTCATGTGACTCTCAATCAGCCAGTGGCGATGGGTGTGAGCATTCTTGCCATCTCGAAAACAATTATGGCACGGTTTTACTGGGACGAGTTGGTTCCTTTCTACTCTGATCCGGCTCGCCCATTGGATGCTCCATCTCGAGTTCGCTTGTTCTACGGTGACACAGACAGCCTTTTTGTAGTTATATTTTCAAAGGATGTTGTTTCTGACTTGACGTCACCATACTTTCGGGGATGCATTGACTATTCCAACTGGGATCCTAAATATGGGGACATAGTGACCTCATGTAAAAAGAATCAGCTGGGATTCATGAAATCAGAAACGGGGAGTGATTGGCTGGTAGAGATGGTAATTGCGGGGCCCAAGTGTTACATTGTGTTGACGGGTAAGGATGAGGTGAAGCTTGCAGCTAAGGGTACTCCACGTCATTTAGTTAAAAAGTTTCTTACATACAATACTTTTAAAGAGGCTGTTTTCCAGGGGAAGGCAGTACGGACAAAGGGCAATGCTATTCGTTCCATAAAACTAAAAAACTACACGACGGAAGTGATGAGAACTGCAATTTCCGGCGTGACCGATAAAGTTTATGTATGTAAAGATGGTGTCAAAACTTTCCCCTTAGGTCATTACATGATAGGGCAGCCAGGGTTTGATGAGTAAGTGTTTTTATAAAAGTCTACCGCTCAGCTGTGATATGTAAATATTTTTCGTTACAGTGTTTTTTAGTGAATTTATACCATTTTCTTACGAATTTGTTGCGTATATGATACAAGAGCGTACATTATTCGTGCCCGTATTTCAATATTTGGAGTGTATAAGAATAAAAGTGTCGTACATAAGAACCACTTGCTCAGTTCTTTGTCTACTTGCAGTTGGAAAGTTCCTACCGTATGATAATTGCAGCATCAAGCATGTTGCATGTCTAATCAATGTACTTGGATAGCACGAAGGCACAAAGTGCCTTCCGATGCCCCCCGCGGGCCGCTGCGCCCCCTCCGCAAGGGTGCCGCGCCCTCCGCCGGGTGCCGCGCCCTCCGCCGGGTGCCGCGCCCTCCGCCGGGTGCCGCGCCCTCCGCCGGGTGCCGCGCCCTCCGCCGGGTGCCGCGCCCTCCGCCGGGTGCCGCGCCCTCCGCCGGGTGCCGCGCCCTCCGCCGGGTGCCGCGCCCTCCGCCGGGTGCCGCGCCCTCCGCCGGGTGCCGCGCCCTCCGCCGGGTGCCGCGCCCTCCGCCGGGTGCCGCGCCCTCCGCCGGGCGCTGCGCCCTCCGCCGCGCCCTCCGCCGCGCCCCTTCCGCCAGGGCGCAGCGCCCTCCGCCAGGGCGCAGCGCCCTCCGCCAGGCGCTGCGTTCGGCATCGGCAGTTTCTGCCGATGCCGAGTCGGGGGTGTAAATCAGGGGGAGTGTATATAATCTGAGACTGTTCATTATTCCCCCCCTCTCTATATGTTGATATGTGAACTGAATAAAAGTGTCGTACATACGAATCCTTAGCTCAGTTTCTTGTCTACTTTCAACATGAAAGCTTTTCAGTTTGAGAGTCCTTACCGTATGATCATTGCTGGACCAAGCATGTCTGGCAAATCTACTTTTGTCTCTCGCCTTATACAAGAATCCCACGAAATTATTGCTCCTTCGCATAAAAGTGTCTACATCTGCTATCGTACTTGGCAAACAACTTACGATGACATTAGGAAGCACAGTCCAAACGTGCATTTCATTCAAGGGTTTGACATCCTAGAAAATCTCCCTCAAGATTCGTTGTTGGTGTTTGATGATCTGGCCACGCAGATGGAAAAGCATTCGGAGGCTCTGCTCGACTTGTGGACAGTGCAGTCTCACCATAGGAATCTGTCCTGTATTCTTATACTTCATAATCTCTTTCAAGCTACAAAAAGTGTTCGCACGATAAGTCTTAATAGCAATTACTTTGTTCTGTTCCGTCAGCCTAGAGACGAGTCCTCTATAATGAATCTGGCAAAACAAATGTTCCCCACAAATCCTCATTACCTTCTTGAAGCCTATAAGCATGCCACCTCTATAGTCTTTGGTCATCTGTGCATAAACTTAAATGCAAAAGACCGTAACCTGATGTTGCTCTCTAATGTGTTTGACAAAAATGTAACTGTATATCTAGAAGGGTCGAAGAAAAAGCTCAATTAGTCTTAAAGATGCAGCGCGTTAAAGAACATGTGGCACTTCTGAGTGTACTAAGCAAAGCTAAACCGCAACTGAGACGGGCAATTTTGGAAAATTCTGACAGACAACTGATTGATATTATCTCCGAAATATGTTTAAATGTAGTGAACTGCAACGTAAAAATGCCAGACTGTCAGAAGCAGCGGTGCTTTAAACATCAAAATATTATAAAATATTTGAGTAAAAAGAAAGTTAGCTCAAAACAAAAACGAAATAAATTAATACAGAAAGGTGGAAGTATTTTCGGCATATTGCTACCCATAGTTACGAGTCTTGTTGGTGGATTGCTCAGCAGGGGATAACATGGCTCGTGCCTACAAACTTATCCCTTTTGATGCTTCATTCTTGCCTAAACAACAGTTTGAGAATGATATGGCTGGACTATTAAATGACGAATCGATCTCGGATGAAGAAAAATTGCTGCTTTTTCAGTCTGCAGTTAAGAGACTTGAAAAATACAAAGAGACCACAACTAAACCGCTCAAAGTGAATATCGTACCGAATAAAAGTGAAGTAAACTCGACTGTCGCCCCATCTACACCTCCAGCATCGCCACAAAACCCCTCTAACCTCGTTCAGGTTAATTTAGAGCTCATTCCTCGCTCTCAGAGACCACAAGGGGAAGCTCTGTTAAACCATCTGTTGACGGTGGATGGAGCTGTATATTCAGCGGAAAGTGGACTGCTTACGGTAGATGGGAGAACTTACAATACACTCGATTTTGTCTCCGATGCTGTATCCTCGAGGAAAACTAGATATGCTATTGACGACCATGCAGTTCATTTTTTGGCTCAGTCTTCCATTCCACTTTCCCTCATAAAGAACAGATTCTTGCTGCATGATGTTCAAGCGAGCAAAAATGATATCTCAACGAGTCACTTCTCTTCACTGATAGATAATACACCTACGATCTCTTCCACCCCTCAGTCAACGAAGAGACCTAGTGTGGCTAGTACCTTGAAAAGATCATTCCTTCTGTCGCCCGTAAAAACTCCACAAAACACAGTTTCTCCAGATTCATCACCAATCACCCTCAACAATAAATGGATGCAGTTTTAAGTCGTATTTATTCTAATGTCGGTAGTGTGGGGGCACTGGGGTCTCCGGAGGTTTTGGCTAGAAACAGTGGTCTTCCTCTGAAAACAGTTAAAGAGTTTCTCAAGAAGCAGGCAGCTTATACCCTTCATCGAAATCGAGCCTTGAGAGCAAAAGAATACAGAAAAACTATAGCTTTCTACAGAGGAGAAATAGCTCAGAGCGATCTTATGGTTCTTGATGGGCCTTACGTTAAGGCCAACGCCCCTTTCAACTACTTGCTCATCGTCATTGACGTTTTCAGTCGTTATCTGTTCGTCGAACCTCTTGTCTCCAAGACCAGCAGTGAAGTGAGCAAAAAGCTCTCGATTATTTTCAAGAAGCAAACATTTAAAAAGTTTCATGTTGACAGAGGTAAAGAGTTTCTGGGGAAAAAGATGCGAGAACTGCTAAAACATCATGGAATGGAACTATACCATACCCACTCGCATTTAAAAGCTGCTATAGCAGAACGCGTTATCCGAACGCTGCGACTGTACATCTCACGCTACTGTACATTTAACAATACTTATTCATTCGTGAAAGATATTCAGTCCCTGGTTGGACAATATAATAAGAGTGGGCATAGGAGCCTTAAAGGAATCGCACCTGCAGACGTTGGTCTACATAATACCCCACAGTTGTTTGATCACATGTACAGTAGTGAAAAAAAGAAAAAAGGCTCTAAAAACAATCTGACTATTGGTCAAAATGTGCGCATATCGAGAGCCAAAGGCGGGTTTGAGAAAGGAAGACACAACTTTACCGATGAAATATTCATAATAAGTAAAGTGAACAGCACCGAGCCTGTGACATATGCCCTCTCAGACATGAACGAACAATCTATACTTGGTGGGTTTTATATACATGAAATCCAACCAGTCTCTCCTCCATCGCAGTATCACATCGAAAAAATACTTAAGAAGCGAACACGAGGAGGAAAGCATCAGTTTCTTGTGAGGTGGCAGTCATACGGTCCTGAATTCGACAGTTGGGTTAACGAAGACGATTTGCGCGATGTCTAAAGATTCATTTTACTGTCACTTTTCTTCTGATGTCGAAGATCCGGTTTACAATGGTCAAAATAAAATAAGTAACTTCATCACACGTCTATCGCCGCCCATTAAGCTGGATAGTTCCGAGTGGAAATGTAGTTTGGTGGAAATGCACATGACGAACAGCTTCGACATTCTTAGAACTGACAAAGTCTACAGAATCCACGTCTCCTATGAAAACCCGACGGATCCAAGTAACAGAAAGGGCATGTCTATCACACTGTCCAGCGCAAAAAGCTATATTAAGGTCGAAGAAATATTAAAAGATATAAATGAAGGACTGCGAACAGATCGAGGAATAAAAGGCATCGAATTTGTATACGTAAACACGTATGACCGAGTTTCTGTGATTGGTCTTCGTGGTGGAGAGATAATAAAAATGACAGAGGCGCTCCGGAGTATTCTTGGCTACCAACGCGCTGTCATTTCAGTAAACACGGAATCGGACTTTGAAATGAAATACGGTGTTGAAGCCAAAAGCCCGCCTGGTCTAGGCTTAAGTTGGAGTTCACTTATTGTCTATTCGGACATGGTCCACAACAGTAGAATCGGGAACACCACAGCACCAGTTCTCCGCGTACTTCCGAGGAAAACGACGTCCGATGCAGTGTTGCACTACTCATTCCAGAACTTAACCTATGTAGACGTTGCCATGAAAGATATTGAAATTGTTACTTTTAGTCTCCGAGACGAAAAGGGAAATTTAGTGAATATAAATAGAGGCGTCATATCACTTACTGTTCATTTCCAAAAACAATGACGAAGCGAACACACTTCAATTGTCCATCGGTAGACTGTTTTGCTCTTACACTTAAACAAAGAGGAAATGGTGTTTCATACTATGGAGGTCGTCAGGACCAGATGGTGGGCTATGGTGCGTTATCTCAGTGGTTTGGTAAAATCTTTCGTTTCGCCCTTCCTCTTGTTCGAAAGTACGTTGTACCAACTGCAAAGGATCTTGTGTCGAACACTCTTAACGACTATGAACAGGGCAAAGACCTGGGTCAATCGTTTCAGGAGAACATAAAATCCACGATCCGCAATGTAAAGGAAAAGATCCAGAAGGGATCTGGGGGATTTAAAAGGCCTCTTAAGCGACGCTTGATTAGTCTTATGCCAGCAAAGCTCAAGGCAACACGTAAGAAAAAGGCAAAGAGAGCGAAAAAAGACTTTTTTGAGCTAGAATGAGCTACCTACCGTCTGAAGATGCTACGCCAAGCATTTCGTCTGCAATGTCTCTTTTCTCCTCGCCTTCAGTGGACGTTTCTGTTAAAGACAGCCGTTATGAACCCAACTATCCAATCGTTCCTATAACACCCGGATCGCCCATACACTTCAAGTTTCAAGCAACCGAATCCAATTTTATTGACTTGAGAAACACACTTCTTGAAGTGAAACTCAAAGTTGTCGTCAACAGAGAACAGGCAAAAGAAGATGACAAACTGTGTTACGAAAATGGGGTACTGAATGCTCTTTTCCAAAACGTACAAGTATTCATGAATGATCAGATGATATCAAACGGCAACAACTTGTCTGCATACACTTCAATGTTGTCCTGGGAGCTCATGACCCCTCTGGGAACAAAGAAAGTTCGAGGAAGTGGAGTAGGATACTATCACAAGGAGGACAACAATTTGGACAGCGAGCTGCAGACTGCAACTACCAAGATACTTCACCTTGTTGGAAGACCATCTCACGAATTCTTCCAGATCGGTCAATTCTTACCACCAAATGTGAGAATAGAAGTCAAACTATTCCCTTCGCCTAGTAAATTCCTGCTAAGAAAAATGTTGGACACGTCGCCTGACGGTGAAGTTCAGATTCAACAGTGCATCATGCACGTCAAGAAAGTGAATGTCATTCCAAGCCTTGGCTTAGCTGTTGAGCGCCTTCGCAGTCAAGGAAACAATGTTAAACTAATGTTTCCAAAAATCATGAGCATGGCAAGGAACATGTCCAAAGGATCTTTAACGTTCTCGGAGAATGACGTTACGCCATCAAACTCCTTGCCATCTAAGCTTGCTGTTATGATGGTCAAGTCGGCTGGTCAGCTAGGAGCTTTTACAGAAAATCCATTTGCATTTCAACTCAATAACCTACAAAGCCTACAGCTTCAAATTAATGGCCAACCAGCTTACTCCATGAACTTTACTGAGAGTAATTACCAACTTTTGTACGAGATGTCAATGAAGTGTCTTGGTCAAGATGAACAGTTCTTTGAGAATGGGATTTCTTACGAAAAATGGATAAAAGGACGAGGGATCATGGTCTTTGACATCAGTGGTGGTCCTGATATGAGCCTTGTTAGAAGTGGACAATTGCGCCTTGATCTCACTTTCACTGAAGGTTTAGCCGATGCAACCACATTGATTGTTCTTGGCTTTTACGAGACGGTTCTAGAAATAACACCTGACAACATACCATTCATGTCCATCGCCCCTTGATGGATACACAGCAAGTGTTAAAACTCCTAAAAGATGATCCTGTTACGAGGCTTCTCGACTGTCACTGCCTACCCGCTGATTGGCTACACCGAGTGAAGATTTCTAGCTATCCCGCCCTAATTGTGGCTAACACGGCTACATCCGACCAAGTTTACGGCCACTGGATATCTCTGATCCTATACTCGAGCAAAAGGATTGAAGTTTTTTGCTCTTACGGGAAGGATTTCAGAGAGTGGAAAACGACAGCCCCCTACATATCCAACTTTAAGAACATCAGCCAAAATAGGAGACAGATTCAGCATGAAATTACGCAGTCCTGTGGTTTTCACGCCTTAGTGTTTATTTTACTCCGTATGCGTAAATATTCCTTTCATTCTATTGTCAGCTTATTTTCCGATCATCTGTTGGTCAATGATTACGTCAGTGAGAGTGTTCTAAGTACTTTGTATGCCGTCAAGTTTGATAGCCTTAAAATGAAGTGCTTGAATGAAGTTTGTAGTGAAATGTCTATGTCTTATTAAGTATGTCAGTGTATTGTATTTTCTTTAGATGTGTCGTAGTGAAAATAAAAAATTTCTAGAAACTCGTTTGAATTGTAGTCCCAGGGAACGTTTTAGCTTTCACATTTATTCAGAAAGACGGAAAACAACAAGTACAGAAATTCAAAGGATCGATTTTCACTGTCACATTTTACTGCAAGGGCGAAAAAACGCAAGTACGAAAATCATAAAAGACGGTTTTTACACTTTTCCCATTGAATTCCCATATAAAAATTACAGACACAAACACTTAAAAGGTCAATTATTCACTCGCAGATTTTGCTCAAAGACGAAAAACAACAAGTAAAAAAAAACAGAAAGGATGACTTTTGGGGTCACTTTTTTCACAGAGAGTTTATTTTCCACTTTCAAACTTTTTAACAGTGAACAGAAATGAATTTTCTTCTTCTTCTGGGTCAAAGGCGATGAAACTTCCTCTTAGACATGTTTCGTAAGAATGACAGTGTTGGCATATGGCGTTGAAGCTTGCGTGGGCGTGACATACAGCTCTGATGCAAAGGAAACACCATTTGTCCATCTGTTCGTCTTTGTGGAAATCGCAAGTCGCTTTGTAGCATAGTTGACAATTAGGATCAAGAGATGACGGCCGTACGCACAAGTCACATTTGTCTGAACTGTCTTCTATAAAACGATAGCACATTTGACACAAGTAGCTCATTTTTTTAGATCCTTTCACTTCCACTTCCACTTGACAAATGATTGTAAAAGTAACATTCATTTGTTATGCTATCCTTTAAAAACAAGCGCGTGAGCGGAATGAGTGAATTATCAGACCAATCAGAGCCTTAGAACAACAGTCAGTGTCCCTGTGAGAAAAGACTATGAGCGGCCTTTTTCCGCTCATCGTTCACAAATATTCAACCTTGCGACCCCCAGCGCCTCACCTGCATTGGGGAAAACTATGAGCGGCCTTTTTTCCGCTCATCGTTCACAAATATAAAACCTTGCGACTCCCAGCGCCTCACCTGCATTGGGGAAAACTATGAGCGGCCTTTTTTCCGCTCATCGTTCACAAATATAAAACCTTGCGACTCCCAGCGCCTCACCTGCATTGGGGAAAACTATGAGCGGCTTTTTACCGCTCATCGTTCAAAAATATTCAACCTTGCGACTACCAGCGCCTCAGCTACATTAACAAACGATCAGTGCCTGACAGCTGGAACTCAACAAATCAATACTAATTCAAATGCCCCCCTCTCTTGTTTAAAGAGCCAACGCCGGGGACACCCAGATGGAACACAATGCTACAACAAAAGAGGGGGCGGTCCACGCCTCAAAACCAACCAATCAAAAACGGAGCCATTTGGATAGGGAATCCCATGTTAAATAAAAACGGGGCCATTTAGATAGGAAATAGCCCCGTGTCTTCAATGCCCTGCCTACTAGCATACCCTATCAGGCTAACATCAATACCCCGAACAATACATTTAGGTTTAAATTTACTTTTTGGTTCAGTTATTGCATTGTTGAACAACTCAGGTGAAACAATAGACCCGTGTCTTACTCCCTTTTTGATCGGCACTGTGAGATTTACATCCGGAGAACCAGGAACTTGGATCGCGACAACTAAACTTTCTTACAAGTCTCTGTAAACTCGGATTATCGACGGATAAACGCCACGCTTAAAAGCTTTGTGCAATACATATCCGGGAACAAGGGAATCGAAAGCTCTGCGTACATCATGACTAGCAAGCACCAGAGCTTCTTTTTGGGAATCAGCCTCTATGAGAACAGGGCATAATGCACGAAGGGCATGGGTGCATTCAAGTCGTTTTTGGAACCCAAGTTGACAGGGTGGAACATAACACTTTGAGCTAATTTCGTCAAGCGTGACTCAAGCGTTATGTGTCCAAATCGGATCCGACCTCGAAGGGGAGAGTTTGAAAGGGTACAGGAAATTTGTCGGGAATCTTTTGGCATGCGTAACTGCCCAGACATTCCATTTGAAGGTCTGGAGTGGACCTCGCGACTTTTCGGGGAATTGAAGTGGCTGTTACCAGCAATCCTCTGACTCGCCTAGCGTAGAGGGATCGGGACAGAACGTAGGTCTTTTGACTGTCCTGACAGTCATTTACAGTTCCAGTTCCGGACCGGATTATTCGAGCACCGGTGAGAAGTTGGAAGGGGGTAAATCACGAAACTGTGACCCGATTCGGATGACTTGAAAGTCCTCAATCCTCTATTTACATGTCTGGACCGTATGCGACCTTTAGCTGAAATACATGCTACCTACCCTGGCAAGTGCCATATGAGATTCAGCTCTTTTTTCTTTTCTTTTTCTTGTGAAACCAAAACTGTATTTAAATCGTAGCCTACTAATATTATGTGAATAATCACAGAAATTCTTAAACTACAAAATATTATGTGAATTAACAAAAATACTATTTAGCCTCCTCGCATATCAGTGTCAATCCCTGAGCGTGTTCCACCCTTCTAACAATAGTTACTATTAGTTACTATTTCCGTTCCATCCTCTCGAAAAGTTACTACGCTGACCGTTCCAACCTTGTCGGAATAGTAACTAATAGTTACTATTTGCTTACCATGCTCGGGAGCGTAGTAAGCGTAGTAACTACGCATCTCTGTAACGTGATTGGTCGGATTCATCCCTGGCGTGAGATCCTGCTGGAAAATAGAAAAATCGTTCCAGCCTTGACGGCAAAAAGCCAGAATTCGTGACGTCATGCGTAGTAACTACGGTAAGTAGGGTGGAACACGCTCTCTGTGACTATGTTGACATGTCTGATGCTATTTTTCTTAAAGAAGAATTTTTGGAAAAAGAAAGCAAATTGAACTAAATTGAAGTTGCCACACTGTTTCACCATTGCTTTTTCTTTTAGAATATTCATGGACTCGACTTACTCCTTTCGTGCTATCAACCTGTCGTCCAGCGTGTTGGAGAACAAAGAAGTCAAGGCCTCCCCCGACACTCCGATTTTAGACATTTGACAAGTGAAAGCTAGTCCTGTTGACACTGTAGACAGTCGCATCGGCTATGGAACCAATGGAAATATGTAGCGTCGGCACATTTTGAAGAACAAACTGGAAGGCCTTGAAGGAACGCATACAAACTGAAATTGTCGGATTGCTCTTCGTTTTGTTTAGTATTTGGTGTCTGTTGTGCTGAAGGACTGCCAATCGATGAAAATATGCGCTCAACACACAAGTAGTGAATCGAGCTTGCCACATGCAACAGTCCAAAATACTATGGAGTATTCTCAAAGCTACTTTTGTTTTTAGGTAATAGTCAATATTATCACTTTCTTGTCATTTATCGGTATAATTGGAATAAATGGTAGAATCGGATCCTAATGCTTAAACCTAGAAAAATCGTGTTTCCTTATTCTACCTTCCACTTTCTTATTTCCGGATAGCCAAAAATGAACTAAAACCGTTTAAGTCACAGTAGGAGTGTGTGCAGTTCTTCGTATTTTTGTAATTCTTCACATCTTCAAATTTAGAGACACCACGAGGTTCAGTTCCTGCCCCCCCCCCCCAAAAAAAAAAATGATCATCGCCATCATCAGTGTTCAAAATAAACTTTACTTGCATTTTTGCAGTTACTATGTATCTGGCTAGCTACCGTGGTATCGTCACGTCACGGGGTTCCACAGGTAGGCTACAAGATCATAGGCTTTTCTCAAATTGGTGGGGAAAAGTTTGGCGCTTATGATATGCTTGGTTGCAAGTATTTCTTATGAAAAAAAAACCCGGCAAATTCGTTAATTTCCCGCTTTGACCAATTTGTTTACATCAGTTACAGCTTACCATGGTAATTATATTTGATAGTGCAAAACGGATACGTCAGCTGAGTTTTATTTCAACTATATTTTGGCCCTTCTTGGCAAGGGTCCCCTTCAGGCTCAAAGCCGCCCAAGTTGGAAAACGAACTTGTGGGAAACGCAAGTTCCCACACAAATGTTCCGGCCAAAACCGGAAAGTTTGTTAAAATTAAAAGTTTTAGTTGAAGTTGATTAGATGTTCGATTTAGGGCAAGAAGACATGCTGAACACTTATGTGAAAACAATTTTCTATCCGGACATGTAGTTTGCCCGGAATCCGGCTAAAACCGGAAAATTGGTAGAAGTTAAAGTTTTATTTCTAGTTGATTAGACAACCGATTTAGGGATACGAAGAGATGCTGAATCCGTGTGTGACAATCATATTTTACCCGGACATATAGTTCGACCGGAATCCGGCTGGAGTCGGAAAATTTGTTATAAGTTAAACTTTTATTTGAAGTTGATTAGATGTTCATTATTGGGGAAAGAAGATACCTTGAGTTCATTTTTGAGCTTTCTTTTTTTCGCCGGACAATTAGTTCTGGAGTTTGGCCGAAATCGGGAAATCGTAGTGGCAGGAAGTTTTTCTCAGATGATTAGCTATTTGGCCTTAATCTGTTTCTGAATTTTAATTGTAAAAATGTTCAAGGAGTCTGGCGATGACTGGATCTGGCTAAGACAAGACCCAGTTGTCTGGATCAGATATTGAATTTTTGGGATCCCATCGAAACCTTTGGTCTTGTTCCAACTTGAGCGGCTTTGAGCCAGAAGGGCCGAAATATAGCTCAAAGAAAATTCAGCTGACGTATCCGTTTTGCATAAAATATGATACGCAGTCAGCTTGGACTGAAGAAATATTTAAAAAAAATGCAGATCAAGTTGCCGTGGTATCAGATACAATGGTATCTGCAAAAACGCATCTTCTTCTAAGATACGTATTTACTTGTATTCTTGAGACAGAAAAAAAGAAGGTGCTAGCCTCCCTAGCGATGAGAGTTTTCATTTCCATTTAATTTTAAATGTGAAAACTTCTCTTTTCTTTTGATTGACTTATTGTACCAGGTATGTGTGATGAATGCTGATAAGAGGCGTGGGAGGACAAACAGAGACTAACACGCTCGGAGCACTTAACTGTTAAGCATTAATCAATAGGTAATAAGCTTCTTATTCAAACAATGTTTACAATGGCTAGGTCAGCTACGATTCTTCATCAGCGATATTTCGGCCCTTCTTGGCAAGGGTCCTCGTCAGGCTGTCAAGCTTCAGTTATTTATTACAGGTTCGTTTCCTTCCCCGAAGTTGAACCAGAGGATTGACAGCCTGACGAGGACCCTTGCCAAGAAGGGCCGAAATATCGCTGATGAAGAATCGTAGCTGACGTAGCCGTTGTAAACATTGTTTGAATAAATGTTTCAAAGTCAGCTTGGGCTCAAAGAATATTTAGGTAATAAGCTGTGTATCGCTGTACGTGATGTTTACGTCTTATTACACACCCTTGTTCAGATTGAAAATAAAGGCTCTTATTCATTCGATGTAGAATAGCTGCGTTCGTTTTCATCGTTCGGCTCGCTGTTCCAACCGTCGTTCTACTACAAGCGTTTTCTTTTCAACGCCGTTCGTCGACGGTGTTGAACTGCCGATAATAAGGAATTTTCTTTGTTCGGTTGAACCGCCGTTTCATTCGTCGTTCCTGACACGACGAACTGAGAGCGTGTTCCATCCTACTTACCGTAGTTACTACGGATGACGGCACAAATTCTGGCTTTTTGCCGTCAAGGCTGGAACGATTTTTCTATTTTCCTGCAGGATCTCACGCCACGGGCGAATCCGACCAATCACATTACAGAGATGCGTAGTTACTACGCTCCCGAGCATGGTAAGCAAATAATGACTATTAGTTACTATTCCGACAAGGTTGGAACGGTCAGCGTAGTAACTTTTCGTGAGGATGGAACGGAAATAGTAACTATTGTTAGAAGGGTGGAAGACGCTCAGAGACGGAAAGTCAGTTTCAATTTGAACATCTCGGTTCAGTTATTAGGCGCGAATTTTCAAAGTTCTTGACAAAACAAATTAAACTTGAAAACCAAGTTTAAAAACAGCGTTCCTGTCATGCAAAAATCCATTTCAGTACTTTATTAAGTAAGTAAGTGATTTATTTGTAACCCGCCATTTTGAAAAAGCGGAGTAAATAAAAGAAAATAAATAAAAGACATAAAGAGAGAAAAATTAGACACTAATTTTCAATATTTGGCCAGGAAGCCCTGGAGAAGGTTGTGCGCTGTTGTCAATGATTTTTTATAGCAATGATTTATTATAGCTGCTGTTGCAAACATTAAGTTAGTTCGACTATTAACGTTTTCGTATCAACTTCATTCGTGAAACGACGTTTACGGAACGTGCCAAAGAAAATAGTAGTATGTAAATATTTAAACGACCTTCTTCGTACTGACAGCGACAAACGACGAAAACGAACGCGGCTAGTCTTGCCACACTGATACATTTTTTCGAGCTTCTAAAGATCAGAAAAAGTGTTCTCAATAATACTACTTGAAGTAGACAAGTACAGTTTGACGACCAATATATCATAAAACTACTAAATTAACGTATACACAATAGTGCTCCTCTTACTAACAATAAGCAGTCGTAACAAAACAAAGCGTTTTCCTTCGAAGAAAGTTGTTTCGAAGAACTTTCAACAAAGTAGAACTTTTATGCTCCCCGTGGCGAAGGTCCTCTTTCCTTGGCCTACTGACGAAGCCCAACCAAGCGATCTAAGCCTCGTTTTGTTGCACGCTGCAAGTCCACTTCTCGACCGCTTCCGGACTGATTCCTTCCGCTTTCGTTTTTGCACTGCAGTGATTCCGAGGAAGACGACAGCGCTTCTCGAGAATCGCGGACTTGCTCACCGACCAAGTCCGTGCTTCCCTGCAAAATGCTGCTACTGCCGCTTCAACCAAGAAGAAATAGTAACCCTAAAAACGCATCTTGTACAAAAGCAAAGAAGTGCTGCTGCAGCGATGCGGCAGCACTATTGCAACAAAAACGAGGCTGTGGTTGTCTCTGCATAAAACAGATTAATACCACACTGTAAAAAGTTTCCCGTAAAAAGATTTAAGTTAACTGCAGTATTTGCTACTCGGATTATCCTTATCTCTACGCAGAATAGTTAAGTAAGTACAGTGCTTTGTTTAATGTACGTCAATTGTTATTTATTGTTATGAAAGTTATTTGTAACAGTGTTTTTTATATTTATTTTAGTACTCCTCATTATATATTCTTTGAGGGAAATAAATAAATGAATGAATGAATAAGGTTAATAACAAATAGAGATAAGATGAATCCGAGTTGCAAATACTGCAGTTAACTTTAATCTTTATACGGTGCATTTTTTTGCAGTGCAGGGTTTATTCTCCTTCTACAGTTTATAACAGCGCGCCTGGAGGAAAAGGAAATTATTACACCTTGTTACACCCATGGGCGGATCCAGAGGGGGGGCGAGGGGGGCGATCGCCCCCCCTAGACTGGCTGTAATTGTTTGTTTTGTTTTACTGCACTTATGGAAGTCTGCATTAACGCATGTTCTAACTACTGTAACTAGACTCTAAAATCTTTTTGGGATCCCAAAACGTAAGTGGAGGGATACCTATGACATCGCAAAAGTTGTCCGTCTGTCCGTCCGTCCGTCTGTAAGCACGATAACTCTCGAAGGGAATGAGATATTTTGATGAAACTTGGTGTGAGGGTTCGTTGGGTCGTCGGACCAGTCAAGTTCGTAGATGGGCTTTGTAGCTCTATATTTAGGGGTGGGGATTCAAATTAAGGGACAAACAAAATGTTTTGAAACAGCTAATGTGATAGTCGATTATGAGGTAAGAAGACATGCTGAACACGATGGTGAAAATCATTTTGTCATCGGACAAGTAGTTCGCCCGGAATCCGGTCAAAACCGGAAAGTTTGTTGAAAGTAAGTGTTTTATTTGAAGTTGATTAGATGTTCGATTTAGGGGTAGGAAGACGATGGTGAAAATTATTTTCTCGACGGACAAGTATTTCGCCCGGAATCCGGCCCAAACCCAAGTATTTCGCCCGGAATCCGGCCCAAACCGGAAAGTTTGTTGAAAGTAAAAGTTTTATTTGAAATTGATTAGATGTTCGATTTAGGGGTAGGAAGACATGCTGAAGACGATGGTGAAAACTATTTTCTCGACGGACAAGTATTTCGCCCGGAATCTGGCCCAAACCGGAAAGTTTGTTGAAAGTAAAAGTTTTATTTGAAGTTGATTAAATGTTCGATTTCGAGGTAGGAAGACATGCTGAAGACGATGGTCACAACTATTTTCTCGACGGACAAGTATTTCGACCGGAATCCGGCCCAAACCGGAAAGTTTGTCAAAATTAAAAGTTTTATTTGGAGTTGATTAGATGTTCGATTTAGGCCAAGAAGACATGCTGAACACTTAAGTGAAAAAAAGTTTCTACCCGGACATGTAGTTCGTCCGGAATCCGGCCAAAACCGGAAAACTGTTGGAAGTCAAAGTTTTATTTCTAGTTGATTAGATAAGCGATTTAGGGGTAAGAAGAGATGCTGAGTCCCTGTATGACAAATGACAAATTTGTTATAAGCTAAATTTCTATTTGAAGTTGATTAGATGTTCATTACTGGGGAAAGAAGATACCCTGATTTCGTGTTTGAGCTTTCTTTTTTCGCCGGACAAGTAGTTCTGGAGTTCGGCCGGAACCGGGAAATTGGCAGAAGTGGCAGGAAGTTTTCGTCAAAACAGATATGGCTTATAGGGGTAAACACACATGCTGAATCCAAATCTGAACTTGGTTTTCTCAGGTGATTAGCTATTTGGCCTTAATCTGTTTCTGAATTTTAATTGTAAAAATGTTCAAGGAGTCTGGCGAAGACTGGATCTGGCTAAGACAAGACCCAGTTGTCTGGATCAGATATTGAATTTTTGGGATCCCATCGAAACCTTTGGTCTTGTTACAAGTGGAGCCAGGAGCATGAATTTTTCTTGTAAACAGTTGTCAGTTGATCAAGTACAGTTTTTACCATTATTGTAATATATGAAAACCACATTTTCGTTAAATAAGAGACTGACAGGGACACTTAAAACGCGAAAAAAAAAATCAGCCTTGTGGCCGACAAAAAGGACACTACCCCCACTCTTTTCGGTAAGAATCGCCCCCCCCTAGAACGGAAGGCTGGATCCGCCCCTGGTTACACCTATTTGAACACGCACTGCATTAATTGACCGCCAAGTCCTTCAAACGCATATCACACCGAACCGAACATATCTTGCCAAAGAAGCGTGTTTGCAGTATTCGTGAAAGCCTTTCTAGCAAACGAGCAATACGAGCATATCACGAAAACGAAACTGGAGGTGTACCGACAGAAATGAACTATGCCACTACTCGGCAAAGGCGCAATTCCCTACCAACAAACAATAGAGCCGGTGTAAAACTAGCTGCAATGCGTCCAGGGGTGGCCCGAAGGGGGGGTGACTCACCCCCCCTGCCTTCTGTTTCAGTCGTATCAGTCGTTTATTTTGGCCTTTTGCTAAGTTGTATCAGTCTTTTATTTTGGCCTCGCCGAGGTCCCGGACATTCATTTTAAAGAAAATAATCCGAGTCGTTTCAATTTTTTTTTTAAATTTTGTCTTCTCTGCACAGCTTCAGTCGTAAGCCAGTCCCCGAAGAAGTCGTTTAAACCAGGTTTTGTAACACGATAGGTCGCAGACATGATTCATGGGGGCAGCAATGCGGCTACCTGTTCTACTCCCATGGGATTTGGAGCTGCCTAACTTCGGTCTTTCAGATTTTAGCCTGTCAAATTTACAATAGGTTAGTTGTTAAAGTGAAGTCTGACTGGTAACAAGGTTATGTGCATTGATTTTTGGTCATCTTTGGCTATAAGTGAAAAAAGAAGGATTCTAATTTTTAAACAGAATGGAAAAACCATCAGAATAGTCAGAAATCAAATGACAGGAGACCCGCGAAAGAAGTGTTCCCGAACAAATCGAAAAATGTCGATTACAAAGAGAGTTTGAGGTAGGAACAACGCTTGAAAAGGACAAGGAGGATTTTAATATACACCCGAAATTCGTTTCTCAGGACAGGAGGGGTTCCGCAGACGCTGGAATAGCTCATTCTAGTCGGGAGGTAAATTTTTAGCCTCTATGCTAGCAGAGGCGTTACTATCAAAATGTTTGGGGGGGGGGGGGGAAGGGGAGCAAAAATATCCCTTCAGCCAAAGCTGACTGCGAATCGTATGTATCACTGCTGACTGCGAATCATAGCACTATCAAATATGGGAGGAGCAAGGTATTTACCGACTGGCTGGTAATTTTTACCGTCTTTTTTTTTGCGGGAAAATCGACTGATTTAAAGAAAACCGACCGTTTTTAAGAAAAATCGAACTGTTTCCCAAAAAAATCGATTATTTTTACGAAAAATCGTGAAAAATCTGTTTTTTACCGGATAGCCGACAACATCGGGGGATGGGGGCGGGTGCATCCCCCCCCCTACGTGAAGCCCCTGTATGCTAGTGTTAAAGCACATCTGAAAAGACTTCGTAAAATTCAGGACACTCATACAACTCGAAAATGATCTCTTTTATGTTTAAGATATTCTAAAAGCGAACTTCTCGTCTTCATTTGCTGTGTGTATAGCATCTTCTGTCGCGTAGACTCAAATTCTGCAAACCAGTTTTAAATTGCAATTCTTCAGATTTAGCTCACTGTAGCTTTACCTGCTTTAGTTTTCGGCATGAAATGACAGTGTGTCGAGTGACAAATAAAACGGTACACGGTACTTTCATTATGAAACAAAAGTACATCAAATCACCGGGAAAAAAACGCAACTCAAGTCTCGTCGGCGAACCTGGCGTCTTTTTCTATATCTGTAAACTCCTGTCAGGCCAAGACCAAAAGATCGCTACGTCCGTAAATCCGGATTTTTTTTTAACGCACTGGCAAATCTGTTTTACTCGTTTCGTTTCTAAGAGAGTGTGTGCTGAACGTGAAAATTACTTTTTTAGCTATTAGTTCGGAGCAAATCTACTTTCTTTTCTATGGGCTTTATTTTGTCACTTTTTCGATGGACAGAGGCGTGATTTCATAGCTATTCTTAATTTTTTATTGGGATCGCAAAATGACGCTCTGCTCCTCGGGTTACGTCCATAAATCAGGATTTTTTTTTCAGGAATAACTTTTTTTGCTTTAATACGGAACAAATCTACTTTATTTTCTGTGGCCACTATTTTGTCACTTTTTTCGACGGTCAGATTTGTTATTTCAAAGCTGTTTTTTCCTTTTCAATGGGATTGCAAAAAGATGGTCTCCTCGGCGTTTCACAAAATTTCGCCTGTCGCACATTTCATAGTATTCTCTACTTAGAGGAACGGTGTGTCATTTACTTGGCGATTAGGCTTCGAACTTTTTAGATTTGAAACACATTAAAGGCTGGCTAGAAACCTTTCTAGACAGAGGCAGATTAAAAAAAATTCGCCTGCGGCGCTTGCTTTAATTTGTCCCGGGTACAGGCAAGTTGACATGTAAAGCTGAGGCTATGAAGGTATGTATACACAAATTTTTATTACAAGAATAATTTCAGCTGATGCATTGCAGCTATTTTTACACCGGCTCTATTATTTGTTGGTGGGGAATGTGCGCCATTGCCGCATAGTCGCAACAGTTCATTTTTGTTGATACCTGTGAGTCGTATATTACGATCCATGAGTCGTTGAAATGAGGGGTCTCACCCCCCCCTGGCCTTAGTGCTTCGGGCCACCCCTGAATGCGACAGCTGAAATTATTCGTGTAATCAAAATTTGTGTATACATACCTTCATAGGCTCATCTTTACATTTCAGCTTTCGCTAAAGCTTTCAACGCCCGTACCCGGGACAAATTAAAGCAAGCGCCGCAGGCGGAATTTTTTATCTGCCTTTGTCTAGAAAGATTCCAGCCTTTAGTGTGTTTCAAATCTAAAAAAGTCTAAGCCTAATTGCTAAGTAAATGGCACACCGTTCCTGTAAATAGAGAATACTACGAAATGCGCCACAGGCGGGATTTTGTGAAACGCCGAGGAGCAGAGCGTCTTTTTGCGATCCTATTGAAAAGGATAAAATAGCTATGAAATCACAAATCCGTCCGTAGAAAAAAGTTACAATATAGTGGCCATAGAAAACAAAGTAGACACAAAGTAGGTGTGTACCGAATTAATAGCAAACAAAGTAATTTTCAAGTTAAAGACACGCTTATTCAGAAACAAAGGAGGAAAACACGTTTGCCATTGCGTTAAAAAAAAAAAAAAATCCAGATTTACGACGTAAACGCGGAGGAACGGAGCTTCTTTTTGCGATCACAATGAAAAACAAAGAATAGCTTTGAAATCACGAAAAACGTGACAAAATAGTGCCCATCGGAAAAAAATAAATTTGTTCCGAACTAATAGCTAAAAAAGTAATTTTCACGTTAAAAACACACTTCCTCAGAAACGAAACGACGAAAACAGGATTGCCAGTGCATTTAAAAAAAAAATCCGGATTTACGGGCGGAACAAACTTTTGGTCTTCGCCCGACAGGAGTTTACAGATAGAAGACGCCGGTTCCTCGATGAGACTTGAGTTGCGTTTTTTTCCCGGTGTAGTTTCACTGTAGTTTTGATGTATTTTTATTTCATTATGAAAGTACCGTGTACCGTTTTATTTGTTATTCGACACTTTCTTGGCGAAAATAAAGCAGGTAAAGTACATTGAGCTATATCTGAAAAATTGGAACTTAAAACTGGTTTACAGAATTTGATTCTTTCTGTGTAAAAGCAAACCCCGATTCATTAATTAGGTCCGAGTCTCAATACGCGACACAAGATGCTATACACAGTAAATGAAGAATAAGAAGTTCACTTTTAGAATAACTTAAACATAAAAGAGATTATTTTCGAGTTGTACGAGTGTCCTGAATTTTCCGAAGGCTTTTCAGATGTGCTTTAACACTAGCATATACAGGGGCGTCGCGTATGGGGGGGGGGACGCCCCCCCACACGAATGTTTTCGGCCAGTCGGTAAAAAATAGCTGAATTGGCGCGAAGTGCCGCGATTTTTCGTAAAAACTGTCGTTTTTTTTTCGGAAACGGTCGATTTTTCTACAAACAGTCGGTTTTCGTAAGTGGATTTTTCCTAAAACGGTCGAATTTTCTTAAAATCAGTCGGTTTTTGCTCAAAATTGTCGTTTCTTCCGCAGAAAAAGGCAGTAAAAATTACCAACCAGTCGGTAAATACCTTGCCCTCCCCCCCCCCACACACACATTTTGGATAGTAACGCCTCTGCTAGCATAGAGGCCACAAATTTACCTCCCGACTAGAATGAGATATTCCAGCGTCTGCAGAACCCCACTCGTCCTGGGGAAACGAATTTCGGGTGTATATTAAAATCTTCCTTGTCCTTTTCAAGCGCTGTTCCCACCTCATCCTCACTTTGTAATCGACATTTTTCCATCTTTTCTGGGCACATTGGTTTCGCGGGTCTTCTGTCATTTGATTTCTGATGGCTTTTTTTATGTCTAAAAACTCTATTCCTTCTTTTTTCACTTATGGCCAACAATCCATGCACATAACCTTGTCTCTCGCTTTTGGTCTATAAGGTGTCGCAATCTTATCCAGTCAGACTTCACTTTAAAAACTAAACTATTGTAATTTTGACAGGCTAAAATCTGGAAGACGTGAGGCAGATACAAATCACTGGGAGTAGATCTCCATCTATTCCCCCTCCCTTACCGTCTTCCGTGCGTCTGTCCGAAAGGAATACTGGCAATAAGTTTTCCCCATATCCCGCTAATTCTTCTACCCAATTTGTACGTAGTTTCATTCCATCATTTATTTCTGGTAATTTCTTGTAAGTGTATTAGTTAATGTGTTTCTTGTGTGTCTGTGTATTTTGTAAATTTGTATTTCTTTTCTAGCTTCTAGCTATTCGGGAGTGCCCCCGTGAATCATGTCTCCGATCTATCGGGGTTACAAAACCTGGTTTAAACGACTTGATTTGTATTTAGTGACGTGCTTAGGACTGAAGCAGTGCAGAGCCAAAAACTAAAGATTTTGTTTTAAACGACTCGGATTGTTTTTGACTAAAATGAATGCCCACGACCTTGGTGAAGCCGAAATAAACGACTGATACGACTTAGCAAAAGGCAGGGGGGGGGGGTCACCCCTCCCGTCACCCCCCCCCCCTTCGGGCCACCCCTTTATTCTATATGACTAAGTCGCAAATACGCCAGTGATCCTCATGAAGAAGGAGTAAGTGTCTCCGTAACGACTCAAACTCACGACTCAAATCCTGTGTTAAACAAATCAAGGCGATCTTTGGGAGCAGCTGTGACATAACTTCTGCCTTTCTTCCGATAGGGAGAGACCAGAAATTTTGCATCGGCATGGAGAGATAGTCACCAACAGAGGCGTTACTAGCCAAAGTGTTTGGGGGGGGGGGGGACGAGGCATTTACCGACTGGCTGGTAATTTTACCGACTTTTTCTGCAGAAAAAATGACTGTTTTCTACAACAAAAATGACATTTTTGCGAAAAATCGACTGATTTTCAGAAATCAGTTCATCAAATCATTTTGTTTTCGTGAAAAAAATCAACTGTTTTGACGAAAATCGCTACTTTCTGTAGCATTTGCGAAACGTACGGAAATGGCTCCTGTTTTCCTCACTTCCAGCTAGTAGAAATCCCAGAGAAATCCTCCTTTCGCTCTGCAAAAACAAAGTTTTCTTCATCGACTTTCTTAAGGCGTATTCTCGCCGTTCCCCGAGGACTCCACTTGAGGAGTCCCCGCGTTTTTGTTTGTCCCGAGGACTCACTCCCCGTATTCTCGCGAGTCCCCACGGACAGGGAATGCTCCGTTTATCATCCCCGTCATCAAAAAGGACTCCCTTTCAGATTCGTAGGGGAATCAATTTTTGCTGGTATTGGTGCAATGTAAAGTTAATTAAAAATAATCAGAATAAACAAAACCAAAAATAAAGTGGATCCAGACTAATTTCGTCAACTGCATATTTCTTATTTGAACAAAATCGATTTTGGAAGCATTCCCCTTGTTCTCGCTGTTTCTGTACGCGGAGTCCGCGTGGAGTGACTCCCTCTATTCTCGCCGTTCCCTTCGATTCCCAGAGGAGTCCTCGGGGAACGGCGAGAATACGCCTTTAACCTTTCGGTGAGTATATTTTTTTTACCTATAAGGCGTAATCTCGCCGTTCCCCGAGGACTCCACTTGAGGAGTCCCCGCGTTTTTGTTTGTCCCCGGGACTCACTCCCCGTATTCTCGCGAGTCCCCACGTCGGGGAATGCTCCGATTATCATCCCCGTCATCAAAAAGGACTTCCTTTCAGATTCGGAGGGGAATCAATTTTTGCTGGTATTGGTGCAATTTAAAATTAATTAAAAATAATCAGAATAAACAAAACCAAAAATAAAGTGGATCCAAACTAATTTCGTCAACTGCATATTTCTTATTTGAACAAAATCGATTTTGGAAGCATTCCCCCTGTTCTCGCTGTTTCTGTAGGCGGAGTCCGCGTGGAGTAACTCCCTCTGTTTTCGCCGTTTCCTTCGATTCCCCGAGGAGTCCTCGGGGAACGGCGAGAATATGCCTATAATGATCAATCTAAACTTCTATTCCTCCCTGTTGATCCCTCCATCTTTTTCCGCCAGAAAATACAGTTTAGAAAAGTCTAATCGCTTCTAAAAGCAGCGCGTTAATTTGAACCTAGCTAAAAACGTGGTTGGTTGTGTAGTGTTATCATGGGAGGAATATTTTCTAACGAAATTAGCCAAAATTTGGAAAGGAATCATGAGAAAATGAAAGAAATGCAGAGAATATCAGTAAGAAAATGAAACTGATTGTGCATAAGTTGCGTTTTTTTTTATGTAGTTTCGGCGTAGGCTAGTTTCACTTAAAAGCTGTTTTTATTTGTCCATTCCATTTGCTGTAGTTTCGAACCTGAAACTACGGAGCTCAAACTACAAACTACCTTGCCAACATAGTTTGGTGTAGTTTGACTTTTCGGAAACAAGTAAGACAAAACAAGAGCCAAACTACAAATTTTGACAAAACAAAAGTGAATCCAATAAAACGCATTTTCTAACAAAATTAGCCAAAATTTGGAAAGGAATCATGAAAAAATTAAAGAAATGCAGAGAATATCAGCAAGAAAATGAAAATGTACATAGTATGCGGTTTGTCTGTGGGGATGCTGCAGCCTTAGATAGACATTAGATTGAAGGCTGCTATTTTTTCCTCTAGAGGGTAGCTATTTGTCCATTCCATTTGCTGTAGTTTCGAACCTTAAACTACGGAGCTCAAACTACAAACTACCTCGTCGAGGTAGTTTGGTGTAGTTTGACTTTTCGGAAACAAGCTCAATAAAACGCAAGTAAGACAAATACTCTTTCAAAACAATTTGGAGCTAAGATAATGTGTTGTCCCCAGATGACCCATCTATTCCCCCTCCCTTACCGTCTTCCGTGCGTCTGTCCGAAAGGAATACTGGCAATAAGTTTTCCCCATATCCCGCTAATTCTTCTACCCAATTTGTACGTAGTTTCATTCCATCATTTATTTCTGGTAATTTCTTGTAAGTGTATTAGTTAATGTGTTTCTTGTGTGTCTGTGTATTTTGTAAATTTGTATTCCTTTTCTAGCTTCTAGCTATTCGGAGTAAACTTGATTGATTGATTAAAAAAAAAAAAAAAAAAAAAAACAAGAGCCAAACTACAAACTTGACAAAACAAAAGTGAATCCAATAAAACGCATCTTTATATCGCTTCTAAAAGCAGCGCATTAATTTGAACCTAGCTAAAAACGTGGTTGTGTGGTGTTATCATGGGAGGAATATTTTCTAACAAAATTAGCCAAAATTTGGAAAGGAATCATGAAAAAATTAAAGAAATGCAGAGAATATCAGCAAGAAAATGAAAATGTACATAGTATGCGGTTTGTCTGTGGGGATGCTGCAGCCTTAGATAGACATTAGATTGAAGGCTGCTATTTTTTCCTCTAGAGGGTAGCTATTTGTCCATTCCATTTGCTGTAGTTTCGAACCTTAAACTACGGAGCTCAAACTACAAACTACCTCGTCGAGGTAGTTTGGTGTAGTTTGACTTTTCGGAAACAAGCTCAATAAAACGCAAGTAAGACAAATACTCTTTCAAAACAATTTGGAGCTAAGATAACGTGTTGTCCCCAGATGACCCATCTATTCCCCCTCCCTTACCGTCTTCCGTGCGTCGGTCCGAAAGGAATACTGGCAATAAGTTTTCCCCATATCCCGCTAATTCTTCTACCCAATTTGTACGTAGTTTCATTCCATCATTTATTTCTGGTAATTTCTTGTAAGTGTATTAGTTAATGTGTTTCTTGTGTGTCTGTGTATTTTGTAAATTTGTATTCCTTTTCTAGCTTCTAGCTATTCGGAGTAAACTTGATTGATTGATTAAAAAAAAAAAAAAAAAAAAACAAGAGCCAAACTACAAACTTGACAAAACAAAAGTGAATCCAATAAAACGCATCTTTATATCGCTTCTAAAAGCAGCGCATTAATTTGAACCTAGCTAAAAACGTGGTTGTGTGGTGTTATCATGGGAGGAATATTTTCTAACAAAATTAGCCAAAATTTGGAAAGGAATCATGAAAAAATTAAAGAAATGCAGAGAATATCAGCAAGAAAATGTAAATGTACATAGTATGCGGTTTGTCTGTGGGGATGCTGCAGCCTTAGATAGACATTAGATTGGAGGCTGCTATTTTTTCCTCTAGAGGGTAGCTACTAAAAATATAACTTTACAATCCTGATCTTATGGTAATAGGACCATGATACTCCTGAACTTTAGCATTGGTTTGGGTTCAATAATACCTCACTAACTTGCTGCTAAGTACCCCAATTCTCGATTAGAAAAACACTCATTCCTATGGAAGCGTGCCAGCAGCATGCTGGAACATTTTCAAAAATCACATAATTTGGTGCCGTAAATATTCTGAGAACGATGACGTCACACAGCAAACGAAGGCCAAACGAAGCGTGTCCGCCATTTTGTCTTCTAATATTTATTGAAACTGTGTGTTAGTTTTTATCAATGGATGCAGCCGAACATGGATTATAAGAGAACCTGGGAATCTGATGTTCGAAGAACAAGCTATTTACTGGTGTATTGCACCATGGATATTCAGTCCTTGGTATTAATAAATTCTTTCTAGGAAAGTTCAGCTACTTTTTTAAACCTGATTTTCCATGCCATTATTAATATGGTAATAAAAGCTAGCTAGGAAAAAGCCACAGGCCTTATTAAATTAGGGATTCTTTCCTGAATACTGTGGTATATTTGAAACATTTTTGTCAGCTGTTTTAGACTGAACAAATAAAAAAAAAAATATGATGAATTCCCAGCAATTCATTTTTCATTATGAAAATATCGGCAAATCGGCGCTACTAATGTATGATGTAGTGTATACGTTTTTTTAGTGTAGAGTGGTATATTTGTAAGGGGCAAGCACTCTGTATGACTGGGGGAGCATGGTAGTGGCTACTGAATGTGGATGTTAATGCATCAAGTCTTTTTGAAGGCTACGGAAGGCTATACTCAGTTCGTAGCTAGTAGTAGGGATGTAAGTCAGCACATTTATTTAAGTCTGTACTTACATTGGAGCAAGTTTGATAAACACCTGTCACTAGGCAAACTGTGTACTGTGGCTGAGTCAGACTGGCTTAGTACTGAACTGGCTTCCAACTGGGGATCCTTCTTTGTATAGGGTCCTGACCCCTCAAGTCTAGGTTGTTTCAAGTTACTTCGCCCAATAGGGCCAATCCCATAAGGTCGATTACTTGGTAACCAAGGGGGTTAGCTTATCATGGTTCCTATTTTCTTCATAGGAGAAAGGCTAAGGTGTGGCGTTTAGAACTGGTCCGAAAATAGAGAAATTTGAAGATAGAGCTTGTTTAGTAAGTTTTTGATCAAAATGTTTGATTATCTAAAATGTATCCTCACAAATAAGAGTGAACTCTTAGGGATAATGTGTCTCCTGTCTAGTTCAGAGCATCACATATTGGCAGGGGTGTCGCAAGGGGGGGGGGGGTGCAGCATCTCCCTCCGTTTTGAGATTCGGTAAAATTTTGGGGCGGAGGCCCAAAATTTTTCTAAAAATGTTCGGTATTTTTTCGGTAGCAGAACTGTTCGATATATTTACGGGGATTCGGTAGTTATACAGAATCCTAAATAGGCTATCCGTATAAATATGTTCTGTATAATGATCGGGATTCGGTATATTTGCCAGTATTCGGTAGTTATCACGAATTTGGTGTGAGAATTTACTGAAATCATTTAGTAATTTTTCGATGCCGGAACTATTCGGTATATTTAGGGAGAGTCCGTAGTTACACAGAATCCCGAATAAGCTATTTGGTTCAAAATTTTTTAGTATCATGATTGGGATTCGGAAGTTCATTCAGTGTGATTTCCAGGATTAGGAAGTTAACCACGAATACTGACTTTGTTCCAGTTTCGACGAAAGTAGGCTATACCGAATATGAATATTGTTCGGTAGTCTTTTGATATCAGAACAGTTCGGTATAATAACCGGGATACGCTAGTTATACAGAATCCCGAACATGCTATCGGTCTAAACTTATTCGGTATAATAACTGGAATTCGGTAATTTATTTGTTATAATTGCCAGGATTCGGAAGTCACCACGGACCTCGAAACTGAGAAGAGGTCGAGTGAAGCACTGGTCGCAGACAAAAGGGATGATCTATGATAGTATCGATAGTCCTTACTTTTATTTTGGATCCCAACAAGAATATCTATTCATAAATATTTCGAAAATTCCACCTGCAGCACTTTTCGTAATATTCTCTATTTTGTAGAAGGGCGCGTCATTTGACGGGTTTTTCAAGCCAGTTTTAGGATGGAGATTTCGAAACATTAAAAGCTAGAATTTGGATGAAAATTAAGATTAAAATTAAAAGCAAAAAATTTGTTCGCCTGCGGTGCTCACTTTATGTGATTATGGGTAGTATATTGACTATACTACAGTTGCTGCTGCTGCCCGGAACGTCGCTCCATCCGGTTTCTGGAACTTCTTGGGGTCTCGGTATTTAATCAACGGTAAATGATAGAATTCGTAAGAGAAGCAGTTAGATTTTATCCTCCAGCAAAAAAATTGACTTAGAAAATTTTCGCCTGCGGCGCTCCATTACATTTTGTATTGGCTATAAGAGGTAGAAACTGTTACTGCAGTCAAGCCCGGCAGTATATTCTCCATGTGGCCTTAGCCAGAACGCTGCCTAATAGTTGGCTTATCGTCTTTCATGCTGCCCTTTATTGTTACTCTTCCTACGTAATCGTTTCTGTTCCATAATTTAGAGCTCAAATTCTTAGTTCTAGGATTCGGTACAATTTTTGAAAGATTCGGTAAAATTTTGGCTCTGCACCCCCCCCCACCGAAAATGCACTTGCGACGCCCCTGCATATTCGGGGGCAGGGGAGATGCCCCCCCCCCCAATGTTGGTGGCCAGTCGGTACAAATCACCAACTCGGCCCAAAGAGCCACTGTTTTCCAATAAACAGTTAATTTTTCGTAAAAACTATCGAATTTTTCGTAAAAACTATCGAATTTTTTGTAAAAGCTATCGAATTTTTCATGAAATCATTCGGTTTTTCTGAAAATCAGCCAATTTTTCATCAAAACAATAGACTTTTTCTCGAAATAGTACACTTTTCTGAAAATCAGCCAATTTTTCTGCAAAAACAGTCAGTAAAAATGACCAGCCAGTCGGTAAATGCCTACCCCCCCCCCCCCCCCCAAACATTTTGGCTAATAACGCCTCTGGCCTAGTCAAGTGGAGATAGGATTCAGGATTGTTTAGAATCGGAACTAGCCTAGATGCTGCATCTGGGGTATCTAGGCTGCTGAATGCTTCCGATTAGATTCCTTCAGATTTGTTTGAAGATAAACGCAAGTCACAAAGTGTGTATCTGGTAGCCGAAGTCTGAAAAATCAGGTAGACTGTGCATCTCATATTGTTTTGTGCCTTGAACAGACGACCAGGTTCAAGGGCTTGCGGACTGGAGTTCCTACCTGGGTTTTTGCACCATCATCGTCTTCCTTCTGGAAAGGTAGAGATTTTGAGCGTTATCCACCCTTCTAACAATAGTAACTATTAGTTATTATTTTCGTTTCAACCTCGTGAAAAGTTACTATGCTGATCGTTGCAACCTTCTCGAAATAATAACTAATAGTAACTATTTGCTTACCATGCTTGGGACCATGGTAACTACGCACCTCTGTAACGCGATTGGTCGGATTCGGCCGCGGCATGATATTCTGCTGGATAATAAAAAAATCGTTCCTGCCTTGACGGCAAAAAGCCAAAATTCGTGACATCATGTGCAGGAACTACGGTAAGTAGTGCTCAAGACGCTCTTTATTAACTTGATGATGAAAGTGCAGAAAATCTGTCGAGGAAATCCTGATCAATGCTAGCACACAGATGGCAACATGGATGGCACAGTTTTACCGTCTAAGAGTTCACAAGACACAGAACAAGAGCTGGAAGCTCATATGGCACTTGCAAGGCTGGGTCAGATGGAAGTGATGGTCAAAAGTTTCATCCTGATCGCTCCACTCTATACGTGTCACAAGATGTCCGGTTCTCCCCTCCGACCCCCCCCCCCCCCCTCTCCCAGTTCGTCGGATCCGGTCCGGACTTGAAATGAGACATGCTCAGACATGAGATCTTTCAAGATATCAAGTTTCGTTAATATCTGATAACCCATTCGAAAGTTATGCATGCTACTAATTTCCGTGTCTCCCCCTCCCCCCACGATAGTCAGATCGGGCAAGTGACTGTTTGCAAGTTAATCTGATCGGGTCCCTGAGATGCCTGCCAAGTTTTGTCGTCGTAGCCAACCTGGAAGTATATTAACTACGGATCGCCGGAATTCCGGCCCATCCCCCTACCTCTCCCCACAGTGTCCGAATCCGGTCCAGTCCTGTCAGTGATGTATCTAGAGCGTGTGCTTGTTCTTCGCACCAAGTTTCATCCCGATCGCTCCATTTTGAGAGTTTCAGAAGATTTCCGGTTCTGCCCTCCGACTCCCCCCCCCCAGATTCGTCGGATCCGGCCCGGACTTGAAATGAGACATCCAAGACACTAGATCTTACCAGATAACAAGTTTCATTAAGATCCAATCACCCGTTCGAAAGTTATGTGTTTCCCTATTTTCCGGATTCCGCCACCTTCCCCTCCCCCCACGATGCTCGGATCGGGCAAGTGACTATTTCCAAGTTAGTTTGATCGAGTCCCTGATATGCCTGCCAAGTTTTATCGTCCTAGCCCACCTGGAAGTACAGTAACTACAGATCGCCGGAATTCCGGACCCCCCCCCCCCCCTCCAACTCCCCCCACAGTGTCCGAATCCTCTCCAGTTTTAGTGTATCTAGAGCTTGTGCTTGTTCTTACAACCAAGTTTCATCCTGATCGCCCCACTCTGAGAGTTTCACACGATTTCCGGTTCCCCCCCCCTGCTACTACCCCCTAGATTCGTCGGATCCGGTCCGGACTCGAAATGAGACATTTGAGACACGAGATCTTTCCAGATATTAATTTTCATTATGATCCGATCACCCGTTCGAAAGTTATGAATGTCCCTATTTTCCAGATTCCACCACCTCCACCTCCCCCCACGATGGTCCGATCAGGCAAATGACTATTTCCAAGTTAGTTTGGTCGGGTCCCTGATATGCCTGCCAAGTTTCATCGTCCTAGCATATCTGGAAGTACCCTAACTCGCAAACACCGGACTAACCGACCGACGGAAATGTGATCGGTATATGGCACTTGGCCGGAAGGCAAGTGCCATAAAAAATACTTGTGTGTATTTGGGTCTAGTTGTGCCTTTTATGGGTCCCAACCCCCACACCCACCCGGTTCAGCGGCAAATGGGCCGAGATTGCCCAGTAAATAATGTTCATAACTTGACCAGAGTTGGGCATAAGACGATGAAATTCCTTGTACTTGTACATCCTTAGGGCTGGGAAACTACTTTTAAAGTTGTACCTCCCCCCGAGCCTCCCCCACCCATCCTGATCCTGGGCAACTGGGCCCAGATTGCCCAAGAGTAATTTCGTTACCCGTGGCAGGAATCAACATATATCAAGTTGAAACTTGGTAGGTTTGTCAGCATTGGGGTCTTTTTTTCCTTTTTGCGGGTCCCAAACCCCACCCCCACTTGGTTCAGGGGCGATTGGGCCCAGATTAGCCAATGTTTTTGACTTGACAAGAACTGGAGATAGGGCGATGAAATTCCTTTGTGCTTTTGGATCATAGGGTTGGGAATTTAAATGTGGAGTTGAACCCCCCACCCTCCCCGTTCACGGGCAAGTGGGCCCAGTTTGCCCATGAGTTAAGTTTTTGACCCGTGGCTGGAATCAAAGACTAAGCTGGTATAGTCGAGGATATTTTGGTCTAGGTATGAAGTTTAATGCCCCCCCCCCCACGACACCCTCCCGTTCATGGGTAACTGGGCCCAGATTTTCCTTGAGTTGCGTTCGTCTATGATATTTCTCGAGTTCACCCCCCCCCCCCCTCCCTCCCTCTCGTTCATGGGCACCTGGGTGCCGATTTCCTCTGAGTTAAGTTCGTCTATTATAGTCTCAAGTCCAACTCTTGTATATTTGGGGAGATACATCTATGGATGAGGATTTTGGTACAACAGTAACAAATGGTCGATGATATCTGACAGAAATGATTCTTAATGAATTGTGACAAAAGGGGGTATTAGGCTGCTACGATTTCGTTTATTGCACTTACTATTACCTTGCTAGTGGAAAAGAGGTTTAAAGGGTCGGACTGGCTCAAGCTGTTCGTGCAAAATCTTCAACATTTCTTTGGATTTATACTTGCGGTTTGTTTACATTTAAAACTTTTAAAGTGGGATGATTACAAATTAGCTTATTTCAATTCTTGTTTGGTTACTGGGGATGTGAAATATCTTGGTTCGAAAGCTGTTTGACTATAAAATGTGATAAAATTTTACTTTCACACTCCACGTCTGAGCGCTTGTGCACTTGTTCCTTTTGTTGAAGGGCTGCTGTTCATTCTTGAGAAAAAACTCGCATAGAGATCGTAGTGAATCCCTCTCAGGATATTTTGATAATTTTTGCTGCACAAAATTGTAATATTTAATTGTTTATTTTCTTGTGATCTTAGAAGTATTTTTTTTTGTCTTGCTTTTTTAACCTACAGATTTCTATTCAAATCTTATGTGGCGATTTAGTGAAATTGTTATTAGTTGCGTTTTTGCAGATACCATGGTAACTTGATCTGCAATTCATAAAATACAAAAAACGAGATTTTTTTTTGTTTCTTGATCAGCTAGTTACCCCTCCAAGATCATGTGCGAGGGATAAATCAAATTTCGGATATTTCGGTTGCACTTCCGGCAGTGTACGACAGATTTCTTGAAAAGGATGCCGCATTTTTAAGACCCCCTCAAAACCTACTTCATGTTCCTGTTATCCTACCAATTACTTCAACTGTCCCTTTTACTAATACGCGATCTTAACCTCCTTCGTGATGTAAGGTCGGTCTGATGAAAAGCAGACACGCAGCCAGTGTTGCACGAATTCGCGAGGTTCTGAATAAATAACAAAGCTTTAAAACACCCTCGGGGCATACAGAGCAAAGAGGCTATTTCGCTGGTCCCGCGTGCATCTTGTTTGTTAGTTGTTAGCAGTGGCCAGTGGGGCAGTGCCAGCTCTGTTGAAGGTTTTATTCAAAGTGGTGAAAGATGTTATGGATTTTTGGAGTGGGCCGTTTTCTGGGTGAAAGCTTCTGCGCTTTCCGAGACAGATGGTAAATTGTAAATAATCACAGATGTGTATTTTATCCTTCGCACATTCGTTATTTAACACGCACATTTTATCCTTCGTTATTTAACTTTTATCTGCATGTCATTAAGCCCGCATCGTTCTCCTGGTTTTTCGTTACATCTCGTCTTATTGTTTTTTGGTTCCGCATCGTTTTCCTGTTGTTATTATGGTGGATTTTATGATTTAGTTTTGTTTTCTTCGCTGAGGACGGTTCGCCGGAAGTGCAACCGAAATATCCGAAATTTTATTTATCCCTCGCACATCATCTTGGAGGGGTAACTAGCTGATCAAGAAAACCCCCCGAAAATCTCGTTTTTCCTATTTTATGAAATGAATGGTCAGCTTGGCTTCAAACCTTATATTTGATCTACAATTAGTTGTTTTTGCCGTTACCGTGGTATCTGATACTACGGTTGCTCTGCAAAAACGACACTTGCCGAAATTGTGTTTTAACGTCATCAAAAACAAGACCAAAGGTTTCGATGGGATCCCAAAAGTTCAAATTTGTCCAGACAATTGGGTCTTTTCCTTGAACACTTATACTCTTAAAATTTAGAAACAGATTAAGGCCAAATAGCTAGTTACATGAGAACACCAAGTTCAGATATAGATTCAGCATGTGTGTTCAGTGTTTACCCTTTTAAGTCATATCTATTTTGACGAAGCAGATCGAAACTTCCTGCCTTACTTCTGCCAATTTTCCGGTTTTGGCGGAATTCCGGAACTACTTGTCCGAAAATAAAGCTCAAAATCGAATTCAGCATGTCTCCTTACCTTTACATCCAACCTCAGATCAACTTCAGATTAAACTTTTACTTTGAACAAATTTTCCTGTTTCAGCCGGATTCCGAGCGATCTATACGTCCGGTGATAAAATGATTGTCATATGCGAATTCAGCATGTCTAGGATCCCGCAAATCAAACATCTTATCAAATTTAAATAAAACTTTTACTTTTAAACAAATTCTCCGGTTTTGGCGAGTTGGCGGAAGAGTAAATTCGTAAAAAATACATAGGTTTTTTGGGATCCCAAAACGTAAGTGGAGGGATACCTATGACATCGCAAAATTGTCCGTCCGTCCGTCCGTCTGTAAGCACGATAACTCTCGAAGGGAATGAGATATTTTGATGAAACTTGGCATGAGGATTGAGTTCGTAGATGGGCTCTGTAGCCCTATATTTGGGGATGGGGGTTCAGTTTAAGGGACAAACAAAATATTTTTAAAAAGTTAATTTGATAGTCGATTATGGGGTAAGAAGACATGCTGAGCACGATGGACAAGTAGATTTCTCGCCGGACAAGTAGTTCGTCCGGAATCCGGCAAAAACCGGAAAGTTTGGTAAAAGTAAAAGTTTCATTTGAAGTTGATTATATGTTTGATTTAGGGGTAAAAAGACATGCTGAGCACGATGGTGAAAACCATTTTCTCGCTGGACGAGTAGTTCGTCCGGAATCCGGCAAAAACCGGAAAGTTGGTTAAAAGTAAAAGTTTCATTTGAAGTTGATTAAATGTTTGATTGAGGGGTAAGAAGACGTGCTGAGCATGATGGTGGAAATCATTTTGTCGCCGGACAAGCAGTTCGTCCGGAATCCGGCCAAAACCGGAAAGATGGTTAAAAGTAACAGTTTCATTTGAAGTTGATTAAATGTTTGATTTATGGGTAAGATGACATGCTGAACCCGATGGTGAAAACCATTTTCTCGCCGGACAACTAGTTCGCCTGTAATCCGGCCAAAACCGGAAAATATGTTAAAAGTAAAAGCTTTATCTGGAGTTGATTAGATGATATATTTAGGGGTAAGAAGAGACGCTGAGTCTGTATATAATGATCATTTTTTACCCGGACATATAATTAGTCCGGAATCCGGTTGTACCCGAATTTTTTTAAGTCAAAATTTTATTTAAAGTTGATTAGATTTCCTTATAGGGAGAGATACGCCGGCTTCGTTTCTGAATTTTTCTTTTTTTGCTGGACTAGTAGTTCGCTCGGAATTCGGTCGAAACCGCAAATTTGGCAGTAGTAAAGCAGGAAGTTTTGGTCAATATCGTCAAAATAGATATGGCTTAGAGAGGTAGATAGAACATCTGAACTCGGTTTTCTCTGATGATTAGCCTGGCGAAGACAAGACCGAATTGTCTGGATCAAATCTTAGATTTTTGGGATCCCATCGACACCTTTGTTCTTGTATTACTTGTTTGCAAGATAGAGAAAAATTTGATTTTCATAACGTAGGCTTTCACTACGTAGTTTTGGAGCGATGGATTTTGATTGTTGAGGCCAAGTTGAGGGCTGATTAGTTACTGAATTTATTCCTATCGTAATTTTTTAGATTAACTGAAATTTCGTAAGGATGTTTCAATAATCTTATTGCCTTGCAGTCTTTCTTGTTGTTCTATTAGGCTGTAGGGATGATAGTCATAATGATTGAGCCAAAACTAGCATTTATTTATTATTATTTCTTTATTTATTTTCTTACCCTCTAATAACAACAAAGGTAAATAGCGGAGTAAACTCAAAACAAAGAAAGAAAAAAAGAAAAACATAAACTACGAAAAATAAACACATTCAAAACCGTTAAACGGTGGCAGTTGGCTTTCATTGATATTTGTAAATGCCTTCTTTAAGATGCGGTTTGCCAACCTGGATGAAAACTTTCGGCTTGTTGATCTGAAGCAGTTTGGGTAAAACTCGGGATTCCTAATTATTCACGGAGGATTGATTGTGCTCCTGGAAGGAATCTTCGAATTGTGCGATCGTGGAATCATGCAAAAAGAGTACCAGGCCGTGAGCAGGGGCATGACTATAGAGGTGGGAGGGAGGGAGACTCCCCCCCAAAGGTCTACTTTCGTTGGGGAAAGCCCGACGAAAGTACTTTCTCAGGTACTTTTTCAATAGTTTGTCTGCGTGGAGCGCCTGCAGAGACAGTAGAAATAAAATTATTTATGCTTTTATCGGGTGTCGGTCAGATCGTCGGCACATTGGGTTGTGCGAGCATTTGTCGGGCACCGGGAAGTTCAAGTCTCGTCAGTACATCAAGTTATTTTTACATGTAAGAAATCAAGTTCTGTACAGTCTTGTTGGGCAAAAAAGAAAGAAATCAAATGCTGTATGGTTTTGTCGGGTGTCGACACTCTCGTTGGCACATCGGGTTCTTTTTACTCGTAAGAAATCTAATACTGTAAAAGTTTTTCGGGCGCATCCCGAAACTTTTAAGTTTCGTCGACACATCGGAAATAAAGCTATAGAAATAAAGTTCTTTATAGGCTAGTCTTGTTGGACAAAACACGGAACAAATCGAATCTTGAATGCTTTTGTCGGGCGTCGGTATTTTTGTCGGCACATCGGGTTCTTTTTATACGTGAGAAACCAAATTCTGCAAACATTTGTCCGGCACACTTGGAAAGTTCAAGTCTGTCGGCAGATTGGGATCTTATTACACGTAATAAATAAACTTCCGTAAACTTTTGTCGGGCCAATCCCGAAAGCTTATGTCTCGTTTGCAAATCTGGATTTTTTTTTTTCACACAAGAATGACTGCAAAGTTTTGTCGGACGAAGACCGCAAGTTTAAGCTTCGTCGGTTATACGGGTTTCGGTTTTACACTTAAGAAACCAAATTCTGCAGACTAGTTTAGGTCTCGTCGGCGAATCCGGATCTTTTTATACACAAGAAATCAAATCAGATTCTGTGAACTTCTGTCGGGCGAAGACCAAAAGTTTAAGTCCTTTTTTTTTCGTTCCATCCATTCCTTGTCGTCAGAGTTCGGCAAACTTGTTCTGCTTCTTTTGTTTGTAGGTCGTTTCTGTCTTTGTCTGTTCGTATCCATAAACTCACCTGTTTGGTTGATTTCGCATAGATCAAATTTTTCCATAAAGGCAGATTAAACAAATTTGGCATGCGGCACTTAGTTTACTTCGTTCTGGGCGCAGTCGTTGGAAGCTTCGCTTTTTAGCGAAAGCTGAAATGAAAAGCCGAAGTTGTGAATTCAAATATACGAATTCACAGCAAAGGAATAAAATCAACGGATTCGTAACAGTTAATTTTACAAAAAATAGCGCCTGCGACACATTTCGTTGTATTTCTAGGTGGAAAAACGGTGTTTCATTTAGTTGGCGTTTTAGGATTAAAATTCTTGGGGGTTTGAAACACAACATTTTTGTGAACAAATTTTTCCTGGAAAAGGCAGACTAAACAAATTTGATGAAAATGAAAGCTGAAGTTGTGAATTTAGATATACGAATTTACATTAAAGGAATAATCTCGACTGATGCATTACAATTAGTTTTACACCGGTTCTATTCCGTACTGGCCGGGAATGTTTGTCCGTCGGCACAAACTGGACCCCCCTTCGCTAAGCTAAAAGACTAGTGACGCCCCTGGCCATGAGCAATGAACAAGCTGAAGTATGTGTATTACGTCCTTGCGAATATTTTGGATGTCTTTTCCATTTTTATTTTCTTTATTGATGGCAGTTTGTTGCTACGTATAGGACAGGAATGTTTGTCTTCAATTCTTATCGATGGTGACCCACAACAGAGGGTTGGTAGATAGTCTTTCAGCCCAAGCTGACTGCGAATCATATTTGACGGTGCAAAACGGTAAGTCAGCTACATTTTATTAGAGCAATATTTCAAAAAAGTTCATTTTCCAGCTTGACCTTGAAGAGCCTTGCCAAGAAGGGCCGACATATAGCTCTAATAAAATGTAGCTGACTTATCCGTTTGGCACCGTCAAATGTAACAGAGGGTTGGTTTGAGTGAAGCAAAACTCGAGGTTGAATTGGGGTTAAGAATCCGGTAAGAATCCCAGATTTGTATAAGGAGTTTAAAGTCCTAATCCAAACATTTGGTTTATCTTTTCTTAGTAATCGCATGCCAGAGGTTTATTTTGAATTGAACGCGATTGCCGGGTTGCTGTTTCGGCTCGAGAAAAAACCCACGCCGAAAGTCTTCTTTTCTAGATGACGAGATTTTCCAGGATTGATTAGCAAAGAATTACAAGACCCAATTGATAATTTATGTATGTCTTCGGAGGTACCACACTGGTCTTGGTTTTTTAATTTATTTGTATTTGTAATAAACAGTTGGAGCATTAGATGGAAATTATTAGTTTGACACTTGGCTCCCTACGGGCCATAACGGCTGTCCGGGATAATCGGCTGAGATTTAGTCCAGACAGAGTTATTTCAAACCTAGGAAATTTGGTGGTTTTTTTAAATTTGCTCATTGTTTTACGGTGGTTTTAGTGGTTTTAAACATTCATAGTCAGTAGGGATGGTTAGCATTGTGTATCTGGTAGAAATACCATTTTTTGTGGCCCCGCTTTTAGTAGTTCTAAATAAACTATTTTGAGCCCGTCTTTTTTTTAGCTGGAGCGTCAGATCGTAATGCAGAATCAAATGCGAGAGAGAATGCTCGCGACACAGATAGCTCGAACACGTGAACTCCTTTATTGGTTTGGATCATTCTATGTCATTGCTGCAGTCGGCATGATCGTCAAGTAAGTAACCCAGGATGACATTAGTTGCATTTTTGATCTCAATTTTCCGCGCGATTTTCCTCTCAATTCTCCTGTTTCGCGTTTTTTGGGATCCCAAAACGTAAGTGGAGTGATACCTATGACATCGCAAAAATGTCCGTCTGTAAGCACGATAACTCTCGAAGGCAATGAGATATGTTGATGAAACTTGGTGTGAGGATTCATTGGGTCAAGGGTCAGGTCAAGTTCGTAGATGGGCTATGTAGCTCGATATTTAGGGGTGGGGGAGGGGGTTCAAATTAAGGGACAAACAAAATATTTTTAAACAGCTAATGTGATAGTCGATTATGGGGTAAGAAGGCATGCTGAGCACGATAGTGAAAACCATTTTTACGCCGGACAAGTAGTTTGACCAGAATCCTACAAAAACCGGAAAATTGTTAAAAGTAAAAGTTTTTTTTACTATTGAGATGAAGTCAGTTCTCCTTTTTGGAACGATTTTATGGCACTTGCCTTCCGGCCAAGTGCCATATACCGGTCACTTTTCCGTCGGTCGGTCGGTCAGTCCGGTGTTTGCGAGTTACGGTAGGTTGCTTCCAGATGTGCTAGGACGATGAAACTTGGCAGGCATATTAGGGACCCAACCAAACTAACTTGGAAATAGTCACTTGCTCGATCCAACCATCGTGGGGGGGGGGGGAGGGGAGCCGGAATCCGGAATTTAGTGACATGCATACCTTTCGAAGGGGTGATCGGGTCTTAATGAAACTTGATATTTGGACAGGCCGATGTCTCATTTCAAGCCGGGACCGAATCCGTTGAATGTGGGGGGGGGGGGGGGCGGAGGGGGGAACCGGAAATCATGTGACACGCTTAGAGTAGAGTGATCGGGATGAAACTTGGTGGGAGGGACAAGCACAAGCCCTAGGTATGTCATTGACAGAACCGGACCGGATTCGTGCACTGTGGGGGGAGTTGGAGGGGGGGGGGGGGTCCGGAATTCCGGTGATACGGAGTTAAGTTACTTCCAAGTGGGCTAGGACAATGAAACTTGGCAGGCAACTCAAGGATCCGACCAGATTAACCTGGAAATAGTCAACTTCCTATCCGGCCACCGTGGGGGGAGTGGAGGGAGGGGCATCCGGAGTCTTGAGGAATGTATGACACTGGAACGGGTGATCGGATTTTAACGAAACTTGATATTTGGAAAGACCTCGTGTCTCGGATGACCCATTTAAATTCTGGACCGTATTCGATGAATGTGGGGGGGGGGGAGGAGGAGTCGGAGGGGGGAACCGGAAATCTTGTGACACGCTTAGAGTCACACGCTTAGATTGGGATGAAACTTGGTGGGAAGGACAAGCACAAGAATTAGACGTCAGTGATAGAACCCGATCGGATTTGGGCACTGTGGAGTGAACTAGAGGGGGGGAGTCCGGAATTCCGGCTATCGCGAGTTAAGGTATTTCAAGATGTGCTAGGACGACGAAACTTGGCGTGAACATTAGAAACTTGACAAGATTGGCTTAGAAGTAGTCAGTTCTTCGACCAAACTATCGTGGCGGAGTGGAGGGAAGGGGAATCTGGAATCTTTGAACGAGTTGTCGGATCTTAACGAAACTTGATATTTGGAAAGACCTCGTGTCTCGGATGTCCCGTTTTAAGTCCGAACCGGATCCGATTAATGTTGGGGGGGGGGGACCGGAAACCTTATGACACACTTAGAGTGGAGCGATTGGGGTGAAACTTGGTGGGAAGAACAAGGACACGAACTAGATACATCAGTGACAACCAGATGTGCTGGGGCGATGAAACTTGGCTTGAACATTATAAACTTGACAAGATTGGCTTAGAAATTGTCACTTCTCACTTCTCAATCCTAACCACAAAGTGCAAAAACTGCTTTTAAGCAAAGTATACATTTTAATTCAAGGGTCAAAAACTAATTTTTAGTATTCCTTAAAGTGCGTTTCTTAGTCGAAAAGTAAAAAAAATACTTTGACCAAACGATATATATTCATGATTCCTAAGGGCCCATGATCATTTTGGCCTCAAGGGTTTTGCTTACAAGTGAATTTCTTGAAGTACAAAAAATAATTTTGAGCAAAATATACATTTTCATGATTCCGATGCGCTTATCATCATTTGTGCTTCAAGAGTGTTCATTACAGATGAATCTCTAGCGCCCTTAAAGCACGCATCAACACGTCCAAATGCACAAATACGAATTGAAGAATTAAAGAATTCCTACTTTAATCCTCTGACCCAGCCTTGCAAGTGCAATGAGCTTCCAGCTCTTGTTATCAGAATCGAGAATGGGCTTCGCGATTCTTCAGAATCGATAAGTTGCTTCAGTAGTTAGTTCTCCATTTTCCTTCTCCGTTCTCCTTCTTGATTGGTCAACGAAGGGCGGATGTTCAGCCCGTATAAACAGGTTTTATCGGGTTGCAAAATTAGTGTTTTTTTCAAAAGCGGAATTGAGTATTGAGAAGAGGAAAAACGGCAATTTGGACGAGAATCGAGAATTGAAGAGCGAGAATTGAAGAGCGATAATTGAAAACTGGGATTTCAGATAAAAATGTAACTTTTATTTTCACCAGGAACATTTATTATGTACCTGGAGATTCAAGGCCGGTCTGAACGGACTGAGTGCATTGATGAGGTTTATCTTTCGAATTAGTAGGTCAGGCCTGCACTGCACGTCGTTTTGTACAAACACAGTTATTGGAAGAAAATTTGTCTTGTCCCAGTATAACAAATGAATTTGATCCCCAAAACGGCGGGTATAAAAACAATCAGAAACTCGATATAGATACCAACAAAGAAACTTTTACCCCCCCCCCCCCCCCCCCCCCAAACGCTCTTGACGCTCCATAGCCTACTTGAGGAACCTCCCATGCCGATGAAAGTACATATTCACGGTCGTATCCTTGAGAGATCCCGTATTCACTGATTGGATATGAGCCAATGCTAAGGACTGTCGGCAAGACCTGGCTCCCCCCGTTGTCACATTAGTTGGATTGTAATACTAGTCTCCTAGGATTGTGTCGCGCTTGGTAATGCCTATGAGTCAAAAAGCCTAATACTGTCGGTAAGACCCAGCTCTCCCCTTTGTCACATTAGCTGGATTATATGTATGTATGTATTGTACATGGAAAGCCCAACGGGCCATGGTACAAAAATATTATGCAAATCAAATACTAACTACAGATTCAACACACTTTCTGAAGACAAAACAAAGAAAACTAACTACACAGTTAAACACTTAAAAGAACAAAGACCTGTGTCTCAGCACCACCTGAACAAACACTGCCAGGTTTTTAATAGTAGTAAATGATCGACCATCAGACCATCAGATAATGTTGGTCTCCTAGGATTTTTGTCGCGCTTGTATTTCTGAGTTAATAAGCTTAAAATAGCAGTAGTTCCTTCTTGGGAGATCCTATATTCATGGACTGTCAATAAGCCGGTCCCAGGGACTGTCCACTAGACCCAGCTCACCCCGTCGCGCTTTCTGATGTTTCTGAGATGCAGGAAACTCTGCTGCGCCACCAGTCACCTGAGTTCCCAACTGGGATTCTTTACGGGGCACTGACAGGGTAACTCTACCGCTCACTCCTCAAAATAGCCGACTATAGATAAGGGGTCATAATTAATCAAACAAATCTGCAAGTATGGTAAGAGATGGTGCACGACTGGTAAGGATTTCTCCCCTGTTATACGCTGCATAGCAGTTCACTCCTTCGAAACAACTCGTACCAGGCATGATTTTTTCACCGCTAAATATTTCAGACTTTTTCGAAAGACGTTGCTTGCATCGTGAAATTAGCAATTTTCTTGTTTACGCTTGTCGATTGTGTCCAGATTCGCGCTCTTCGTAGCCATCCTTCCTTCAACTTCAGTCGGCTTTCGCTCTGCGTGGTGGAAATCCCTTTCCACCTTTCTTTTCTTCTTCTCCGACTATTCTTGGACGTTAAGCGATTTTTCTGTCGATTTTAGTATACAGTGCGTGTCCCGTGACGGCTGGTGCCGGCACCGTGCCACTTGTTAGAACATTAAAATCAGCATGTTTAGGAGTGGGACCGCCTAATTTATTTCCGGTGCTGAGAAAGGGTGTACATTAGGTGCCGGGGAGTGGATAACCCCTCGATTGTACGCCGGATCGGTTAGTGGCGGAGTGAAGTCCACACGACACCTATGTCGATCCCTCCGTTATGTTTTCTTTAAAACCCCAGACAAAGGATACTGACGATATTTGCGAATTCTTTTCGAAATTCTTTTCGAAATTAGTATTTTGAAAGGCTATGTTGCCCAGTTAGTTTAGTATTTTTTTTAAATATCGGATACAGCATTTCTGTTTGCGTATTGATTTGTGGAGAAATAAAGACCGGGACAGTATCATACTATTTCCCATTCAGGTTCCAATCAATCAATGACGAGGGGGGGGGGGGAGATTTCTGAAACTTTTAATTCCATATGGGATTTAATAACAGTGTAAAAGGCAGAATAAGTAAGAGGTGTCGTATAGTCGTCAACACACCAACTCGTTCCCTGAATATCTTTTCCTGTCTGCTAGCTTTGTTTCCGCATGTCCAAGTCGGTTATTTGACAATAGGATGTATCAGCGATTTGGAAGCATGATAATCTTGATCGAATCTTAGCCAAGACCTTGTATACGGTTTGGACGTGCCAAAGGGAACGTCTAAGCCACTCGTGTATATTTAACTTCTACAAGGTCAAAATACGTCGGGAGTCTTGCATCCCACTGCCCTTGGTTGATCGAGCCACATAATACTCCGCCATTGATCCTCAGGAAGAAGGAGTAAGCGTGTCCGTACGACTCAAACTCAACGACTCAAATCCTGTGTCAATCAATCACCGCGATCTTTGGCAGCCGCTTTGACACCACTTCTGCCTTCTTCGGCTAGCTACCCGGAGAGGCCGGAGATTTTGGGTCGGCAAGGAGAGATAGTCATCAAGAGTATTTTTTCTCATCTCGGGTTATGTTTAAGCGCACTAAGGTAAATCGACTACTGCAGAGGAGGGTTTTCGTCCGATTCCGGAATCACTTTCCTGCGAGCCAAGCGCATAGCGAAAACTGTTGGAAAGCGATTCCTGGAATCGGTGTCCACTTTCCCATCTAGTGATGGCGAAAATCTGTGGGAAGCTGAAATCGCCGGGAAAACGTTGATTTCCAAACATGTTACTGGACATTCGTTCCAAATGTTCCAACGAAGTCATCCTTTATGACTCCTGCAGTCTTTTTCTTGTGTGGGAGGCCGTATTTTTTCAACGCTTACAAAATTCCCGCCGAAGCATTTAACTTTCCGCGGAGCTTTCCACTAACTTTCCGGACTCACTTTCCGAGAAAGCTGCTTCGTTTTCCAAAGCACGAAAACCTGCCACGGGGAAAGCTAATTTAGATACTTAGTAAACCGAATAATCGTCACACTGGCTCCATGGCCTGACTGATCAATCCAACCATGATAGTAGCGTAAGACCAAGAACTTATTTGTTCTTGGTAAGACGCTGTCAGCTCGCAGTCATCTTTGTCTGAAACAATATTTGTATTCCATCCATTTCTCGCAGTTTTTGACGCATTACAAGTACTGATATAATAATACATATATGGCAAGAATATTTAATTGTTTTACCACAAGTTTATTTTCCAGCTTTAACGGCTTGAGCCTGAAGAGGACCCTTGTCAAGAAGGGCCGAAATATATCTCTAATAAAATGTAGCTGACTTATTGTTCCGTCAAATATGTATATGGCACTTTATAGAAGGGACTTGTACCGTGACCAATAAACCAGAAACTGTTTTTTTTCGAATATAATTTATAAGTCTAGGACTCCATTGTTGGAGCCACGTAGACATACCTGGACCCACAAGGCGGGGTCTCATGGTGAAAACTAAATATAGCCAAATATATAATTTAAATGGGGAAGACGCCCTTGAGATGGAAACATTTTATAAGTAGTGAACTGATAGACAAAAATGCTCCTCAGTCTTAGGATAATATTGGAGAAGTAATATTAAAGTATTTTGAAAGGATAATATTGAAAAAGTAGTATTAAAGTTTAACGAATACGTCTGAGATCCTTCATATCACTTATTCACTTAAATAGGCCGGAAGTCTGATAAAAATGTGTTACTTCGTTTGTCCGTTATCCTTAGACATCGAATGAACTTTTCTTTTGGATTTGTTGTACCTCTAATGGCTTGTCCCTCTACGCTTTGAATAGTTACTAACTACAAATTTAAGCTATTTGTCGATTTTTTTTGAAAAATGTCAGATTCCTTGCAAGACATATCTTCAGGGGAGGGTCGCTAGCGAAAACTCGAGGGGGGGGGGGGGAGCAGGGCGACTAAGTGTACCCTACCGCCCGTTTCAGCTTTTCGTTACATATGTTATAATAAAACTCATGATTCCTGCAAGCGTTGAAGACTGAAGAAGCCTAGTCGTATCTCCGTGCTCAGGGGTGGTTTGAAGGGCTTGGGCGTGGGAGGTGACTTCAAAATATCCGACTAGCAGATGCCCGGCAAGGCTTAATAGTCATACTAGTTCGAAACAGTAGCCAGGAAACACAACACCACATGCGGGAAACTGTACGAATTAAAAAAAAACATTAAAGCTACCATTATACGGTTAAAATGTGAACGTCATTCGTAATAAGAGGAATTCGCTTCCGCAATAGCCGACCCCCAGCAGTTGAAAGAAACGACGCGACCTTCCAGTAAATAGAGGCTACTACGTGGAATTTTGTGGAATCCGGTATGATCAGAACTTCTTTTCGGATCTAAAATGAAAGCAAGGGCCACTTAGCACGGATTTGCACGTCTGTCTTTGTTCAGGACAATCCAGAAAAATGTGAGACATTCAGCTGGAAATTAGACCCTTTCCGAAAAAGAACTACTGATCATCCAGAGAAAAAAACTTGGAACAGAGCAGACTTTTTCTGAATTTACAGTTAAAAAAATACAATAAAAATCAAATGACCTGTTGCAATAATCAGGCCCGTCATTATATCTTCTCTCATTGCTGATAAAGTCGATTTATTTTCAAACGTCGCACTTGAGGAAAATTGTTATCATCAAATTAACTTCTGTAAGAATACGAAGTATCTTTGCATGAAACTAGCAAATTCTTGAAAAGGTACGCCACAAGCAAAATCAGCCTGATTACTTGAATCGGGAGATATGGTACACAACAGATCGTGTTAAAACTGTGCGCTGCAGGACGAAATTAACGAATTGACAAACGTCTTTTGTCGGTCACGGAAGCTCAATTTTGACAGTCATACTTCTGATTCTGACAAAATCCGATTAAAAAATCTCTTCGTATCCGAATGATTAGAAGTAGCCCGCCTCTTTATGTCAATCTCGAAACTTGCGACTGAGAATGCAATTCCATTAGTCTCAAACGCTCGAGAACCTAGAGCCACCGATGTGCAAGGTTTCTTGGTAACCCTGAACTACCTTTACTGACTTTCCCGGGCGCGCTGCCAGCCCCCCCCACCCCCCATTTAGCTTTCCTGGCTGAGCGCCCAGTATAGCTGAATGTGTGTGGTCAGGCACTCTGCGAGCGCCCAGTTAGCCCACATTAGTTTTTTTCTTACTTCGAGGCCCCCCCCCCCCCCCTAGCGACGCCCTTATATATCTTATCATCATTTTCCTACTTTCTACATCTTTAACCCTGGAAATGCAGGCCCTCCTACTCCTACTACACGTGCCGACTTCACGGGTCCATTATGGATTACCCAGGTCAATTCACACTATGGTTTGCGTACCGAGCCACAATAGGTTATACACCACCCATCATACACTAGTCCTTACAGACCAGCCCACTCTAAGGAGCTTTAAACAAGACCCGTAGCAATGACCTGTAGATAGATATAGAAAGTTTATTGTAAAAATCGACTATCGTGGTTATAAACCAAATTTGCGATTATTGTCAAACAAACAGAAAGAATTGCAACCTATGTATCTAATGTCAGTACGCTTAAAGATTCGCGCTTCGTTAAAATATTTCACGAACTCGGGAATACACTTTTTGCATATCTAACGTGTTTTGTAGGTACGCGACAGGGCTTGGGAACCTTAGAACTTACCACTCGTTCTGGTCGACTTCTAACATTTTGATAGGGGGGAGGGACGATTTGGGAGTCGAGAGGATGATATACCATGGCTGAACCGAAGTCAGTGCTTAGCTCCTTTCTGCGTTCCTGCAGTGTTTTTAGGTTAAAGTGTTTTAAAAGGTATGAGTAGGAAAGCTTCGGTCCACTATGAATAATAAGAACAGCCCGCTTCTGTGTTCTTTCTAATTTTTTTCTTTGCTCCTGCGATAATGAAAAATGCCAAACGGGTGCTGCGTATTCCAGGTTGGGTCTGATGAAAGAAGTATAAACTCCCTGTGCTCCATAAAAGGTTTTATTATCTGGTATGTACTTACAAAATAAATAAACACACTTTAAGTGAAAAGAGTAGTTGGCCGGTCAGGGCCCGGAAAAAAAGAAGTGTAGAAGAAAATGACTCATCCTAGAGGGATGGGTCATGATCGTGAGTTAATAAATAATGCAAGAACGGGCAGTGACGCAACAGCATAAAAGATTAAACCAAATAAACGGAAAGGAAGTAGCGCTACCTAGCGGCGGCAGGAGTGAGCAATGCTAGGTGCAGATGGCACCACCGCAACAAAATTCAAATTTTCCGCGTCTATTTGAATTTATTGTCATGCAAGAAATGCACACTTTGCCCGTTATTACCGAGGTTATTACTAGAGCCCCGGGTGAATTTAAATGAGTCAAATACTAGTTTAAATGAGTCAAAATATTTAAGTGTATTCAAATAAAGAAGTTATATCGGATAGATTCTAGCATTTGCACTGTCCAGTCACCTCCATTACATTTGCTAGTTTAGACCCGAACTTGGCACGACTGTGAGATCATCTAGTGCAGTGGCTCCCAACTTGGGGTACGCGTACCCATAGGGGTACGCGAGACCCTCATAATGGGTACGCAAAGGTCACACAATCTCTGAATTCGAAAATGTCTGCTTTCATCAAGATACTAGAGTTTTGGCTGAAGAAGGTTCAGTTCAGAGAACCGGCGAAACTTTCTTTATTGACTTGATCAGGTTCCGCACGAAAATGAAATTGACAACCTTAAAGGAAACCTCACAATCAAGGCCGTATCCAGGGGGGGGGGGCTAGGGGGTTGACCGCCCCCCCCCCCCCGAAACATACAAAAGTACTCATTTTATAGGCTTTTCCCGCCGATCTATGTCCTTTTGTACTTTTTTGTGCGATTCGCAGCCCCCCCCCCCCGAAATAAATTCCTGGATACGGGCCTGCTGGCACTACATAGTGTTTTGTCTCTGATGTTCTGAAATAGTTGACCACTTTACAACTAAGCTACGCTTACAGAAAATTACACGCTGCTTCGGCTTCTTTTAGCCTCTTTCCATGTCCCTTGCCTTGGATAAAAATCTTGGCAAAATTTGCATATAACCGGTCTCCCGACGAATAAGCTCCTCGAAACAGTGATCGGGCGCATAGAACGTCATGTAAAGGGAACAGACATCGCAAGCGTGATAATCACTGTATTGCTAATAGAGGAGCTAGGGTACACTAATGACAAAGCTGCGAGAACTTGCTTAATATTCCCCACCAAACACGACCAAAGATAGACCTCGGGACTATATCCAGTATCCATGTAGCGGAACGTACCTTTTCGTGACAAGCTTACATAAAACTTTACTGAACTTGCGACTCGTCGAACTGAAATTTTAAAATTTTTACTGTTGCCCAGTTTTGTTTGGAGGTGCAGGGAGAATACAAAGAACCAAGCGGAAACGCCGTGCTGTTGACATTCGGATCTACCTACTTTTAAGAAGTCTTGTTCCCGGCAATGTGTTTGATCAAAAACAAACAGAGAAATATCTTATTATTCACGTTAGTGACATAGAGCCAATTCGACAAATTTCAGCAGCAAAGCAGCCTCAAATGTCTGATTGATTTGTATAAATTTGCCTTATCATTTATGACAATATATGTCACCTTTTTCAGAAAAAAAGAGTCTTAGTAGAACAAAAATATTAGTGATTGATTTGTATAAATTTGCCTTATCATTTATGACAATATATGTTGTCTTTTTCAGAAAAAAAAGAGTCTTAGTAGAAAAAATATTAGAACAATGATTCCCAAGAAGGGGGTACGCAACCTTTTTGAACGTTGATTAGGCGTACGTGGTACAGAAAAGGTTGGGAACCTCTGATCTAGTGGTGCGACTAGGCAAGCTTAAAATATCTGAGAGAAAAAAAAATCAGACTGAAAGACAAACATGAATTAAAACAGTAAAAACAAAATAAGCTAAATATTTGGCGGTACTAGTTTCTTTTAATAATTTGTTTTGGCGTTTTCCTGTCCTTTCTGCGAGAGTTTTTGCAAGAAATTACCACATTTCCAAAATCATTGAGCTGGCGAGTCGCTGTCACCACCACACATGTCAGTTCGCCTGAACAAAACTCCAACAGTTGACCCACAAGTCAGTTGGCTTACCGTCAGGTCGTCCGCTCTATATTAGATTATATTACATTCTATTTTACACATGTATATAAAACATTTTGCAGCACCTGCTAAGAAAGCCCCAAAGGGCTTGTTAGCCGCAGATGGCAGTCTTCTCTATATATTAGCGTAACACTATTTGTTAGTCCGTCACTTCGTCCACACGTTAGTTCATCCACATTGTTTGCCTACCATCAGCTGACACGAACGTCGGTTGACAAACATCAATTAACACGAACTTTGCTTGACAAACATCAGACACAAACGTCGGTTGACAAACATCAGTTGACACAAACGTCGGTTGACAAACATCAGTTGACACGACCGTCGGTTCACCTGCAAAATCCATCACTACGCCCACTGATTGTTGTCTCACCATTAGTTTTATAAACTCGCATGGATCACTGAAGTCAGTTACGCAAAGGGAACTAAGCCTATGGGATTTATAAAAGGAAGATATCATTGGCGCGTATTAGATAGATACGTATAACTTTATTAATGAGGGCAAAAGTTAGTTCAGAATCGTCAGAAACTTCAGTAAATTACACGCGCAGAATAGGTATTGAATGGATGAGAATTGACGGAGGAATTTGATTTTCCGCTATTTACAAACCATCCTGGCCGAGGTTATGATTCTGAGCAAAGAATAGGTATAGTTTTGTTCAAAATAATAATTCTGTCAATTGGTAACAGTTTCTCCACGTTTTTACCATTTCAGTTAATTCCTTTAGAATTAGACACTCTCTCTTTTCTGAAAACCTCCTATCTCTATTATTCTAGTCAGCAACACAATAGATGGATGACGCCTTTCTAAGGCATTCGGTTCCGAGGACAATAAATGATTATTTTATCACTGGAAACAGCTGGAATTATCCGCTGAAAGGAAGCATGTACAGGCTTCCAGTTCTTGTAGGAAGTAAGATGAGTGCCCCCCCCCCCTTTCTGCTTTTAGCCGCTCGTGATTAGAACGTCTTTAATCTCGGACAGCAGTCAGTTGGTTTGTGAAACGGCAACCAGACTGAGTGGGGGTTCGCACAGTCATACACAAATCCTCAAATTTTGGGGATGCCTGGACGTAAGATACGTCCAGTTTTGTGGAGGCCACTTCTTTCCTAGTGGGTTTACTCTATCCTTTTCCAGGTAGTTGCCACTAGGCTACTCAATCCTTTTCCAGGTTGTCACTGCTAGGTTACTCTATCCTTCTCAGGTAGACACCGGTAGGTAGACTGGATGAGATAAGTTTTAAATTTTCTTCCTTTAGGAATTAAATTTCCTTTCCTCCCAAATTCATTTAGATTGTTTGCCTTTTATTGTATTTCTTTTGAGTTTAGTGAGTTTCGATAACAATCGTTACAAAACAATCACTCAAAATAAATACAGTAAAAGGCAAACAATCTAAAGGAAAAATTTGCTCCAGTGAGCAGATTGAAAAGCTTGCCTCATCCATGCTACCTAGCAGCAATTTTCTGAAAAAGGATAGAGTAAATCCACTAGAAGAGAAGTGGCTTCCACAAAACTCTTTGTATCTTGGAAGTGCTCTAACATTTTGAAAATTGGAAAATGAGGCTGGATAGAAAGTAAAATCAGGTATCTTTTGATCTATGACTGGTAGACAACCCTATTTAAGTATATAACCAGTCTCAGTTTAAACAAATTTCACAGGGGTACCATGCCCCAAAATTGAGGATTTGTGTATGACTCGGTTCGCACCGCTCACAAATGGCTGCTTTGCAGAAAATTTATCAGAAAAATATCAAAGCAAATCCTAAAAGTTGTTTTGTCATCTTCAGCTGGTCGATGATGCGTTCTATCAGTTTTCAGCTATTGAAGGCTCTTGTGTTTTTGGGATCCCAAAACGTAAGTGGAGGGATACCTATGACATCGCAAAAGTTGTCCGTCCGTCCGTCCGTCTGTAAGCACGATAACTCTCGAAGGGAATGAGATATTTTGATGAAACTTGGTGTGAGGATTCGTTGGGTCGTCGGACCAGTCGAGTTCGTAGATGGGCTTTGTAGCCCTACATTTAGGGGTGGGGGAGGGGTTTCAAATTAAGGGGCAAACAAAATAATTTGAAACAGCTAATATGATAGTCGATTATGAGGTAAGAAGACATGCTGAACACGATGGTGAAACCCATTTTGTCATCGGACAAGTAGTTCGCCCGGAACCCGGCCAAAACCGGAAAGTTTGTTGAAAGTAAAAGTTTTATTTGAAGTTGATTAGATGTTCGATTTGGGGGTAGGAAGACATGCTGAAGACGATGGTGAAAACTATTTTCTCGACGGACAAGTATTTCGCCCGGAATCCGGCCCAAACCGGAAAGTTTGTTGAAAGTAAAAGTTTTATTTGAAGTTGATTAGATGTTCGATTTAGAGGTAGGAAGACATGCTGAAGACGATGGTGAAAACTATTTTCTCCACGGACAAGTATTTCGACCGGAATCCGGCCCAAACCGGAAAGTTTGTCAAAATTAAAAGTTTTATTTGGAGTTGATTAGATGTTCGATTTAGGGCAAGAAGACATGCTGAACACTTATGTGAAAACAATTTTCTACCCGGACATGTAGTTCGCCCGGAATCCGGCATAAACCGGAAAACTGTTGGAAGTTAAAGTTTTATTTCTAGTTGATTGGATAAGCGATTTAGGGGTAAGAAGAGATGCTGAGTCCCTGTATGACAATCATATTTTACCCGGACATAAAGTTCGACCGGAATCCGGCTGGAATCGGAAAATTTGTTATAAGCTAAATTTTTATTTGAAGTTGATTAGATGTTCATTACTGGGGAAAGAAGATACCCTGATCTTTGAGTCTTTGAGCTTTCTCTTTTTGCCGGACAAGTAGTTCTGGAGTTCGGCCGAAACCGGGAAATTGGCAGAAGTGGCAGGAAGTTTTCGTCAAAACAGATATGACTTATAGGGGTAAACACACATGCTGAATTCATATCTGAACTTGGTTTTCTCAGGTGATTAGCTATTTGGCCTTAATCTGTTTCTGAATTTTAATTGTAAAAATGTTCAAGGAGTCTGGCGATGACTGGATCTGGCTAAGACAAGACCCAGTTGTCTGGATCAGATATTTTTGGGATCCCATCGAAACCTTTGGTCTTGTTTCTTCCGCTATAATAATATGTTCCCGTCTTTGAAACAGGCCCCGATGCCATCTGCTGGGTTTCCAGAATTAGGAAGGAAGGACATTTTTGTCTAGTATTCTTCAAGACGGAGGAAAGGAATATATTGTTACGAAAAAATGTCAGAGGATGCTCGGTGCTTTCGTAAGCGAATAGATTTTGGTCCCCGAGGATCCTTTAAGGTTTATCAGAAGGTGCAGCTTATTTTTTACATCGGATATTTGAATACACTGAATTATTTTGACTCGTATAAGGATTTTGTGTTTTTCCACCCGGGGCTCTAGTAATAAAATTCAGAGTGTGCGCTGCTTGCGCGACAACCCAAAATTCATCCAGACACGGGGAACCTGAATTTCAGCAATGTCCTGCAATTCCAGGGCTAAAGATCACGAAGCCTTTAGAAAAGTAGGAAACTGATTTTAGGATACGTCTTGTAAAGAATCTGATATTTTCATTTAATTTTTTCAGCAATGTCTTACATTATAGTTGGTAAATAGTTCAACCTTAGAGGGACAAGCACATAGAGATACCACAAAACAAACGAAGTGACTCATTTTATCAGGTTTTCAGGACTATTTAAGTGAATAAGTGATGTTACTAGCAGAGGCGTTACTGGCCAAAATGTTTTTTTTTTTTTTTTTGGTGGGGGGGGGGGTGTGCAGGGTATTTAGCGACTGGCTGTTCATTTGACCAACTGTTTTTGCGGAAAAAATTACTGTTTTGACGAAAAATCGACTGTTTTTGAGAAAAAACTACTGTTTTTAAAATAAATATAGTTCTAATAGCTCTAATAATTTGGGCTCAAGGAATATTTATTTTAAAGCTCTAATAAAATTCAGTTGACGTATCCGTTTTGCACTGTCAAATAGTTTGTACTGACAGGCCGGCAACATTGGGGGGGGGGCGTCCCCCTCCCTGGCCCTCCCCCCATACGTACGCCCCTGGTTACTAGATTGTTAGATCTCAGGCCTATTCGGTCAAACTTTAAGGACCCTTTAAAGGACCTGTCTTACCTATTTTACTAACGCAACCTACTTTTATAATCACTCGATTTGTTTCTAAACACGAGACCCCAATTTCGTACGGTAAATCCCAGGTACATCCTAACCCCTCTAACAAAACCACGCTGATTTTCTCACTTGCCGTGTTTTGCTACCTTCGATGTGTATCACGCTGTCGACGTTTGTTTTTGCTTCAGAAAAACCGGTTATGTATATTGTTTCCATGTTTTTGCTATAAGTCAACGGGTATCGGAAAAGGCTTAAAACAGCCAAAACCGTGGGTTATTTTGTTGAAAGCACAGCCTAATTTGAAAGTATTCAAATATACAAAATACTGTAAGTTAAAGAGTAAATATTGCGAAGGTCCTTTAAGGATGTATAAATCCAGTCTCCTTCCCTAAACGTTTCCATTCATTGCTACTTCCAAGATTTCGAATTTTGTATTATATTTATCTACATTGCGTTGTGTTCGGCTCAGCACCCCACCGCGCATTGCCTCGCGGTGTTGAATAAATGAATGGAATCTAGTGCCGTAGTTATTTTAGTCTGTTAGTCGTGTCGTGTATGAGATGCATAACAGATAATAAAGAAGTTTGTTCGTGCAACCAAGTGTATCTTTGCCAAGGGCAAAGAACAGTGCCAATTTCGTAACAAAGATTGGATCCACCCAACTGCACCGTAGTAAATTTTACGCTTGTCGTGTTAGCTTCTTTTCACAACGGATTATTGTTTCCAGAAGCTTAAAGCACACTTCTTACTATAAATGATCTGTCCATGATGAAAGGGATCAGGAATATAATTTTTGAAAATACACTATTTTCCATGAGAAATTACATATTTTCTCGCTAAGGCCCATTCACAACGGGTTTTAGCTAATACTCGATACCAGCCAGTTCCGAAAATCGCTCTGAGACCGACAATTAGATGGGCTTCTGCCGTTCGCAATTGATCTTGGTGCCAGTTTGGGATACCAGCTAGTCTCGCACCCAAGTTGAAGTCATTTCAACTTTCGAGGGTACTAGCCAATCAGATTATTTTGGGGAATATTGAGGAATATTCTGATTGGCTAGTTTCGATCCAAGCCCAATAGATGAATATTTATTCAAACAATGTTTACAACGGATACGTCAGCTATGATTCTTCATTAGCGATATTTTGGCCCTTCTTGACAAGGGTCCTCGTCAGGCTGTCAATCCTCTGGTTCAACTTCGGGGAAGGAAAGAAATCTGTAATCAACAAACCTGTAATGTAATCAACAAACCTGTAATGATTACAGGTTTGTTTCCTTCCCCGAAGTTGAACCAGAGGATTGACAGCCTGACGAGGACCCTCGCCAAGAAGGGCCGAAATATCGCTAATGAAGAATCATAGCTGACGTATCCGTTGTAAACATTGTTTGAATAAATGTTTCAAAGTCAGCTTGGGCTCAAAGAATATTTATCCAATAGATGTAATTACACCCACTCCTTGCTGTCATGAAAACCGAAAGTGAATTTAGGTATTATTCTTTTTTTTTTCTTTTTTTTTATAAACCCGCGTAGCTTCTTTTTTATTTGTTCTTGCTTTGTATTGAACCAAAACAAGTGGGCACGTCTCCACCTCCAACTCAGTGACGTTAATACAAAATTTCCGTAAAAGTTTACCCTACTTTAACGTCACTTACACTTTCGTCTTAAACTTATAATCTTTGTAATTTATCGACTCTAAATTTAACTTCTCTTTTCAAAATTTTAATTGTTCTTCGGTCTGACGTGGTTCAGCAATAGCCAATCAGAACATACCTGAGAATTCCCCTAACTAATCTGATTGGCTAGTACCCTTAAAAGTTGAACTGATTTCAACTTGGGTCCGAGACTATCTGGTAGCCGAAACTGGCACCAATATCAATTAAAACGGCATAAACCCAGCTAATTCTCGGTCTCGGAGCGATTTCCGGAACTGGCTGGTACCGAGTATTAGCTAAAACAGGCTAAAACCCGTTGTGAATGGACCTTTAGCGATAGTCTACTCGGGACAGCTTTCACGGTCTCGGATTGGGCGACTGGACGAAAAATATTTGAAAAATGAACATGCCGTGGTTTGAAGGTGGGAAAACCAAGCACAAGAAAAGTCCAAAAGAGAAGATATACCTGATGGTTTACCATATCTTCCAAAATGAAAACATTACTTTGAATCTTTTCATATCCTTATGTTTTATAGGGTTGTCGGCGAACCTAGAAGCTTTCGGCCAAGTTTTTTTGCATGACGGGTAAAACTCGGCTAGGACGAAAAAGTTCTAAAAAGCCTAAACGAAAGAACGGTGATGAGCGGGGATTTCAGAAGCTTATAACTCCATATCGCCCATTTGAAAGTTATGCATGCCCCTATTTTCCGGATTCCGCCGACTCCCCCTCCCCCCACGATGGTCAGATCGGGCAAGTGATTATTTCCAAGTTAGTTTGGTCGGGTCCCTAATATGCCTGCCAAGTTTCATCGTCCTAGCACATCTGGAAGTACCCTAACTAGCAAACACCGGAATGACCGACAGACCGACCGACGGAAAAGTGATCGGTATATAGCACTTGGCCGGAAGGCAAGTGCCATAAAAAGGTAGAATAAGCAAGAGGGGTCCTTTAATGGTGAAAAATCCGGCTATGCAAATTTGGCCGTGTTTTCCATGAAAGGCAAAGGGACTGCGGAGTAGTCTATCTAAACACGGCACAAAGTCGTGAGTAATTTGCTGGAAATAGAACTTAGTTTGAAGAATTAGACGAAAAAAGAATAGAATTCCGGGATAGAAATATTATCTTCTGCTGGTTCTCCTTTAAAGCACAATGGACACTTCTAATGCTTTACTTTGTATTAAATGCTTCACAAATAAACATTTCCGACTTCCTTTAGAAGGCGCTACGAAAATTGGCCGTTTTCTCGTTATCCATTGTCTTTACCTCTCTGGCATTTCGGCGATCCAAATCTTAGCAGCTGGGATATCGTGGCAGGAAATTCAAAACCTCCCAGCAATGCTCGATAGAATAGGTTTTATTTAAGATGTCACCAAAGTCAAGCCGCAGATGCAGTTTACCTGATTGTTCTAATGTTTCATCAGAAGTTCCATGGCTTAAAGTGCCTATTAAATGTTTTTCTTTGTGGAATAGTGTTGTGAAGCTTGCTTTATAAAATGTACCAGTAAAATGTACCTGACGAGGACCCTTGCCAAGAAGGGTCGAAATATCGCTGATGAAAAATCATAGCTGACGTATCCGTTGCAAACATTGTTTGAATAAATGTACCAGTATATGCATTAAGCTTATAAAAAAATAACATAGCTACAAAAATCATTCAAAAACAAATAACCTGTTCAAATCTGAATTATACAAGCTGATTTATACATAAAATAAAGATCTACTAAGTATTATAAGAAACATCACTTTTATCTTTGTCCAAGCTAGTAAATTGAGCATGGACTGACCCAAAAAATTACGCTTTGAAATATCACAGAGAGGAAACTGTTGAAAAAGCTGCTGATCTAGGGGGTAAGCATTGTTCCTAGGTTGTTACAGAGTGGGATTGGGGTAGTTTGATGTGCCCATTGAACTTTAAGACAGTAGGAATAGAATAAGACAGCGGAAAATATGTATTTGATTACTTTTTAATTCCTTTCTCTAGCTATCGGAAGTACAAGAGGCCAAATGTTCTAGCACCGCTTCTTCCTCTAACATTTGTTGGTGCATACCAAGCCGATTTGGCCTATGGAAGTAAGCTGGTGCGGATAAGAGGTAAGTTCTGTCTTTTAATAGAGTTTGGTGGAGAGTGAGAGGATTTGTTCCAAACAGTAGGAAACTTCATACATGCCACCATTGGCCTGTCCTATGGAGAGAGGGTGGTACGACAAACACAGTTACCATTTATATATACACCGTTAAGTAGCCCAGCGAAATTTGTGCAGAGAACAGACACACACACAAAAATATATAGGCTGTACAAAAGTCATAATTAATGTTTTTTGAGCTGTATTTGAAATGCAACAAGATCTTTGGACCCAAAACATTCGATGCCTTGATATCCCGGTGGTGAAGTGACAGTACGAGGGGTACCGGTCTGATATAGCGTTGATGGCTGGATTAATTGGGAAAAGCGGAGGAGAAATTATTTCCAGTTGGTAAGAATGATTACTGTTAACCCTGCTTTACTTTTTGTTTCTGCAAAAAATTGACACTAGCTAACATTATTCGCAACTAACTGAAGAATGAATCAACTTTTCATGACTATGAGTCTGTCATTTCCTCCCGCTCATGAATTGTTCAGTGGGGCGGGAAACGTATTCTGCATAAGCGGACACATAGTTTCTTCTTGCAAATCTGGCTGATTGTAAAGCAGCAGTAATAGACAAGACCAAAGGTTTCGATGGGATCCCAACAAATTTAACATTTGCTCCCCACAATTCGGTCTTGTAGATATTCGGTCTTCAACAGACTTCTTAAGAATTTTTACTTTTAACATTTAAAAACAGGTTAAGGCCAATGGTAATAATCGGAGAAGACCAAGTTCGTATTTGATAGTGCAAACCGGATACGCCAGCTGAATTTCAACAAGTTCAGATATATTCAGATATCCGTTTTGCGCTGTCAAATATTCATATATGGATTCAGCATATGGTTTACCGTATAGCCTACGTCGTGTCTCCTTCCTTCCTTACTTCTGCCCAACTTCAGGTTTCGGCCGGATTCCGGACAAACTACTTGTCTGGCAGAAAACTAAAGCTCAAAAAGGAATTAAGCATGTCTCCTTACCCTTACATTCAACCTCTAATCAACTTCAGATTAAACTTTTACTTTTAACAAATTTTCCGGTTTCAGCCGGATTCCAAGCGATCTATACATCTGGTGAGAAAATGATTGTCATATGCGAATTCAGCATGTCTTCTTACCCGCAAATCGAACATCTTATGAAATTTAAATAAAACTTTTACTTTTAACAAATTCTCCGCTTTTGCCCGGATTCCGGCCGAAGTATTTGTCCGACGAGAAAATAGATTTCATATTCGGACGTCTCCTTGTCCCTTAATCGTACCTCTAACCAACTTCATATTAAACTTTTACTTTTCACAAATTTTCCGGTTTTTGCCGGATTCCGGGTGAACTATTTGTCCGGCGAGAAAATAAATTTCATATTCTAATTCATCATGTCTCCTTACCCCTAAATCAACTATCTCAATAGCTTTCAAAAAATATTTTTTTCGCCCCTTAATTTGAAACCCGTCCCCCACCCTCGAATATAGGGTTACAGAGCCCATCTTCGAACTTGACCTGTACTTTGACCCATAGGATCCTCCCACCAAGTTTCATCAAAATATATCTATCCCTTCGAGAGTTATCGTGCGGACAGACGGACAGCTTTTGTGATGTCATACGTATCCCTCCACTTACGTTTTAGGATCCCAAAAAACTCAAAAACAAGTTATTGAAACAGAAACATTTGTTTCACTCCCTGTCCATGTACCACCTAAAAAAAATTCCTTTTGTCTGATTTCCTGGTTAAAGTTTAACCGAATAGGACTGAGATCCGACAGCCTAGTTTGACATGTTGAAAATAAGCCTGAAAGGCAGCCCCATCAGCAACTTAGAAGAAGACGAACCAGAAGGCGAAAAGGCTTCCAGCTTCCCAGCTGTCCTGATGTCATTAATGAAAAGAAGGAGACCCGATAAAATGCGTTACTGCGTTACTCCGTTATCTGCCGATAACTCATGAACTTTTCTTTCGGATTTGTGGACTTCTTTGTGCTTGTGCTTGAAATGTTTACCAACTACAAATGTAAGTCGTTGCCGAAAACTAAAGTAAAAATTACCAGTTCCTTGCAAGACATAATATTTTGACATCATTTTCCTACTTTCTGCAGGCGTGACTTCCCTGTGCTTACAGAAGCGGAATGCAAAAGCGGGCTCTTCTTATTATTCATAGTGGACCGAAGCTTCCCTACTCATACCTTTTAAAACACTTTAACCTAAAAACACTGCAGGAGCGCAGAAAGGAGCTAAGCACTGACTTCGGTTCAGCCGCGGTATATGATCCTCTCCACTCTCAGGTCCTCCTCCCCCCTATCAAAATGTTAGAAGTCGACCAGAACGAGTGGTAAGTTCTAAGGTTCCCAAGCTCTGTCCCCGTACCTACAAAACACGCTAGATAGATAGATAGATAGATAGATAGATTTATTTGCGCTAAAAAGCCACAAGGGCCATGGCAAATACAAAATAGTAACAACAAAACAACAACAATAACAAACCTACAAAAAACCTTCCCGATATGACAGAGCGATCCGAAGGAATCTTCCAAAACTCTTTAAATCCCCAAAATGTTTACTTTTTAATTTTCTAACAAGTTCCTCCCTCGAGAAAAAACCCAACCTAAAAATTTCCTCCCTTAGATACCTTAAACCCTCACAATCACAAATAAAATGCTCTACATCTTCATCAATCATCCCGCACAAAGGGCAGAAATAAGGACCAGACGAAACTCTAATTTTCCCAATATATTTTCTTCTTTGGCCAAAAGGCAAACAATCTCCTCTCAGACTAATTAAACATTTCAATTCTTCTGGAGATAACCCCGACTTAAAATAAATTTCTTCGCCCCATGCCTCCTTAACCCTATTGTAGAGACTCAGGGACCCAGGAATCCAAACCTTACAACCCCACGCCTGCAACTCCTGGTCCTTTAATACTCTTTGGACTTCTTTCGCGACCTCACCTACCTCTAGCTGAACCCCCTTCCCCTCGTTCCACCTACCTGACAGTCCACACTCGTTCAAAATAGTCTTAATTTGGCCAGGCCAAGTACCCTCACGTTCATCCTTTAGTGCCTCCAGGTATGCCGCTTTGGTCAACCGTACCCGAGGAAGCGTAAGGATTTTTTCCCAGAATTTAACCATACGAACTAAACGAACACTACGAAGACTAGTAAGGCCTAAATCTCCCTTCAAAACTAAACTATTTAAAGTAATATTTACCCCTAGAACTCTTTTAAAATACTTAAGCTGTACTGCTTCAAGCTTATCCCCCTGAATAAAACCCCATATTTCAGATCCATAATGCATTGCTGACGCTACTTTCGTAGCAAACACCTGCTTGTGAAATTTAACATCCTTTAGTGCTATTAACGGACTTCTAAGAATAAGATTAGCACATCGACTACCCTTCACCACACAATGCTCAACATGCTTCCCAAATCGACCCTTTGCAGAAAGTTTAACTCCTAAATAAATAAACTCCTCCTTAATTTCTAACTCCTTACCACCAAAATTTACTTTATCACTAGCTGCTATTTTCCCCCCTTTACGAAAAACCATCACCACTGACTTTGAAGCATTCAATTCCAATTCTTTAGTTGAAAGATAATCCGTCACCAAATTTAGAAGCTTCTGTAGGTTATCACGCGAACCAGCCACCAATGCTATGTCGTCGGCAAAAAGAAGCATGCAAAGGCGAAAAATATCAACAGAAAGCATAGGAGCTTGTCCATCCCGCATATAAGAATCTAAATCATTAATATAAAGTGAAAATAGCTTAGGCGACAAAGTGCAACCTTGTTTTAAACCCATTTTCGAAGAAAAAACCTTCGAAAATTTCCCAGCAACCCGAACTACAAGTCTTACACTGGAGTAAAGCTCCACCAAAATTAATACAAACCAAGCAGGAAGGCCCAAATCAAGCAGAGACTTCACTAGAAGCCTCCGGTTTACATTGTCGAAAGCACCTTTAAGGTCCAAAAAAGCCACATAAAACCTTGCACCCCGTGCCTTAGTATACTTCCTAGCTAACACATTTAAAACAAAAATTTGGTCCAAAGTAGAATAACCTTCTCTGAACCCTGCCTGAACTGGACTAAGCTTCTCTGCCTTTTCTAGCCAATTTTTTAGCCTAAAATCAAGCACCTTGCAGAAAATCTTACTAACTGCGTTTGCTAGGTGAATAACTCTATAATTATCATGCCTTGTCCTGTCCCCCTTTTTAAATAGGGGAATAACAATTGACGTATCCCATTGTCGTGGCCAGTAACCTTTTTCAACTAATACTGAAAAAATTGCCGCCAAAATGGGTAATAAAACAGTTCTACCCCAACTCCACAGTCTTGTAGAAATTCCATCTACACCTGGAGCTGACGACCCTTTCATCCTTTTCAACTGATCCCATATTTCCTGTTCACTTACTTTATCAATTAGCCTAGAATCTTCCTCGTTTAAAGGGAAGCATGGCTGGTTTCTAAGACTACTCGTCAGACTATCATGAACTGTAGGCTCACTTAATGCACTATTAATAACACTAGGCGGTTCTTTACTCTCAAAAAAATCCACCCAAGACTCTGCAGGTGGGACAAAATCTTGAGACGGCCCATGCATTGACGCTTTAATTTCCTTCCAGAAATCTCCGTTACTTTTCCCATGAAACAATTCCATAATCCTATTATTTGATCTTTTATCCAGCAAATACTTCTTATCTTTCAACATTGTTTTATACTCTTTTCTTTTCTTTTTATAACCTGTAAAGATTGGGGACGATTATCTTCATTACTTCCTTTAACTCGTCTCAGCGCAATTATAACTTCACTCTTTTTGTCTTTACATTCCGCATCAAAAAAAACATCTTTGTTATTTACATTCCCATTAGAAGAATTCATATGCGTTAGCGCTACTGCCCCATGCATTACTGAAACCAACTCACTGATTACAAGCTCAACCTCCCTATCCTTACCTACATTTAAGCACTGACTAAGTCTCAACTCTAAATCCTCATCGGATAGCCTAATCTTAAATGGAGATTCTAGTTCCCTACTTAATTTTATACCTCTCCTTATTGTCGAATCATCACCTTTCGCCAGTGACGCACCCTTCCTGTAAATCACCTGGGATCCTAAACTATATTTAGGTAGCTCATATTCTAAAACCACAAACACAGGCACATGGTCTGATCCAACAACATCAAGAGCCCCAAAGTCTCTACAACGGGGCAAAAAAGGAACACTCACTTACCCATAATCAATAACGCTTGGGGCTATTCCAGAGAAACAAGTAAATTCCCCGGACCTATCTTTTCCCACTCTACCATTCAAAATAACTAAATTTTCAAGACCACAAAATTCAAGCAATTTTCGTCCCCATTTATTTTTCATACGTGCCTGGTCCTTGCTTCTTCGCATCCTCGCAAATTGATAAGCATTCTCAAAATCTTCCACACGGGACGATTCCTTCGGATCACCAAACATATACGACTCCTCTGTACAATCGCTAGTATATGCGTTGAAATCCCCTATGAAAACAAAATCATAATTAGGGTGAGATCTACTATGAACACTTTTTTCTTTGTAGAGAATATCCCACGTATCCTCATCACAATAAGAGCTATTTTCTGGGGGTATATAAACACTACACACAATCACTCGTAATTTATTCACTGAAAGTAATAACCAAACCAAATTATCTGATCTACTTTTAATCCGTTGACAAATACTAAACATTCCATCCCGTATGAAAAGGGATACTCCCCCGTAAAATCGTCCATTCCGAGAAACCTTCCTATTTGCCGCAAACTCTTTAAATCCACTAATTACAATAGGCCTATCCACGGACGACCACGTTTCCACCAAACTTATAATGTCCCATATTTCCTCTTTAAGCAACAATTCTACTTTCTCAGTTTTAAATCCTTGAATGTTCCAATGAACTACTTTCACATCAGCTAGGCCATGGCCCTGGCTTCCCTAATAGTCCTCAATCGGAATCGAAGAATCTTGGTCACTGGTAAATGACGAATCACCAGTTTGAGTGCTAGGCCTATTCGTTTGAAACAACTGCCGGGGGTTATTACCACAGACCCCGATTGACCTGCTTCTTCCACGCAAACCTCGTGCGTCACCACTCGGCCTTTCACTGCTACGGCGCGTAATACTAGCGGCAGGTTGCGAAAGAACATCATTAGGGCTGACAATATCGGCACTCGTGCGCTTAACCTGGCCTGTGATAGAGGGTTGACTCCCATTCGGCTGGGCCTGCACTATCGTCCCTGCACTAGACACGGAAATATCTGACAACTGACAAACATCAGACTTTACAGATTCCGTCCTCTGACGTGCTGGGGTTGGCACGGGTGGGCGCGGTCCCCTTGCTTCCTCTTGACTTGAAACTTCTTTAACTTCATCAGTCGCCTTATCGTAGAAAAATTCTCTATCGTTGATAAATAACCTCGTTCCCCTTAGACGAATTTCGTTTGCCCCCGAGGCACGCGCACGCTCGAGAACTGGTTTGAGCTTGTTTCTTGCCAGCTTTTCGCCATCTGTGAAATCAGGTGCGACCGATAGGGAAAAAGATCTGAGGTTTCTTTGCGATCGGAGAACTAGATTACGCAAACCAAAAGATCCGAATTTGATTAAAACGGGGCGTGTATCTCCGGCTCGTGCCTTAAGACGAAACGCGTCGCTGATGTCATAATCACGTAGATTTAAATCAGGAATTATCTCGTTCAAGCATTGCAAAATGTCGTCTCTAAGCGAGTAGCCCCTCCTTCTGGGGTTGAAATTGTACAGCACTAGGTTCGCCTTTTTCGATTCCGCTTCCAATCGCTCGATTTTCAAACAGTTCGCTTCGGCTTCGCGTCGCAGTAACAGAATTTCCTGAGAAATATGCACTGTTTTTGCTGACAGGCCTGCTACATCCGATTCCAATTTAACCGCAACGGCCGAAAACGCAAAAATGTTATGCAATATGCAAAAAGTTTTGTTCCCGAGTTCGTGAAATATTTTAACGAAGTTTGAATTTTTAAGCGTACTGACATTTTGCACATACATTGTAGTTTTTTCTGTCTGTTTGACAATAATCGCAAATTTGGTTTATAACCACGATAGTCGATTTTTATAATAAACTTTCTATCAATCTATATATCTATCTATCTAGCTTAACATCTTTAACCCTGGAAATGCAATTTTTAAAAAAATTAAGATTCTCCGTGCCCGGATGAGTTTTGAGTTGTCCTGCAAGCAGCGCACACTCTTCTGAACGTTAGTAGTAGAGCACCGGGAGTGAAAAGACAAAATCCCTGAGACGATTAAATATATTTCAGTGTATCCAAATATCAAATGTAAAAATAAGCTGCCTTTTCAATTAAACTTTAAGACCTATTTTGAGGTTGCCCAGAGATCTTCCCAATCACACCACTAGATGATACCATCGTCGTTCCGAGCCCTTGTTTGAACAAACAGTTTGGATGGAGATGATCTAGATATTGTCAACTCTTTTAAACTTGTCTCGCACCAAATGCGGCCATTCATTTGCAAATTAACGTTTTTACACTTTTATATCACACTTTTTAAAGAGATGACAAAAACAAAAAAATAGAACCCTAAACTGTATCTGAAAGTTCGTCATTTAGAAACTGATGTAGGACGTCGTAGGGTTGGTGGGGCTCAGAAGGTTTCCACTGAGCGTGCTGTTAATATCTTGAACGGTTTTAATCGTCAATCAGTCAATCAAATTTAGTTCCAGATAGCTTAAAGCTAGAAGTGTCAACATCTTAAATAATTGCTATATTCATTGAAACGACAACATATTAGTTAATACACTTAGCAAGATATGAGCTGAAATAAATATAGAATAAAACTAGTAAAATGTTAGAAAATGTTATTATTCAACGTGTGAATACTCTGTTATTCAGACCTATACCCAGGCGTGGCTGACATGATATCATTCTTGAATTGTCAGAACTTTGATAGCAGATAACACATGTTTACGCTTGTGTTAAAAGTTCTGAGAATAGATCTGTTTTAGAAGTATTGTCCTTTCTTGAAACCATAACTCTTCAAAGGGTCATAGAAAAGTAGAAGACTTAACACTCGGAAAGGTCTTAACAGAATATTCTGATAAGGTCTAGTACACGGATGTGCGAACATGTGTTACCTGTTAACAGACTTGTGACAACTTGGCGCATGCCAACATACGTTTGTTCGGTACTACATTGACGAGGTGTCCGAATTGCACGACCTATTCGACTTGCCATTCATTTTCAGTCCGGACAGCTTATCTCTTTGCTGGAAGTTTGAGCTTCTAGTCATCGGTAAAGTCTATGTTGCCACCTTTCTGCCATCTTCCATGTCCATTACGTATCCTTTACTTCCTCCCGATGAAAAATTTACCTCAAAGTAGTACTATGAAGTCGTACGAAAAAGTAGCATGAAGTACTAACGATGCTACTACATGCTTCTACTTCAAGGCTACCGTGTTACTGCATACTACTTACTGTATGCTATAGCAAGACTGGATGCTACTATGGCAAGACAGGATGCTGTTGGATACTACTACATAAGATTGGACCAGTCTGAGGCACATTAAATGATAGTATTCTTTGCACATAGTATTACGTGCAACATTTTCGTACTACTACGCAGGCTACAAAATTTTTCATCGGGCTGTTAGTACATAGTCGACGAATAGGAAAAAGAGCAGTGGAGAGAGCACACAACCTTACTCGACCCCCGCCATAATACTCTATATGACTAAGTCCAAAACATGCCACTGATTCTCAGGAAGAAGGAGTAAGCGTCTCCGTAACAACCCAAACTCAACGACTCAAATCCTGTGTCAAAAATCACGGCGATCTTTGGGAGCAGCTGTGACACCACGTCTGCCTTTCTTCCGCTGCAAGAAACTGCATTTCCAGAGAGTCAAAGATGTCAAGCTCAGGATTTTATGTAGCATTTTGCTTCCGGAATTAGATTTTCGCTCAATTAATGCAGCATTAATTCATCATAAAATTCATCGGAAAATTCAGCAGGAATGCTAAATTTTATGCTGAATTTTCAAGAAGAAACTGGGGAGTACGGCGATTCTCTCAGTGTTTTCGGCGGCAAACATAACAAATTCAAAAAGACAACTGACAATTCGGCAAACATCCCAAATTCTAAGACAACCGTTCATGGCCAACGAAGAAAGGAAAGATATGAAGATGAGAAGGATGGATATCAGTATCTGATCCATTTTGTCAGCTTTATACAGCTAATTTTTTGTTTCTTCTTCTTCTTCCTGACTTAAGTTTTGGCATTCTAGAAGTGTTGGAGAAGAAAAAAGGTGACAGCTTTCGGACAAAAAAGAAAAGAAAATGCAGCGTTAACGCAGCATTTACAGCACCAAAAAGCTTTCGGACACGTTCTATGCTGCAAGGAATAGGATTTTGCATCGGCAAGGAGAGGTAGTCATCAAGAGTATTCAGAAGTGCTGCCGTCGCGGAACGAAATCACAGATTCTCAAAGACCGGAAAAAAAGGGAGAATAAATCGCGTTCGGGCTTATACATCCGCAAGAAACTTTATTCAACAAGTGAATATTCGCTCACGTCCTACTGACTTCGAGAGATGCCGGATGAAAATCCTCTCACGTCGGAAGAGAATTCGATTACCTCGTTTGCACATTCTTACCCGCTCTGTTTCTTCAGTTAAAGGAGTTAAAATGGAATCATTCTAGCATTCGCAATGTTTATATCACAGTATATGTTGTAGTTCTTGCAGTAACAGATTAAATGGGATTTTTTCTAACAGCGTGTACGGAGGCGTTTCTAAGAGATTAAATGGGAGAATTTCTAATAGCATACATGGAGACGATTCAGAGGGTTTAACTAGAGATGATTTTGAGGGATTAAACGGAGAAGCTTAAGTGGAGTGGGCTTTTGGCTTTGAAAATGAAACAACATATCGCACATAAGGTTCCTTATTTGAAAAAAGTTAAAAGCTCTTAGCTGCGATTAGGTCCTTATTCTATTGTTCCCATTCGACTGTTTTAGAGGCAAAAAACAAAATCAAGGTGGTAAAAGTTTAGAGAAGTGCTCAAAGTTGTAGCTGAAAAAAAAAAACACAACAAATTTAACTGACATCTTGTGGAATAATTGAAAGTATGTAGCATAGTATCCCGACTGTTGCTCAGCTCATCCGGAGATATTTCAAAATCCATGACCCAGACATCCACTAGATCCATTCCATAGTAGTTGTTGTGTTTGTACCAGCGGTCATTTCCGGTACAAATTGAGGGGCTATCCACTCAACGGTACTTGGTGTATATCAGCATCGAGTGATCGATACAGTTAATCGCTTAAATCACGTATCGGCACACGACAGGTTCCATATCTAATCACTTGAACCGAAAAATTAAAACAAAAAATAACAAAGCTACAAATTTTGATTCGGTCTAAGAGATACGATCTTTATTTATTTATTTATTTATTGATAGAAAAAGAGGTGAAGGAGAAGCTTCTCTCTCTACAAAACACATGAACTATTGTTTAACAACACTGCACTTCACACTAATACAACGAATACACACTAAAAAAGATTCACGTAAGCGCTGCAGCTGAACTGAGTAGGCCCCGATGAAAAATGTGTAGTCTGCGTAGTAGTATGGTAGTAGTACGAAAACGTTGCATGTAATACTATGTAATAGCAAAGAATACTATCATTTAATGTGCATCAGACTGGTCCAGTCTTATGTAGTAGTACCCAGTAGCATCCTGTCTTGCTAAGAGTAGCATATAATAGTATGCAGTAACACGGTAGCCTTGAAGTAGAAGCATGTAGTAGCATCGTTAGTACTGCATGCTACTTTTTCGTACTACTTCATAGTACTATTTTGAGATCATTTTTCATCGGGGCCTACCACCAAGATGTTGCTTAAACGAGAGTAAATTTGGTTGGGAAACAGTCTCCTCAGGTAAACCGTACCATGCATGGAATGCACGATAAAAAAAAATTAACTTTGACCAATTTTCCTGTTTATTTTGGTGGTTATAGCCTCAAAGAATGGTAACAGTTTGACTGATATGAACTGAAATCAAAAAAAAAATTTTGTCCAAATTATCTACCGAGCGGAGGATTCTGTATGTGTTCAGAATATCGTAACGATCCTGCGATTTGCAGCGTAGAATGGAGTTTGACATATTAGCCCGAGAGCGGCAGCGCAACACGCCGCAAAAAAGCGTTTAGGGGTAAAGTTTCTAGGGTGTAAGGAACAGAGCAATTTTACGCAGAATTTTGAGGCTGTCTTATTCCTTTAGCGGAAGCTGAAAATATCATCAACTTCGAGCCGGAGCTACTGGACCTTCCATGCGGGACGCCTACTCCCTCCACCATAGACATGGGTAGACAGGCGAGGGTAGAGGAGCTAAAACTGCACGCTGCCAACTCTTGTTATTATTGAATTCACCATATTCCGGTTCATCACTTCCAAGTGCACTAATTTCTGAAAGACTGGACTAGTTCCCCTATTTTCTCATCAACAGTTGCGACAGACATAGTGAAATAGATCCATAAGTGGATGATTAGAAAACCTGCAATCTGCTCCCTTAGCAACGGGAGTTTTGCGCAGTCATTGGTATAGCAAGTGAAAAATATTATGAATGAATTTATTTATTGCACGAAAAAAAGAAAGAAAACAAAACAAACAAAAATCGCTCTCTATGGGACAAACCAACGCGGAGGAATCTAGCCACCTTACGGATATCCCCCATATCTGTACTTCTAATTTTTTCTAGTAGCAACTCATCCCTAGTAATTCCCACCCCAAATAATTCGACCCTTAAATCACTCAATCCTTCACATTCACACATAAAGTGGAACACATCCTCATCCATCTTTCCACACATCGGGCAAAAGTAAGGGCCATTCTTTAACCTATTTTTTCCTATAAACCTTCTTTTCTCCCTAATAGCTAATCCTCCCCCCCCCCCTTAAACTCACCATCCACTTTAAATCTACTCCCGACAACCCAGCTTTAAAATAAATTTCCTCCCCCCAAACATCTTTTGCCTTTGCATAGAACCGTAGAGACACCGACTCAGCCTTCCGACACGATGTTCTGCTCAGTACCTTATGGATCCCTATTTAAATTTTACTAAATTCTACTAAATCTTACATTTTATAATTTGGTTTAATTTTATTTATTATTTATTAATTTATTTATTAACTTTATAACTTGGATATAAATTTTTATAATTAATAAATTTTGCTAAAATTCACCGATACTGAAGAAATGCGGAATTTTCATAGATTAGCCATCGTAGAGGACTGAACTGGTGAATTGTGGGTTTGAGCTGATGTGATCCTTGAGTCACTTGAATATCCAACTGTTTACTATATTTTTTCTACCTGGATTGGTTAGATGTAAGAGCCGCAACAGCACTTTCTGACCAACACGTATATCTGTGCATTTCAATTATTTAAATGGATTTTAAATAAGCTAGTCGCGGGTACTTCGAGAGATGTAGTTAATCAAGCTCAAGTCGGTGTTGCTGTCACCACAGGTATCAAAAGCCAAAAATCTTTGGGGGCGAGGTTTTTACCGACGGGATGGTCATTTTCACCGACCGTTTTTGCAGAAAAAACCACCATTTTCAAGGTAAAACGACAGTTTCGACGAAAAATCGACTGATTTTCGGAAAAAAATTACCGTTCTTAGGAAACAAGACCAAAGGTTTCGATGGGATCCCAAAGATTCAATTTCTGATCCAGACAACTGGGTCTTGTCTTAGCCAGATCCAGTCATCGCCAGACTCCTTGAACATTTTTACAATTAAAATTCAGAAACAGGTGGCCAAATAGCTAGTCATGTGAGAAAACCAAGTTCAGATATGGATTCAGCATGTGTGTTTACCCCTATAAGTCATATCTGTTTTGACGAAAACTTCCTGCCACTTCTGCCAATTTCCTAGTTTCGCCCGAACTCCAGAACTACTTGTCCGGCGAAAAAAGAAAGCTCAAAAACGAACTCAGGGTATCTTCTTTGCCCATTAATGAACATATAATCAACTTCAAATAAAAAATTAACTTACAACAAATTTTCCCACTCCAGCAGGATTCCGGTAGAACTATATTTCCGGGTAAAATATGATTGTCAAACACGGATTCAGCATCTCTTCTTACCCTTAAATCGGTTATCTAATCAACTAGAAATAAAACTTAAGCTTCTAACAATTTTCCGGTTTTGGCCGGATTCGGGGGAACTACATGTCTAGGTAGAGATTTTGTTCACAAAGGTGTTCAGCATGTCTTCTTGCCCTAAATCGAACATCTAATCAACTCCAAATAAAACTTTTAATTTTAACAAACTTTACGGTTTGGGCCGGATTCCAGGCGAACTACTTGTCCATCGAGAAAATGGTTTTCACCGTCGTCCTCAGCATGTCTTCCTACCCCTAAATCGAACATTTAATCAACTTCAAATAAAACTTTTACTTTTAACAAACTTTCCGGTTTTGGCCGGATTCTGGGCCATCGTGTTCAGCATGTCTTCTTAGCCCATAATCGACTATCAAATTAGCTGTTTCAAAATATTTGGTTTGCCCCTTAATTTGAACCCCCTCCCCCACCCCTAAATGTAGGGCTAAAAAGCCCATCTACGAACTTGACTGGTTCGACGACCCAACGAATCCTCACACCAAGTTTCATCAAAATATCTCATTCCCTTCGAGAGTTATCGTGCTAACAGACGGACAGACGGACGGACGGAAAACTTTTGCGATGTCATAGGTATCCCTCCACTTACGTTTTGGGATCCCAAAAACTTAACGTTTTGATGAAACATCGACTGATTTTCAGAAAAACCGACAGTTTTCATGAAAAAATCAACTGTTTTTACTCCGATTCGGTTATTTTTTACTGACCGGCCGAAAACATTGGGGGTGCATGGGGCGTCCCCCTCCCCCTATACGTGACGCCCCTGGCTGCCACCACTGGTCGCAGAATTTTGCAATTTGCGGATCCTGCGTTTCTTCGACAAAGCGAGCAAGAACTCTGTGACCGGTTCCTTGCCGGTAAATACGCAAGTGAAGCATAGTTTTTCGTTTATACTTATTTAAGCTGCGTTTTATTGGATTCACTTTTGTTTCATCAAAGTTTGTAATTTGGCTCTTGTTTGTCTTCCTTGCGTTTTATTGAGTTCTTGTTTCCAAAAAGTCAAACTACACCGAACTACGTCGGCGAGGTAGTTTGTAGTTTGAGCTCCGTAGTTTCAGGCTCGAAACTACACCAAATGGAATGGACAAATAAAACGGCTTTTAAGCGAAACTACGCCGAAACTACATAAAAAAAAACGCAACTTTAGTGACCTAGTTTCATAGGTGCCAAGATGTCATTTTTCCGGCCAAAAATCACAGGTGACAGATGAGATTGTATATTTAATTAGTTGCCGAAACTCTCCTTATGATTGCGTGTGTTCCAGCTGTTCCACGAAGACTAACTGCACGGACCCTGTCCAGCAGGGTGTGTGGGAGGGGGGAGAGGGGGCAAAGATCGGTTTTGGTCCGTCCCATCCCAGGTTTGTAACACAGACTCAAATTTTTAAAGCTGAGTAATTGCTTTGCAATTTGCCCGTGAAACATTTAGCGGACCAAAACACCACCAAGGAGGAAAAGTTTAAATCTCGGGGGGAGGGGGCGCTGAAATGGAGCGCTTGTGTTCCTGGTTTGGTAGCACATGTAAAATTTTGAGAATTAGAAATATCAAGAGCTATTTCCAGATTTGTAGACCAATATGTGAATTTATAGTGATTCCTCAGAGTAGATTCCTGGTTCGGTAGTCATTGATCTCGTAATTTGTGATTGCAATTTTTGTGTAGCTAACCTTGCGTCTCTTATTGTTTCTGCTTACTTCATTACGTTTGCTAATTATTCATGGTCGCTACTACGGTATGCAGGGTGTATATCCGTAGCGAAGGTCAAAAGAATGAGATCTCGAAAAATTGTTCATTCCTTTGTCTGAGCATTTGGTTTTTGCAAAACTTTTTGTCTGGTTTTATCTAGTCTTCATAAAATGCCTTATATAGAACTAAGTTAGTTTTCGTTGTGCCGTGTTGTAGCTAGGTTATTTTTCACCTGGGATGAAGTTCTCTTCGAGCTGACTTCGACCGGAACCAGTGAAATTAGATAAAAAAAATGCCCGTATTTGCTTGTTAAGTCGGGTCTTCACCTCCCGGAACTTCCGGAATCTGGGCTTCCAGATTATTCTTTGACGTCCTCTGTAAATTGTATCTCGAATAGGAACCGGTCCAAACGTATATCAAAATAATCCGGAAAAAGGGTCTTTTGAACTTCCAGATTTCCGGAATTTTCAAGTATCGCAGAACCCAGATTCCGGAAGGTGAAGACTCACCTTTATCCTACTATGTTGTTACGGTCCAAAAGAACGAGTACGCCTGAAGCCGACAAATGATAATACAAGAAACGTCAAACTAATTAAATAGTCTATTTAGTGCTAATGAGGCAAACTGAGCCCATATCCGAACTTAATGTTCTTATCGTACAAGTAGCAAGTAATCCTGCCAGAGCCGGAAATTTGGTAATAGCATAAGTTTATTTCTTAAGTCGATTAGAGGATCAGATTTAGGGGGCAACAGGCATGCTGAACCCAGATCTGATTTTCATGTCTGTTTATTGTCTTGCCGGATAATTGTCCCTGGATTATTGTCACGCGGCGAATCCTGGTGTTCACCCAGAATTCAGCACCAAACCGAAAAATTCTGTAAAAAAAAAATAAAAAAAATATTGATTTGAGGACCGATAGGGGGTAAATGGGCATGCTGAAGCTTTATCTGAATTCTGTTTTCTTGCTTTTTCTTTACTTCCCCCAGATTCGGCCCAAACTTGAAATAAAGTTAAAAGTTTTGTCTGAACTTGATTCAGACGGGTGTTGTCTGGCAAAAAAATAAATAAAAAAATTGAGATATGGATTCAGCGGATCTACTTACCCCTAAATCAACTGTCTTCATAGCTTGAAAATCATATTTTGTCACCACCGCATTTGAAATGCCCTCCCTCCTCCACCTCTTAATAAGGGCTACGGTGCCCGTCGACGAATTTGACCTGTACTTTCTCCCAAGTATCCTCACACCGAACAAAATGTGTCAACCTCTTAGAGGGTCATTGTGGTAACAGACCTACCGGCAAACCTTACGAAGTCATAGGCATCTGTCACTGCGTTTTGGGATTTTTTGGAATTAAACGCAGAACGCCACTGGCCTTTACCTGTTTGACCGATTCTACAGGCATACAGTCCCGCTAGCTTATGCTGCGTTCAGACGACCATGGACTGGAATACCTGCCCGGATTTTTTCGGTCATTATTACCGCAGTAGGCATGAGCCCACTCCGTAGTCGAGCAAGTTCTTCCATCTTGAATACGATGGACGGAGAGGAACTTGGTTCCAACATAGTAGCTGGGTTTTTGCAGATACCATGGTATCTGATATCACGGTCTAACGTCGTTTTTGCGGTTATCGTGGTATCTGATACAACGGTCAAAGGGCGTGTTTGCGGTTCTCGTGGTATCTGGACAGTTATCTGGGTATCGGAAAATGTCATTTTACTTTTATCAGTTTTTGTCAAATTGGTGGGAAAGAAGTTTGGCACTTAGTGATGTGACTGAATATCAGTTTTTCTTTTGGGATGATTTCGGAAAGCGCAATTTCGGCAATTGTCGTTTTTCCAGATACCCCGGTAACTGCAAACAAGACTAATTTCAATTCCATTTACCGTGGTAACAGATACCATGGTATGGGTATCTGCAAAAACGCAACTAATATTGGAAAGTGTTAGAATACCAAGGACGAAGAACAGCAACTGGTTCGGAATATCTGGCGAGAAATGAACGTTGTTTTTCATTTTATTGAAAACAGTAATAGATGCAAACAGGCTTCTTAATGCATAGGTTAGATCAAATAAAACGTATAGGCTTCACTAACCTACCGCATAAAGTGGTTATATGTTTAAGACAAGAAAAGCTTAAGGGCGGGACGCACTTGGAGACGTCGAGATTGCTGAGGCACGGCCGAGAAACCGACCAAAGGTGGAGAGAAATGCAAAAACACGTTGAGCGTAAGATTCCAGACGGAAGCCGCGCATGGGATATGTTACCCATCTATGTTCATTTATAATTATAAACCGAGTCGGCTCCTATAGATCCAGTTATGAAGGTTGACGGTACGAAACGGTAAGGCACCTGAGATTTTTAGCACAGCGATTTTGCTCCTTGTTAACGGGCTGTCAACACCAACAAACCCTTGTTCTGAAGGAATACCCTGCGAAACTTGTTTCGTCCACCAGAGTTCGCACATAACGGAATGCGGGAATCCGTTTACCGTTTTTTCACCGACAACGACTTTGCATCTCTCTCCATTTCTCGGGGTTTCTACTAAAACTAAACTCACTGCTGGCAGCGCAGTGGTTTGACTAACATATCGCTCACTCCATTCCCACCAAGTAAACATAAAAAGCTCCCCCTAAGTAACACTAACAAGGGGTCAGTAACTAGCAAAAAAAGGAAAACGTTTCTTTTGGACTCTGGATAAATTTTACAATAAATGCCGGGAAACACGTACGCAACAATGGCAGTTAATACTTTTTTTTAGCTTGGGCATTCACACAGCGAAAAAAGTCGTCAAAAAGGTTATTTCTCTCTCTACCACCCTTTCAGAACGTTGTAAAAAATATACAGTTTTAGTTTAACAAGGCAGCTTAGCAAGAAACACGCCTTCGGCAATTCAGTGCCTCCAGTGTCTCAGCTATAACAATTATCAGATACAAACACTTCAGTCGTCTTGAGACACGTTTCGGATTTTCAAATTTCCGCGCCAGATCTTAGACATTGGGGGCACATGCAAAACTACAGACTGGTATGAATCAGCTTCGGTCAAAGTCATCGGTATGACATCGTCCGACTAGAAATTAAATCTTACACTTGCCTACATTTCCGGATTACTATTTCCGGCGGAGCTTTCCCGAATCCGGATCCTGATCAACGTTTAGAAAGAAGAACAGAAACTCCGGACTCGAATCTGAATTTTGAAAGACACTTGAGAAATCTCGGACGGTTCCAGAATTCTCGAAATGTAGCTTCTGGCGGAAATGCATTGGCACACCGGAAACGGTATCCGGAAAAATCTATACCGGACAATACTGAATCACGAATTATCACTTTACAGCACGTCGACCCTGAAAGGAGAGCCTGGGACGTGGTCGTCACCCCACTTTAGGACGATGACGTGGTCACCCCTATCCCTCGCTACATAGTTGACGTTGTAGTTATTTCGGCCGATATGTTTAATGTAGACCTCTTCAACGGGTCCCTTTGGGCCATAGACGCCGCAGAAAAGCATGTTGTTACCTGAAATGATCAGATGTTTAGTGGATTTCATTGTCGGCCGCCACTTAGCGTAGTTGACGTGTGGGTGAACTGACGGATTTTGGTGCGTCAAATGACGTCAGGAAACTGGCAGGAAATTCGTATTCGTTCGTTCGTATTTGTTTAATTAAAATGTGGGCGTTGTGGCGGATGGGTGGGTGAACTGGCGTGTGGGCGAAATTGACAGGACTCCATTTGACTGACAAGACAACCAGACACACTCGACGAGAACAGCCTTTAACACAGCAAACTACCAAAAGGCTGGATGATTTGAATCCTGGCCACGTCTCTGCCCACATTCGGCATTTTTTTTTGTCATAACTGTGCAGAGCTTGCAGCCTATCAGACGAAAACGGAAACAGAGAGTTTAACATTGCGAGGTATAGGGTTTTCGACTCTGAAACTGAATTATCATCGTTTGGTAACTATTCAAACGTTATTCTTACTTTTTCTTGTTTATTTATATTAGCCACAGTTCTGGAACAAATTTCAGTCGGAAGATCTCGAAGGTTTAGACAAATCGGAGTCTAGCGTCTTATTGGCTCGGGTTGGGAAGACCGGCCAAAAGGGTGCGAGATATCGTTGTGGTAAAAGTTTGAAACCACCAATACTTAGTTTCCTCCACATTCAAGAAAGGGCTGGAATAATATTTCCAGTAATCCAAACAATCAACTAAAGATTGGAGAAACGTTTCCAACAATTTACAGACTCAGAACAAGCCGATAACTCTTTCGCAATGTCGAAAAACTTATAACTCGCAGAGGCGTTACTAGCCAAAATATTGGGGGGGGGGGTGCAAGGTATTTACCGACTGTTTAGCAGAAAAATTACTCTTTAACGAAGAACAACCCGACTGTTTTGACGAAAAATTGACTGATCTTAAGAACAATAGCCGACACTGATCGGATCATGTCCACACTTGAAGCGGAACATCCGAAACATGAGTTCTTTCCCAATATCAAGTTTCTTCGAGATCCGATCACAAGTTCAACAGTTGGACATACTTCAAGATTCCGGATTCCTCCTCCCTCCACTCCCCCCCACGATGGTCAAATCGGAGAAAAGAGTGTTCTTAAATTAAAATGGTCGAGTCCCTGATACGCCTGCCAAGTTTCATCCTAGCAAATGTGGAAGCATCTTAACTCCGTGTCACCGGAATTTCGGAAGCCTTCCTCCAACTCCCCCCACATATCCGTTTCAGACTTGAAGAGAGACATCTGAGACACGAGGTCTTTCCAAATGTCAAGTTTCATGAACATCCGATTCCCCGTTCAAGAGTTATTCATATGTCAATATCCCGGATTCCCCCTCCCTCTACTCCCCCCCCCCACGTTGGTCGGATCGGGGAAGTGACTATTTCCAAGTTAGTTTGGTCGGGTCCCTTATATGCCTGCCAAGCTTCATCGTCCTAGCACATCTGGAAGTACAATAACCAACCGAACGACCGACGGAAAAGTGATCGGTATATGGCACTTGGCCAGAACGCAAGTGCCCGACCGACTGTTTTTAAGAAAAAATCTATTATTTTTTAGAAAAACCGACAGTTTCCAAGAAAAAAATCGACTATTTTTGCGGAAAATCGCGCGCCGACTCGGTTATATTTACCGCCTGGCCAACAGCCTTGGGGGGGGGGGGGGGGAATGTCAGCAGGGTGTGGCCAGTCTTTCCTCTGCGGATTAGAACGCTTTTCGCTGGTCTGTGAAAGCCAGGGTTCGCCAACCAGATAACCAAATCTCTGGTTCTTGTCTCGTCAGATCTTACGCATTTACGCTAACCATTGGAATGGTACAATAGTTTCATACTTTAACATTAATAATAATAATTCATTTATGAACCATCATACACTTACAAAGAGAAAGACGGACTTGATTCCTTGTTATATTTTCACAGGAGCAATACGAGTTACTATTATAGCAACTCATTAATGACGAGATGTTAGACGAGAAGGAACACTTCAAGGATTACGTTGAGGAACAGTTCTATTTCTTATTTCTTATGTGTTTCAAGTTAAATAACAAGTCAGATAATCCAATTGTCGAACTCTCGAAAACAAATCGGGTTTCTTGGAACAGTAGATTGGTAATTAAAATCGCTGCAATTAACAGCAAGTAATCTGAGCTAATCAGCGGACGGGTTTGATTTCCTTTGTAACTTTGATAACTCTGAAAGTATTATATTAACAGCAAGTAATATGAGCTAATTACCGCACAATTTAACTTCCCTTTTAAGGTCGGAAACAGAGAAAACATTTGGAAGGGAAAATTCTCCTAAGGCAGAGATGACCCAAATTTTGACAAAATAACCCGATGAAATTTTTTTAGCCTGCGTAGTTGTATGATAGTTGTACGAAAAAGGTGCATCTAATGATATGTAATAGTAAAGAGTACTATCATTTAATGTGCCTCAGACTGGGCCAATCTTAAGGAGTAGTATCCAGTAGCATCCTGTCTTGTTCTAGGAGCATCCAGTCTTGCTAATAGTAGCATACAGTAGAATGCAGTAACACAGTAGCCTTGAAGAAGAAGCATGTAGTAGCATCAGTTCGTACTCCGTGCTACTTTTTCGTACAGCTTCATACTACTATTCTGAGATACATTTTTCATCGGGAACAGATTTATATTTAAAATCCTTCCCCCGCTGTGTTGACAAAATAGCGAAAATTCGGCCTTCCGTGAATAGTTTGAAAATGAATTGGATTGAATAAAAACAATTTATTCTCCCATAAACCACACAGATGGCTCTGAGGCGCCGATTTCAATGTCTCCGACTCATTGTATCGCCAATTGTATTGCAATTAACCGGGTTTAAGAAAAAGAAGAAAATAAATGTTTGAAAATTTGACTACTAGATATCACCCGAGATCCAGTACCGAAAGCAAACAAGATCATGACACACCAGTGGATAGAAACCAATAGTGCTTATAATGTGTTCATTTCGTGCTTTTATTTAAAGTTTTTGACGTCCCAGGCTATTTTAACGAATATTGGGAAAAATAAATGATTCTGATTCTGTACTACCGGCGTGACAAGGTCTCGATTGCAGGTGATGTTGTATATTGATTTCGTGTTGTGGTGTGAGGTTTAGGGAGAAAGTCAGTGATTGTTCGTAAGCTAGTAATGAAATTCCCAAATACCCAGTTAAATGCCTCGATTCGAGCCACAAAAACTTGAGACCGCAAAACCTTCTTTTCGGATCTCGTCTGTGGATCTCGGAAAAACGCGGCAGACATGGGAAACAAATTTTGAGGCTAAGCCGTGTTCACGTTAGCTACTTTATCAACCATATAGACATAAATATTCCTTCAGCCCAAGCTGACTGCGAATCATATTTGACGGTGCAAAACGGATAAGTCAGCTACAAGTAACTCGAGAAATATAGCTCTAATGAAATGTAGCTGACTTATACGTTTTGCAGCGTCAAATATCATATAGACATACAAATCAGGATCCCTCTAGTACAGAATGATAAGGCCTGAAGTTATATTCATAAAATTTTATTTTTATTGTCAGACATCTGACATTACCCCCCCCCCCCCCCCCCCCAAAAAAAAAGACAAAACGGCGTTCCAAAGAGGTTTACTGTGTGGCACACATCCCAGTCTCCGCGACCAAACACTCATAAGTGTCTGGCACAGTAACGTTCCGCGCAAAAAACACCTGTGAACTCGGAAATTCCATAATAACAAAAAGTAAAGTTTTGAAGAGCTTTCTATCCCAGAATACGAGATTGACTTACCAGCCTCTGTTCCTTGGACTGCGAAAGTATTTTGCTTGTTCAGGTAGGACTTCTTCAGACCCATGCCTTTGGTTGTGACTTTGGAAGCGTCCGATTTGAAGACCGGCATTGCCTTGCCGACGGCGACACCCTTGGCGTATTTCTTAACTGTTTCCACAATGACAGAAGATGTCTCTTGTATGCCACCCTCTGCAAGCTTATCTCCTAGAAATGAAAACAAAATTGCTTAAAGGAGCAGAACACTTGACTCGGGGAGCTAGTTGACATATCAAGAATGTCCCCTGAGTAGGCATGGGCACTGTTCTGTTTTTGCGTTCAAACAGGAACAGGCAGAAACAGGTCACATAAGAACAGAAACAGAAAGAAAACAGGAAACTTGAAAACAGGTCCTGTTCTGTTTTAACAGAAATGATGACTTCGAAAACAGAAACAGCTGTTAAACAGGCGAAAAAAAACAGAACCGGCTGTTTAAAACAGTTTTTTTTTATTATTTGATTTCCCGTATTTTTTTTTATGTTTACGACAGAGTTCACCTATAGTTTGCCTTGTACCATGAAGTATCTTAAATAGTTCTTCCTTGCACCGCACAGATGCCTTTCTTCGAGTTCATTTCATAGAACAACAAATATCTTGGTCCAGAATTCCAGCTGCCTTTATCAATGAATTACACTTTTTCCCGATTGAAAATGAGCCATGCAAGTTTCGTTTGTCTTAACAAAAAAAATTCGCATAGCCTACCTTTCCACTTGGATTGTTTGTCATAGTGATCGGTAATAACCTAAAGTTTACGGATCATACAAACTCAAAGTTAAGAAAGCTTCACTTCGTGACAGTGGTTGGTGATGATGGTCATTTTTTTTTGTGAGGGGAGGGTCGCGAGGGATGCATGTTCAATCAGAATACCGAATAGCTTTTCGTCGGTGGTTTCTTTTGTGCATGGTCATACAAGGCTCAAAACGCGCGGATTTCTCGGCTGAATGTGAGCCTACTATTCTGCGAAAATCCGTGAAACGGAGTTACACTTTCATCATCAAGTTGAAAAAATCTCAACTTTTCCGTATTGAACTGAGGGTGTGCCAAAAATACTGTCAGGAATTCCAGTTATCGTTTGTTTACATCATGAACCGGTGCGGATGTTGTGATGTCGCTAAGCTAGTTTCAGCCTTTCTAGCCTTTTTGAAGTTGAAAGTACTAGTCTTTTGAAATCACAATTAACTTGGCTGAACAGATAATGCGTCATGTGAACCCTTCTTGATGATCACATGTTCGGTTTTAGTGGAAAATTCATTTATGAACACTCCACTCTTGCGGCCGCGATAGCCGGTTTTCCGTTCTCGGTTTTCACCGTTTTATTTTGGCATTCTTATCTCGTGAACCATGACAGATACTAATTCGAAAATTGGTGTACTTGTGCACCTTGGGGTCTACTTGTCACTTTTGGGATTCAACCCCGATACACTCTCGGTTCAAGTTGGTGACTAATGTTTCCTTTAAAGTTTAACCTAAAAAGGCTGGCATAGGACAATCTAGTTACCCATCACTTATTCACTTAAAACAGCTTGTAGAGCCGCTGAAAATGCGTTTCTTCGTTATTCCGCTATTCCCGAATAATTGTTTTTCAAATAGTGGAATTTCCATGTGATTTGTGGTACCTCTATGCGCTTGTATTTTTGTTGCACCCCGTACGAGAAAGATTTATGATTTTTCTTTTGTTCCGGCACTAAACAATCTTCACCAATCTCACCACTGCCCAACGAAAAGCTGTGTTTGTATTTAGATTAAAATTTTCCGAGTCATAGTAGAATTTGCATTGTGGGGACCGAGTCATAGCAGAATTTGCGTTGTGGGGACGGCCGCATATATTCTGAAAGTCATAACTAGAGCAGATAGTGGAAAATAAAAAATTCCCTTTGTAGAATCCTAATAATTCAGTATGTTTAATTAAATGACACAAAAATTAGTTGGCTTTTCAGTTAAATTTTAAAGGCTTACCACCGTTTTGCGAATTATGTGCAACTGGGCCCGGATTGCACAGAGTAAATTGCCTGACCAAATTCGCAAACTCGCTAAACATGCCTGGTACTAAGGTGGAAATTTGGAATGCGTGAACATCATTGTCCAGATGGGTCTTTGGACCCACCCAAAGACCCATTTAGATGTATCTTTCGGTGATACCCCACCCCCACATCCAAACGCTGGTAAATGGGCCCATATTGACCGATGAATTAAAAGTCAACGGCGAATGGTTATTAGGCTGTTCGTACACAATATATGATACAGAGCTGGGCGAATCTGAATCCGGATTTAGATTCGAATCCAGGATTCGTCCTTCTGGCCGGATTCGAATCTTCTGCTTCTCAGACTGGATTCGGTTTCGGACTCGGATTCCAAACCCTCAATCTTACGAATCCGCTAAAATTTCTATTCTACATCCGTTCAGTTTCCGTTTTCCCAATTTTTACGCAGTGGGGCACCAACTATGTTAAGTAACCTATCACATTATCTGATTACCTAAAATATCAGTTTTTTGTCACCTCTGATTTTTAAACTATAACCTATGAACATGATTTAGTTTTTGCTGAAGCATGAAATGGTGGATTCGGATTCGTACCTAGCCCTGGATTCGGATTCGGATTCGAATCCTTTCATGATCGGATTCGCCCATCTCTGATATGATATACGTTTTACTTTTACACATCACGTTTGAGCGCTTGCGCACTTTTTCATATTGGACCCGAAAACGGCTGATGCCACGAAGGGTCGGCGGAAAGCTGCAAAAGTAGTCTAAGACTTAGCTGACTACCTATCCATTTAGCTCAGTCAAATGCAATTCGCCGTCAGCTTCAGCTGAATAAATATTTACAGTATCTGAAGTTCCCATTTTTTGCTGTTGTTCCTACTATTGCTTGATTCTTGCTGAATATTTTTGATAGGCGTCATCGCATCCACATTTCGCGTGGGTCACTGGTAAGGTTGACAAATTGACCGCTTTTGGAATGTGGCATTTCGAAATGATGCAAATCTTGAGTTAAAAGATTTGTTGTACTGATAAGGCGGGTTTCCCCCAAAAAACAGATTTGGCTGTTTAAACAGGTAAAAAAAAACAGGAACAGGGCAAAACAGGGTACACCAAAACAGAACAGAACAGGTGAGAGAAAAAACAGCTGGCTCCAAAACAGCTGTTCTGTTTATTTTGGGTCCCTGAAACAGAAAACAGTAAAACAGGAGGAAAAAAACAGAAACAGAAAACAGGAACAGTGCCCATGCCTACCCCTGAGTCGATATTGAGAGTAAGAAAAATTCTCGTTACGACCATTGCAGTTTGCGGGCAGTTTCCGAGAATTCGACTTTTGAGTTAGTAGAAAAAAGCAAAAGGTTTGTGTGGCGGGAGAAGGAATCGAACGCACTACCTCTTGACTACTATGGCCGAAACACGGCCAAAGGTGAACTTTTACAGCGCATAAGTACATAAGGGGCAAGGGCCTGCCAGCTAGCTTTGGCAACGCTAAGGAGGGGTTTCGAGATAACAAAGAAGGGGGGTCATGTCGACAATAAGTCCCTGTATCTTTATCTAAGCCCCCCAGGTCGGTTTGATGGCCGAGAGTTGCGTAGTCAAGTTTTCTGGGCCTTTAAAGCATTATTCACAGCAGATACGGCTTGCAACAAAATCCATCGTCAGTCCGTGCCTCCTATCGGGCAGCGTAGTCTGGTTGAGGGCAACAAGACTTTCTTCAGAAGGTAAATACTCCTGTCGAAGTGGTACGCTTTTGGATACTGTCGAGCCGATCCGTTTGGGTTTTAGTAAAGGCAGGATGCGAAAACTGGACACGAATGTTCACTGATAGGTCGAACATGTGTAGGCTAGAATACAAGGATGTCATCACTCTAGTCGCTAATCCAAATCCACGCAAAAGCGTGCGACCAATTTTAAGAGCAAGGCCGACTTTTGTTGTCGCGTCAACTTGAGAGCCCCACTTCATTTTTTTTACCCCGAGAAGGTTAATCGTATTAACCTCTGAAAGACCAATATTTTCCGGTCCAGATAGCTGTCTTTTCAAAACAATACTCTCAGCAATCTTTGGGACAGTCACGGACAGCATCTTATTCAAATCTAGCTTCAGAATATCACAAATTTCACTCATGGATTGTTCGTTCGGACTGCGGGATTCCGAAGGGACCAATTTAGAGAGGTCGTCAACAGACTGAAAACGACCAGTGAACACAGTGAAACTTGGATAAAAACTATTAAGAATATCAGAGAAATCCCCCCCCCCCCTTGCAAATTATTTACTAGTTGCGTGCATGTCTAAAGCTAGATAGAGAAGACCACTCAAGTTGCGAAGAAACTAAAACCGATCTTTCGTAGCACAACTTGGTACTTAAGGCACAACTCTTGCATTAGAAGCTAGCGATTTTCGCTTGTCGACTCTTCCCGGTTCTCCGAAACACTAGAGAGGTCCCACCACTAGATGACGATATGTGCTGCACATTAAACACACGTAAGTTCGGCAGAAACAACTTAATAAAGTTTTAGTGAAAAAGTAAGAACGTTTTATTATTATTATTTTATTTTTTATCCATCCGTCGGGGATTTCTGGGAGAGAGACAAAATATGCATATGTAGAATATGTTTACCGTTTAGTATAGTATAATTATTTTTATATTTTTTTTTCTGTTGTTTCGATGCAAACGGAAATAGCAGTTGACTTAGCAGTTACGCTTGCTTTTCATATATTGGTTTGTAGCAGGGACCCATAAATTTCTTGTAATGACTCGCCATTGGGGGCTTGTCATTTCCTATGCTTCTATGTTGCTATGTTGCCCGAGCCTCACCTAGTTTCCAAAAATTCCGCTTGGGTCGAATCGGCGTTCTTGCTCAGATAGACAAAATTTGTTGGCACAAGTCAGGACTATTCAGCATGCCACCAGGTACCTAAGCTGGGACAAAAGATCCAGGATACTCTTCCATTACAGAGAAATATTCCTAGTTCAGCACAACAGCTGAGAAAAATTGTGCCTATCTCGATAGTCAGGTATTTTATCCCCATGGGTATTTCTCGAACTATCTGACGCTCGGTCAAGAGCGCATCAGAAATCTCTTATTGACATGCCGCCTGAATGGCGAGTCATTACAGGACATTTATGGGTCCCTGTTTGTAGTTATATGTTGATGTTGCACTCAGTTAGTCGGCATACACCTTGAGTAAGATTCTTAATACATACACGATTTGATTTGATTTGTACTAGGAGTCCTTAAAAGCAGTGGTTCCCAACTGGTGTTACGCGTACCCAAAGGGGCACGAGAGACCCCCGCGAAGGGTACGCGAAGTCCCAAAATCAAGTTAGTCTATAGCTTTAATACCACGCTTCAGTCGTTTTTTAGTTCCCTACCTCAGCTTCAGTACTGTCCTCAAAACCAGATACCCGATCTTCCACAGTTTCAGATTTACATGCTTTATCGTTGATACCAATAAATATTTGACGATCTGACCATGTAAAAAATAGTAAAACAACAATTAAAAAAAGGGGTACCTTTTTGAACCTCGGTTAGGGGTACGCGTCACTGAAAAGGTACAGCCACTGCTTTGGAGGACCCCTCTTGCTTTTTTTTTGCCAGAAAAGCCAAATGTGTTTGCGCGAAGCCTGGCCGTAGTCGGCAAGGGCTAACGGGAGAATCCCTAATTTAACGAATATGAATATTTCTGGAAAAAAAAATATTTATGGGCCGTTGCGAAAATTCCATTTTTAGCAAGAGCTGTGCTTTAACTGGATCGGAGCCCATGGACAAGTGCCTATTTGGTATTCTCTGACTGATGGTGACCTTTGTAACATACCTGTGCATTTGACCTTGAATGGAGAGAGGGGGATGTGGGTGTCGTTGTATTTCACGCTGATGAAGTAGTCGCCGGGGAGGAGGGGGGTGTATCGCACCTTGTAGCCCTCGTCAACCTCACTGCAGTTGACGGACACCTTGCTCGGTCCGTCAATGGTGACCGCAAGGGTCCCAGTTCCGGTTCCACTGGTATCGATAACGAACTCGGATTTGTGACCTGGTGAAATAGAAATTCCTTTAAAGCACACCTCGCACTATTTACTGTTTCTATTCCAGTATTCACTCTAAAAATAGGGTTTGCCTCCAAGCTCAGGAAAAGTTACTACGCTGACCGTTCCAGCCTTCTCGAAATAGTAACTATTTGCTTACCATGCTCGGGAGCGCAGTAAGCGTGGTAACTACGGATCTTGTAACGTGATTGGCTGGATTACCCCGTGGAGTGATATTTTACCGAAAATTCAAAAATGCGTTCCAGCCTTGACACCAAGTAGCCGAAGTTCGTGATATCATGCGTAGTAACTACGGTAAGTAGGATGGAACACGCTCTTTATCCTGTCGTGCCAGAAGTGCAGATTCTGAACGTCACTCCTAGAGTCCAAGACGAAAAAAAAAAAAAAAAAAAAATGGCTTAGCAGAGCCAAACTTTAAATGTGTCGTCCATGACTCAAAACAATTTAACAATTACCATCCGGTTCAATTCATTTAAGTTCAGTTTATTTATAACCCATCTCAACAAAAGGAAGGCGAAGCGCCCTAAAGATGGAGTAACAAGCAAAATAAATAGAAAAAACAAACACTAACACTAAATACAAAAGACGATTAAATAAGTACGTTTATTTCGATTAAATACGTTCCAAGTACGAGACAGCTGGCTTTGATTCTTACCTGAGACGCTCTTGACAATGCCTTCGCCGGTGACTCTGATGGCTGCGGGGTCAGCATCTTCGTCTCCGACCTTCAGCTTGAATGGGGAGCCTGGGATGTGGATTCCATTGAACTTGACATGAATGTTGTGGATTCCATTTTCGTGAGGGACAAACCGGACGGAGTAGGTCTCATCTTCAACGATTGGGGAGATGAAGCAATCGTCTTCAACGCCAGATGGGGAAACCACCTGGGATAGAGAAAAGGTTTATCAAGAGTAAATTAATGCTTCATTTACTGCCGTGGCTTTACCTCACGTACTTTTTGCTGCAACAATTACAGAAAATTTTCGAATTAGCGACATTTCTGCGATAAAAATATCATATTTTAAATTTTGTAAATTTCTACTTGGGTTCCCAATTTCTTTTAGTAATTCGCAGTTAGTTTCAGATTTTAAAATAAAGGACCCGGTTTTAATCTTGAAGAAAAAGATGACAAATTTTTACAAAAAAGCAGCGGAAGTCCTCCTAACCCACAACCTGTACCCATTTTTAAGAAGTGATTAGTGCGATACGTAAGTAATTAGAAGTTAATTGTTGTTGTGTATTTTGTATATTATTTCATAGTATTTTATTGAAAGGAGTTTAGTTGATTTAGGAATGATTTTGTTTTACAATTTATAAGTTGTACTCCTCAATCTTGAGGGAAATAAATGAATAAATAAATAAATATGGGCCACCCCAGACATTTCTGGAGTAATGATAATGAGTGCTTAAACACTGGCCTATCCTAGGGGGTGGTGAGAGAATGATACAGTACAACTCTAGCTTTCGGTGGGGATATCCCGACACTTCCTGGTATCCCTAGGTGTACATCCGCCCAGTCGATTAGCAAGATTTGTACGTTTTGTGTCTAGAGCGCTGGAATATAGAAAGCTCTCCGTAGATTAGTTGTATAGTTATTTACGTTTCTGTGTATTCATAACCTGTACTTGTATATGGCCCTCGGGCTTTTTGAAATACAATTATTATTGTTATTATTATCGGAGGAGCGGCCTGGAACAACTCAAAAAGGTACGGAGAACGCAAACCAAAAAGAGAACTTCCAACTGAAAATAGCGCCTACAGCTTCTCGTTCCACCGGTAGAGGAATGATAACGATGAATTCAACTGATTTCTAGCTTTTCTCCGGTTCAAACCCCATCGCCTAAACTGTCAGGTAGTTACAGTTCTGTGCGCTATTTCAGTGACTGATAACAGTTTCCGCCCATTGCATCTGATACTACGGTTGCTTTAGTATCGCCTAATATGCACTTTCTTAAGTCGCCCCAGAAGAAATACTTCTTACATCCACCCACACAGCAAGTTTCTAACTTGTTTCCACCAATTTGACAAACCTTAGGCTCTTGTGTTAGGTGATGATGACTTTCTGAGATACCGCCGTAACTGGACAGATACTCAAAAACGACTTTGGACCGTGTTATCAGATACCACGGTAACTACATAAACGCAGCTTATTTTGGCCACAGAAACGAACGAGTTTCTGAAAAATGTTTTTAACAAAAAACAAGTGAATTCTAAGTGATTTATTTTCTTTTATGTAATAATTGCATATATTCAAGTATTTTACTCAGTTATTCAAGTATTTAAATGTAATGGTCGACGTACTTAGTGCCATGTTGGTGCTACGAGTTGGATCAATAAACATATCTATCTATCTAACGAGGAGACCGGGGATTTTAGTGACTGGTAAAAGTAAACCTTGAAAAGTCGGGTAGTTCCGAGGCCCGTGATTGGCCGACGGATATTAGTTGGTACACCCAATCAGGGACGGGCTTACCTTGGCATCGAAGTCTCCTCGGGCGCCGCATTTCCTGACAATGAAGGCTTGAGGTTTGCCAGACTTGACCATCGCGTCTGGGAACTGACCGACCTCCACCTTGTGCGCATCACCAGTGGCTGGGGTAATGTACACCCGGTATGGTGAATCGGGGATGTTAAGCTCGTTAAACTTGATGCCGACACGGTATTCACCTAGAAACGGAAACAGGGCTAGTTGAAGAAGATGAACGTTCGTAAGACTTGAACAAAAGGGATTAAACCTAATTACCCGTCAAAGTTCAAAATAACATACGACGAAGCACACTTGCTGTACGGAGTAGCCCCGCCTGTAATTGCTGTGCTACAGCGGTAGAGGCAATAACTCAATGCGTCAAGTTACATATACAGATTGTTGAAATAGTCGAAGATATTTCGTTGTAGATACGTAGTGGTGTATATTCTCTTCATTTTCCATTTTCTCTCTTACTCTATTTTTCGTACATTATGATTTGTAACTTTCCACCCATACACACTTTACCCACCATGCTCAAACACGGCTGGGACTTGGACAAAAGTTGCAACAGCATGTGTCCTCGCCCTGTATCCATTATATCATTGGGTTTTAAAACTTCATGCTAAATTTTCCGATTCAGGGCGAACTACTTGTCCGGCTTGGAAATAGTTTTCATATTTGGATTCACCATCTCTCCTTACGCCTGAATTGAACATTTAATCAACTTCAGATACAACTTTTACTTTTTACAAATTTTCCGGTTTTTCCGGATTCAGGTCAACTACTTGTCGGCGAGAAAATAATTTTCATATTCGGATTAGCATGTTTCTTACCCCTAGATCGACAATCTCATTAGCTTTTAAAAAATATTTATTTTTGCCCCTTAAAACCCCTCCCCCACCCCTAAATGTACAGCGTTGGGGCACATCGACGAACCTGACCTGTCCCTTGACCCAAAGAATACCCACACCAAGTTTCATCAAAACATCTCATTCCCTTCGAGAGTTGTCGTGCTTAAAGACGGACGGACAACTTTTACGAACTCCCTCCACTTACGTTTTGGGAGCCCAAAAAGAGAACTCATTTTATAGCCGCGTTTGGAAACCGTGGAACGACCTCACACCAGAAACCCTGGAATCAGACAGTATAAACACATTTAAAACTTGGCTTGTGTCACCAAAATTTCAGAATCAGATGTTTGTAGACCCGTTCTAGTCTTATGTATCTTCTGTTGTAGTTGTTTTTGAACGTGTCCGAAGCGAACGAAAATGCTGAATTAACTCAGCATTTTATGCAGCATTTCGCTTTCGGACTTAAATTTTCGCTCAGTTAATGCAGCATTAATTCAGCACAAAATTCATCGACAAATTCAGTAAGAATGCTAAATGTTATGCAGAATTTTCAAGAAGAAACTGGGGAGCACGGCGATTCTCTCAGTGTTTTCGGCGGCAAATGTTTTTTCGGCGGCAGTGTTTTCGGCGGCAAGAAACTGGGGAGCACGGCGATTCTCTCAGTGTTTTCGGCGGTAAAATCCTTCAATTGCTCCAAGCTGCAATTTAAGGTATTTAAGGTATTTAAGGTAAATATAACAAATTCAATAGTACAACTGACAATTCGGCAAACATTCCAAATTCTAAGACAACTGGCGATCATGGCCAACGAAGAAACGAAAGATAAGGTTGGATATCAGTAGCTGATCCATTTAGTCAGCTTTATACAGCTAATTCTTTTTTCTTCTCCTTCTTCCTGACTTAAATTTTGGTATTCTAGAACTGTCAGAGAAGAAAAAAAGGTAATAGCTTTCGGACAAAAAAGAAAAAGAAAATGCAGCATTTACAGCACCAAAAAGCTTTCGGACCCGTTCTTTGTTTCGAGTGATTTACTTTTTCTTTTTTTAGTGTTGTAGTAGCGACAAGCTTTTAGCATACTGTTTTTGGGGAATATTAAATAAATACAAATGAGAGTACTAATAATAAAAGCGCGTCTTACCTGGTTCGCTCACCCGGTAGCTAACATAGCACGATCCATCTTTTCTATCTTTGAAGTCAATTTCGGCCTTGGAAGGTCCTTCAACTGAGATTGCCAAAGACCCGGCGCCGGCCTCACGGGTCCAAACGTTGAACTCGCAGGACTCGCCGACCTCTCCGCGCTCAAGACCGGGACCACCAGCTCTGACACGGTGGGAGCCGGATTCCTTGAGTGGACCGACGGTGAACTGGAAGGGGGATCCTGGAGAAAAAAAGAGGAGACTTAAGAGAAATGCACAAAGCAGAGCTGAGATTTTGAGATTTTTTAGATGTATTTATTTATTTCAAGCACTTATCGGCACCTATGCATATGTGATTCAATTCAATTCAATTCAACATAATCTAAAAAACAGATAACGGACAATCCGATGGGTTGTTTTTACGTCTAAACATAACATCATAACAACAATCTACAAATATATACAATTTTGCGACATTTATTCCGACGTCTTATGATAAATATGGTCAATAACATGCTAGACTCCGATTAATAAAATACAAATAACCTAACAAATTAACATTCAAAAGCGCTGTGAGTTATATAAACGAACAAACGAGGGGACGAAACTCTGAGCATACCTTGTTCGCAAAGCTACCACCGGCTCTAAACGAGGCACAGGGGCGTGAATCCGAAAAATAAAAGAAAACAACGAAGATAGTTCGAAAAAAATTTATTCGGTATAGTAGCATTGTTTCACCGTATAGAATCTAGGGGGGTCAAGCTCGATTCTACGCAGCGAAACACCGTCTCTATTATATGGAGGCAAAATTTTTCAAATTAGAGATCTGCCAAGTATCGACGTGTGCTTTAAACTAGAATACGTGAATAAGTAAAATCCAATTAAGCATGGGCGAGTGAGATGTGTTTTATTTATTTAAAGCACGTATCGGCACCTGACAGATTGCATATGTGATGACGTGAATCCAAAAAATTAAATAATACAACGAGCCCAAGCTGACTTGAAAAAAAAAATCTTCGGTATAGTAGCACTGTTTTAACTGCGTAGGATCGAGCGGGGTCATGCTGGATTTCACGCAGCGAAACATCGTACCTAAAGCACGTATCTTTACATTTAGCTCGGTATGCGGTAATTTGCTTATTCAGTTTTAATTGCCTTTTAGCAAATTTCGGAAATCCTAACTGCCCACTAAATCTACAAAAAATTTGTATTGGGATCGGTAGGTACCAAACGACTGCCACTCGCGAACTACAACTTATCTTTGATTTATATGCCGTAAAATATTACTTTTTTTTATCGGCTACTAGTTTAGGTGACTTCCGGAGCGTAATGTTTTCTAATGAGCACCATGTTTTTTTTTAAAGCGCATTATTTTTTGAAGCACGCCAAGGTTTTAAATCCTCCGCTACTGACTGACGGAGGTGGGGGGGGGGGGGGGGGGGGGGGGGGGTCGTTTATATTTTACGAGAAATTGGGTTTGGGTTTCTCCGGAAGGATACATTTCCTAAAGAGGGTCTAGCAGGTACTAAGCGCTTTTTTTTTACGGGGGGGGGGAAACCTCTGGAAACCTTCTGTACAAAAAGAACCCGATGTGCCGACGAGAATACCGAGGAAGGACAAAAGCATGCAGAATTCGATTTCTTCAGTGTTTTGCCCGACAAACGTTTGCAGGATTTTATTTCTTGCATATAAAAACACCCGATGTGCCGACGAATCGACCGATGCCTGATAAAAAAGCATACAAAATATTATTTTTTCTGTGTTTGCCTCTGACTTGACTTTTGGACTTTTTACCAACTACTAATAAGAAATATAGCTTTATCGTCTTAATAACGCCTCAACATTTTTCCTCATTTTTGTATTTACTGCAAAGGAACCGGTCGGAGAATTCTGATCCGCTTTGTCGGAGAAGCGAAACCTGTGACGAATCGCAGGATTCTGCGACCAGTGGCTTGAGGGGGGGGGGGGCTGGATAGTGAGAAATTCTTGCATCCAATGGGCGAAGGTTTTAGTGGCGCGTGCTAATTTGAACAGACGAGAGTTGATTTTCGAGTCTTTCGAGCAGTGGTAGAAGAAGTTCACGAACTAGCTTGGTCTTTTCCCTCTTGCGTTAACTGATACCTTGGTCTCTGACTTTGTAGTGAAGTTGGTTTCTAGTGGTTTGGAGGCTCAAGGTTATTTTTAGCAAATTATTACAGAGAAGTTATATTTTATACTTTTAGACCAGGTTCTAGTTAGTCCGCACCGGTGAGGAAAAAGCAGACATTGGTTATCAATCAATCAATCAATCTTTATTATTCGAAAAACATTCCTTACGGTATTAACAGAAAACCGAATATTTGTTATCTCGTCAAACCTATATACAATTGCGCTTTTAACATAGTCAAATATTCAATAATTACACAAGAACAAGAATTGCAACAAATTAAAACGCTAATAATTCAATAATTAATATAAAAAAGAGGAAAAGAACTTAAAATTTCGCGTTGAAAAAACTCACAAAGGAGAGGACAAAACTTCTTTCGTACAGCGCATGAATTGCCCGAATGGGTTGTAGCTTAAGAACTGGTTGTGCTGCCATTCTGTGGCCTTATCGGTCGGGGAGGGGGAAGGATGTGCCGATGGATGGGGTCTTCCAGTAGTTGTTGGTTGGTGCGAAACACGGTATAACCTTTAACACTTTGGGCGACTCAATCAAACAGCAAAAACAGCAGCAATGTCCAGAATGAAATCATAGGATCAGCTTGAACTCGAACAAGTTTTCAAAATAGAAGTTCACAAACTCGAATGTTTAAGGAAGAATCTTTAACTGTTTTTCACAAGTTCATTTTTCAGCTTGAGCGGCTTGAGCCTGAAGAGGAAGCTTGCCAAGAAGGGCCGATATATAGCTCTAATAAAATGTAGCTGACTTGTCGGTTTTGCACCGTCAAATAGGGTATACAAAAACAAATACAAACAAATACAAATTTTGTATACAAATACAAAAACACTGAGGAGCAGCCACCAGGGAATCCAAAGATGTTTGCGGTATATGTTTGATCAAGTGTCTAGGACCCTTGATCTGTATATCCAGGCCTGCATATATGTATATTTAGCAGGTTCCGGCTTACCTAAAATATGCATCTCCCTGAGCTTGACAGACTATGTAAGCTACCTGAGGGACAACGCGACATGCCTGGAACATAAGAGAGACCAGAGGCGTTACTGGCCAAAATGTTTGGGGGGGGGGGGGGACGAGGCATTTACCGACTGGCTGGTAATTTTTAACCGACTTTTTCAGCAGAAAAATGACTGTTTTCAACATCAAAAAAATTGACTGATTTCCAGAAAAATCCACTGATTTTCCGAAAAACCGACTGTTTTCATGAAAAAAATCAACTGCTTTGACGAAAAATAGCGGCGCCAGTTATTTTTACCAACTGGTCGACAGTCATTTGGGGGGGGAGGGAGGGGGGGGGGGGGGCGCCCCCCAGTCTTGACGCCCCTGAGAGAGACATACCTGGAATATGCATATCCCTGCACTTGACCGAGACTGTGTGGACCCCAAGTTCTTTAGGGACGAAGTCAACAGCGAATCCGTCATCGTCGGTGGGCATGATGGAGCAATCCTCAACGATTCCCTTTGGAGAGCTGACGGTGGCGCCAAGATCCCTCGGTGTCACTCCTGGAAATTAAATGAAACTGGTACAGACTGACCCAACATGTCGTAATTCATCGATAATAATATTAATATATTAGCAAATTTGATGGAAGGCCATTAAGAGTCTACAAAATTTGTAATTTCCATATGTCTTTTAAATTTACACAGGTAATATCACTTGAGTAAAATGTATCCATTTCCTTCTGGAAGGTCATTACGTTTGCGGATCAGGTCAGTCGTTCGAGTAAATCAGAGCAAAATAACTCTCGAGAGTAATGCGCGAACTTTGAAAAAGTGACACACAGTCAAACCGCAGCGACACTACGCTGTAAAAAGTTTCTCCAAATAAGGATGCAGTATTTGCTACAGGGATTAATCTTATCTCTATTGGGATAAAATTAATCCGAATTAGGGATAATCTTATCTCAATAAAGACAAGATTAATCCCAGTAGCAAATACTGCAGGGTTTTTTTTTTACAGTGTAGCTCCGCTAGAGGACACGAACATCCTTACTGAAACTCAACCAGTCGTTAACGAGCGCTGGCTTGCTAGAATTTCTACGTCCGCCACTGTACACACGAACAGGGCGGCGCTGCGATGGAGGCCCATTTTTTATGCATGGGGAGGATAGGTCTAGAGTTATTTTGCTCTGGGGTAAATCGTTCCAGTGCTGAACAACTCGGTTGCCGAAAGTCCAGCGGCCTATGTTCTTGTAAAAGCGTTCCGTCCTCAGTTTATACTCTTGTCCTCGAAGATGGTTATGACCAGAGCAAAATAACACCAGGAAGTAGCGCAAGACCAGAGCAAAATTACACTAGGGAGTACCGCCAAGACCTATGCTTTCCATGAATCAGAAATGGGGCTTACTCGTAGGCCGGCCACTACGCTCGCGAGATTTAAAGCGAGACACTCCTGCGGGCTCAAATAATTCCTAGTAAAGCTAAGATGCAATCACTGATTGAGTTTCAGTAAGGATGTTCTTTATCGCTAGTGGTGCTAGTGTCGCTGCTATCCGAGTGTGTGTCACTTTTTTAAAGTCTCGGCGCTACTCCCTAGCAGAGCAAAATAACACTGGGGAGTAGCGCCAAGACTTGACAAAATTGACACACACTCGAATAGCAGCGATACTAGCACCACTAACGATATAGAACGACCCTACTGCAACTCACTCATCCTCATACTGGACATAGCAAAAAAAATTATACAGCCTCCTTTGTCCCTTTGGTGTGTGCTAACCGCACCTTTGCGCAAATTTGACTGGCTTTAAATGCCGCAAGCGTAGTGGTCGACGCTACGAGTATGGCCCGTTTCCAAAGCATGGAAAGCATCGGGTCTGGCGCTACTCACTAGTGTTATTTTGCCCTGGTTACGACTGAACTGCACAATTCTCTGTGCTGGTACGTTGTCATACCGTCCATTGCAGAGCTTGTACAATTCAATAAGGTCTTCACGATGGAATCTAAAGGCCAGGGTTGGGATTTAAAGCTTGCGAAGTCGCTCTTCATAGGGAAGGACACGTAAACTGGGAGGGAATTTCGTTATCCTGCGCTGAACATTTTCTAAAGCATCTATGTCTTTGTTGTGTATGGTCTTTGCACAAGAATGACCATACTCAAGCATCGGGCGGACAAGTGAGTTATGCCAGGGCCCAACTAAACTCCCACCTGGTGATAACCCCGGTAGCAAGACCGTCTTACGGTCGAATTTGCGAAGAAAAGACGCTGAAATCTTTCGATAGTCGAGACGGAAAAAATTCGTCTCCGCCATTTTGAAACATATCTTTGGAGAGTGTTTGGACCAATCGTATTTTGACTGTATTACTCAATGCTGTACGTTTGTTTCAGAGTCAGTCACTATCGTGCGACACGAAACAGTAAAAGCAAATGAGACCAGAGTCACTGACTTCAGCCAGTTTTGTTTACCTTTGAGTGATGATGGTGGTAATATCTCTTGAATTTCTTCATTCTAGGTGTGACCAGGGTGAAACGTAAGAGTGGGTAAAAACCAAAATAACGAACCATATTACGTACAGTTGTGATTGAATGTGGCCCGGGCATTATAGCGTAGCACGCGTTTTATCGTCATCGCAGGAGAAAGTTCTTCTGGTCAGGCCAGGAATCGACGGCTTCAAGTGCACAGGAGATAGAATTTTCACCTCTACTCATGGGGAAAATATATTTATTAAATATAAATATTATAATATATGATTCCCAGTCAGCTTGTGCTGAACCCGATGAAAAATTTGTAGCCTGCGTAGTAGTATGGTAGTAGTACGAAAAAATTGCATGTAATACTATGTAATAGCAAAGAATACTATCATTTAGTGTGCCTCAGACTGGTCCAATCTTATGTAGTAGTATGTAGTAGCATCCTATCTTGCCATAGTAGTATCCAGTCTTGATTATAGTAGCATGTAGTAGTATGTAGTAACACGGTAGCCTTGAAGTAGAAGCATATAGTAGCATCACTTTTTCGTACTACTACATAGTAACTATTTTGAGATACATTTTTCATCGGGAAGGAGCATTTGCGGAAAAATTGAATTATCAACGTCCACTAGAACCTAATGCTTTCTTTGAATTTCCTTTCTCACTGTTCACGAACTTTGTTCATAGCAGACAGATTATTTGTTACATGTGTTACATGACATGTTTATCTGATAAGAACAATGACGTGATTTAAAACAGTTCGTAAATACAGTCGCGATGAGGACATTTGTAGTCTGTCCCAATTTATCACTTGCCAAATGAAATTTCGACACCCGTATAAGAAATGCAGAAATGGGAAAGTACCATTGGAGATTCGGAGACACTAGTAAATTATGAATTGGTTAAAGGAAACCTGAATGAAGAGTACCAAGTATCATCTCTATCTGTATGACTTCCGTTAACATTGCCTGCAGAAAACCCAATCCAAATACGAAAGTGTTTCCAAGCTATGGTTTTTGCTCCATTTTGCATCTGTCCTTATTTCAATACCGAACAATTTTAGAAATCAACAAATGTCTCCAATCAACCCTTCTTGTGGAATATTTTTCAACCAGTTAAGCCCAAACATATATCTAGAAGAAATTCCAATACGATCCGGCCAGCGATGTACAAGATTTGAATGAATTGCGCTTTTTGTCTTGGAGTCTGCATGTGCAAACCTCCAGAAACAAACATCCCTATTTTGAAAACGTCACGCTAAGGAGAAGAATGGTCTCCGTGGCCATGTCTATAAATTGCTGTGCAGAAACGTTTACTGCGGTACAGGGAAGACCTTGATCCCACAAGCGATATGTATAGACTCCTTAAATAGTTGATAATGTGTTGTTGATTACGTAGTGTTGTGTATTGTGTAGCTTTTCCTTATTTTTCCTACTCCATTTTGTGTGTATTTATACATTACGATGGGTAATCAAATTATTAATTAATTAAATACATTCTCCATGGTGTGTTTAAGTATGGTGTCGTTGTTCAGGTGTCCTTTAAAGAGAGTTTCGGATCCGAATTTATCGGATCCGAATTTAACCTTAAGGTGAATGCAAACAAAATGCTCGGGATCCCGTTGCGGGCGAACTGTCTGTCGGTTGTCGGTATATGGGAAAAGCAAGTTAGATGAGAGAAACAGAGTAGCACCAAGCACCAATAGCCCTGTTCCCTTTGTGGGGAAAGTGAAGATCTAGCCCGTTTTGTTGACAGGTGACGCAAGCTTACGAATGTAAGAGAATCTTGCTGGGGGGGGGGGGGGAGGAAGTGAGATACTCTTTCCAGAGCAAAGGAACACTTGCATGTTGAATATTGAACTTCTCCGTCAATATATAGTTATGACATAATTTCGATAAGTGGAGCAGGTGCTTTCCATATTTAAAATAACATGATCTCATCTTTTTAATCTCCTTCTTTCGCAGAACATGTAATCAGCGCAGTAGGTAGATTTATAGTACGTATTATTCAAGTAAAGCTAATCGGGCGAGTGCTATATAGTTTTATTTATACAGTATGATGTCAGATGTTATTATGAAGATTCAGACTGTGTTGTCTGTATGACCACTTTCTCCACTTTTATGTGTAGTGATTAGTTGCGTTTTTGATCGAAGTTTGAAGTTACCTTCAAAGTCAAAGGTCTCCATTTAAATACCGTTTTTGGTCGCTGGTCAGTTTCTTTGTCCTTCAAACTCCGACCGTCAAACTGCGTGAGCTAGCAAGTTCGCAGTTTGCTTGAATCGTCGAAGAAACGTTGACCCGGCAAGGATCGCCGGAGTTGTAAAAACACTAATTAAGCAAACGGTGAACTTCGACGGCGTTCGAAAACGGAAATTAAGCAACCGGCTAAGCAAACGGCGAACAAAACTTCCGAGAAAAAATGCAACTATTCTTTGTGGGGAGAAAAAGATTCAATAAAGTTATTGAATCCTGAATTCTGAGAAAGGGCAGCCGAGAGAAAGTTGGCTGAAATCCTCTGATGCATGTCTTCGGATTTAGCGGAACCGTGTCCTAAACAAAACTGAGTCGCAAACCAGAATAATTCGACAGCTCTCCTAAAGCCAAATTCACACTGGGAAAGTTTTTGCCACATCCGGCCATAAAGAAATTCGGCCAAAGTTTCGATTGGGAGGCTTTGTAAGTTTCGAAGTTGTCGCTTAGCGAAGTCCGTGATTAGCGGCGAGGCTGCGTCTAAAATCCACAAATCCCTTTTAGAAAGTTGGAGTTCGATAGATAATGCCAAAAAAACAACCTCGCAAGCTACTCGCAAGTAGATAACCCCTTTACTCGCCACGTGGAGGGGCTCAGCGATGCCGGGATACTTAACTTCATTACATTAGCATAATGAATTATCACTGAATAATTAGTGATGTAATATCTGTGATGCATGTAACCTACTATGCTCAGCCTCCCAAACCTAAAAAATACATACCCAATAATTTTTATTTTTGTTATTGCTCGAATATGAGTTGCTGTAGGACAAGAACGGTTCATGCCTGAAGTCTTGCTTGGTACTGATAGTACTCCAAAGAGACGGCACGGTTTCGGCGAGGAGTAACTCACTCACCGATGAAAACTGTGTAGCCTGTGTAGTTGTACGAAAAAGTTGCATGTACTGATATGTATTAGTACAGAATATTATCATTTAACACGCCTCAGACTGGGCTAATCTTAAGCAGTAGTATCCGGTAGCATCCTGTCTTGCTATAGTAGCATCCAGTCTTGCTAATAGTAGCATGTAGTATTAACAGTTACTACTTTATGCTATTAAAACTTACATCTCCATATTAATTCTTGAAAAATTTTCGTCGGGTCCAAAATGGCTGTAAATTAATTGCCCAGTCGGTGCCCCCTGAGGCTTGTACAGTGGTGCCGACCGAGTGAGTATACCCTCCTGTTTGTGTGAAGGACAAGCTGGATTGCTGGATATCGGTTAGGAATAAAAAGTCCAGGTTTTGATACGGGCTTTAAGGGATGAAGTATTTGACATCCGCTTACACAAGCAATTTTATTTCTTTATACTGTCTTTTTGTTCACATCTGATTTATCTTTGTTCTTCCATACAGTAATTTAGTGGGGGTTAATAGTTCATGTGTGAAGGTACTTGAAACGGAAGATTTCAATAATAATAATATAATAATATAATGCAATATTAAGGCTTTCGCCTCTCGTCAAAGACCTCACTCAGAGTATTTGCCCGTTCAGGAAGCATGTAACCCCTGCCACCGGCTGCGGCAATAAATGAAAGTGTTGTTGAATGGGATTATGTTGTTGTAAATTGAGTGTGTTGTATGGGATGAATAGGATTATACTGACAGTTCGAAAAATAAACATCGATTTGGAGTAGCTTGGTCAAACTGACATAAAACGGAGCAGTTAACAGTAAAAATTTTAAACAATTTGCTTTTTTTCACTAAAATATAGCCTGTTTGAGACTCTGAAAACAAAAATGAAAACAGAAATGGTTTTTAATTGTATAAAAAGGAAAATTTTGAAAAAATGAAAAAAAAAAATCTTACCTGGTAGCTTGAACTGAAGCCTGCATTTGCTTCCAACTTCAGTCACAGGCACAGCTTCTCTCTGCTTCTTGATCCTCTCCGTCTGCTTATTGGACCCCTCGCCAGTCACCTTCACCGTGAACGGGGAGCCATCTACATGATGATCGGCGAACTTGAGATTCACGATGTAATATCCAGGTTCAGTTGGCTTATATGAAATGTCCAGGGTTCCGTCTTCGTTGTCTTTGCAATCAATTTCGGCCTTTGACGGACCCTCAATCGAAAGAGACAGCCCGCCATATCCTAGATTAGAATTCGAGGATTAGCATAGATATGTTTGTTTATGAAGAAGGCCATACAAGATTAAAATGTTTCACACCTCTAGAACTATTATGTCACATAAACTGTTCTCTTTCTTTCCTAAGTCTAAACGCTTTAATCACATATTTACGTACTTCTATGATGTAGTTGGGGTTTGTTAGTTTTCAGAATATCGGGAAGCGATACCAAACCACCCCCAACAAATTTTACCCTCAAATGCGAAAGCGCATTTGTTTGCGCTTAATTAAAATTGGAGGATTAGCATATATCAAGGTGTGACTCTGACACTAATAGATGAAGCGTTGATTTTTACATGAGGAGTAATAATTCTTAGCAGCTAACAGAAGGGGTGGGGGACGCCTCGGATCTGCTCATTTCAGTTAGGAAAATTTATAAATGAAATCCTTGGGAGTGTTCCTTCTCGGCTATGTTTATTTACCCACCAAAGTGGCACACAGTCGGTAGTTTCATAACAGATATAAAAAGTACTTGACAGTGCGAAACGGACGTCAGATGGATTTTATTAGAGCTACATTTCGCAGTTCTTGGCAAGGATCCTCTTCAGGCTTCATTTTCTAGCTTGAGCCTGAAGCGGACCCTTGCCAAGAAGGGCTGAAACATAGCTCTAATAAAATTCAGCTGCTGAATCCGTTTTGCACTGTCAAATATGATTCGCAGTCAGCTTGTGCTTAAGGAATACTAGATAACATAAGGATGCGCACTTTTTGAAGATAACACTTGGGATGTTATATGTTAGTGCAAATATTATATATGATAAGCATAGTCAGGAAGAGCCGACAAAGCCTCTCCTGACTTTTCCAATATCTTGATAACAACAGAAAAGTCAGCAGATAGTTTTTTGTTCCTTTGCATATCATTTTAATGAGTAACATTTGAAAAATCAAACAGCTAAAATCTTAAGTGTTACCTATGAAATATCGCAAACTTGTATTATCCATTGCGACACTTCTGTAAAGATGGAACGCAAACAAATTAAGTAAGAAAAAATACGTTATAATTAATTATTAGGTAAAACATGGCCCTAGAACACCGATAATGCTTTTCCAGTTGTAGAAATAATGGGTATAAATAAGCTACGAGAAGGATCTAATGACTCTTATTCACTGCTGGGAACGAGTGTAAAAATACAAATTTCTATTCAAACAGTGGTGCCAGTCTACTGATTGTAAAAATCAAAATTTCCATTCAAACAGTGGTGCCAGTCTACTGATTGTAAAAACCAAAATTTCCATTCAAACAGAGGTGCCAGTCATCTCCTTGTATCATTATGTTTACTTGCCACTATTTCTGACTATTGTAAACAATAATGAAACGGGATTAAACAGTTCCTATTGACATACAGGTATTACTGATAAAGGTATTTATTTACATACAGTCTGGATTTCCTTGTGAACGCATGGTATAGAAAGAAGAATCCAATTCAAACAATATTGTGGTGGCTAGACCGGAAATACTACAATTTTATTCTATGAGACCGACATATTCATGTAGTCCTAACAAATTTAAAAGCCTACACTTCCGTCACAATCAGTCTTTTCTGTAGGCTGATATTTCTTGCTACTATGTAACACGTTGTCATGCAAAATATTTTAGCCTGCGATCAGGACCGAAACCTCAACCAAATATTAGAATCTGGATGTAAATGACGTCAAAAGTCTCACGGATTTCTTGTCAAGGCTATTTGTTTACTTTGACAATAGTTGCGTTTTTGATCCGACTTTTTATTATTATTATTTATTTGAATCCTTAAAACTGAAGTTCTCCTCGAAATTCTCCTATTTCGCGTTTTGGAATATTCAGATTAGGCGAATTCTCCTTTTCTTGCGTTCTCGTTTTTGTTTTCGTTTTTTTTCTTATTTCTCGTTTTTCGTTTTCAATCATACTCGTTTTCGTGCTCAATCATTGTCAAACTTTCGACGAGATAGTGAGGAATTCTCGAGCATCGCTTGTTTTGAGGCTACGGCAGTCGAAGAATTGCCTTGTGGCGATGGCTTCATACCCGCTATTCTACTGTCTACCTATTTGGCGACATCTGTCAAGTGTTGATTAATTAGTGTTTTTTGTGTTTGTAGTGTAGTATATGGCGAAAGCTGAAATAAAGTTGAATAAATAAATAAATAAATAATCGAGAACGGAGAAAGCCTCACGATTCAGCAGAATCGAGAAATTGCTCCATGGTGAATTCTCGATTCTCCTCTTTCCGTTCTCCTCCCTGATTGGTCAAAAGAATGCGGGTGTTCAATATGCGTAAACACGTATACCGGGTTGCAGACTAATTGCCAAATTAGTGTTTTTGATTTTCAGTTTAGTTTAGTTTCAGTTTATTCATTAAAAATAAAAAACACCATTAACTGTTTATGGCCCCACCATACGGCCTCACATAAGGCCTGGCAATGGGCGGGGCTTATTCTTTATTCATATAATCTTAAGGGAAACAAACCAAAGAAAGAAAAAAAGAAAGAAAAAGAAGCAGAGATAAAAAGAAGAAGAAGAAGAAAAAGAAAAAAAGATAAAAGATAAAAAGAAAAAAAAAGCGAGAATGGAGTCAAAAGCGATAATGGAGTCAAAAGCGAGAATGGAGAAGCCAGAGGAGCAATAACGGTAATTTGTACAAGAATCGAAAATTCAGAAGCGAGAATGGAGAACTGAGAACTAATATCAGTTTAGGTTTTAATTAAATTATTTAATTTAATTATTCGAGTCGCAAATTCCCCTAACAAACTGTCGGCCAGAAAAACAAAAACGGCCATCTTTCGGTCAGCTGGTTATTACGCAACTTAAGTGGTGTCTATATAGACAGACATTTTTGGAATAATCCACCACAGCTTTCAGAGCCACCATTAGTGCTCTACGCGGTTTACTTGGATAAGTGTTGTGTATGAACTATAAGCTCTCATGTGCCGATTGCTGACAGAGCAAGTTTATATCAGCTGAAAAAATTAAAAAACATTGCCAAGGGTGCTTCAAAGCTTCGTGTCTATACAGACAAGGGAAGAACATATTTTAATTTAATTTACCTGACAAGAACCACGACTTCCCTTATTTGTTTTTAACCGTTCGAAAACCGCTATTCTAAACTCTTGGTTTGAGAGAGAGAGACAGAGACGGGTTTAATGCAAACAACCGGCAGTGAGACACTGAAAGGGTTGTTAAAAAAAAAAGGAACATGAATAAGCACTAGATAACTGTTCTAGCCATGTACGGCAGTGCCGAGCGGCGGTAACCACTCGGCGGTGGCGGCGGCGGTTTAATTGTATGGTAAAAGTTATGTATATTTCGTAAGTTAATTCTCTTCGTGTTTTCCTTTCTTTTTCTCTTTTTTCCTCATTATTCACTCCGTCTTCGTGCCTTGTGTTTATTTTGATGGGTTATAAATAAAATCATCATCATCATCAATAGTACGTACCTGCGTCTCTGGTGTCAATCTTGAAGGTGTTCGGGGCGTGAGTCTTGCCTTCCCGAAGTCCAGCCCCGGTCAATTTGACCTTTCGAGCATCACCAACCTGTTTCTCCCCGACGGTGATTTTGAAGGGGGAATTGGCGATGTGTTTTCCCATCTTCTTCACGGACACGTGGTGATCTCCGGCATCGCGGGGGGTGAATGAAACGCCTGGAATAAATATGAGATGAAATAAATCCGAGACCCAAATTGCCTTTGAAAAGGTGGCATCTGATAAATCACCAGTCAGACAGAAGATTGAGCCAGGCTCTTTCCGGAAGTGTGATTTTTATTTATTTTTCTCCGTTGTTTCCCACTTTTATGTTAAATATTTTTTATTGATCTTCACCATGATACTCCAATATACAGGTCCTGGTAGGCCTACAGGTCGCCGATATGTCCTAGACTTCTAAAAAAAAAAAAAAAAAAAAAAAAAATGCACTATAAGGAGTTTCATAACAGGTAACACAAGGATGCGCGGTTTCAAGAGACAACACTTGGGATGTAATCTGTTGTGATTTTGAAACGTTATGCACGAAATGTTATGAATAACAAGCATTGCCAGGAAGAACCAAAAAAACACCAAAGAAGAATCTGCTGAATTTTCCGGTATCATTACGACAAACAAAAAGTCAGCAGATTCTTTTTTGGTATTTTTTTACCAAACTTCTGACTGTGTGGTTTATTTTTCCACGGTACTTAAGTCCCTTGTATAACTTTCCAACTATGTAATATCTATTAAATTCATTAATCTGTAATAATTGGGGGGTTCCCGGAAGGATGCTCGGATGTGGATGGGAAAAAAGACTTCCTTATTAGACCAAGGCATCATGGGCGGCTTGAAGGTTTGTTCTCCTAGCCTCAGCCTGAAGAGGACCCTTAGCAAGAAGGGCCGAAAAATTGTTGGAACAAATCTCTGCTTACTTGTCGACCGTATGGTGTAAAATGTTAGTAGTAACAATAACATCAACAAGTGTTGGGACGGAACGAAGAAAAAGCTCTTCCTGAACGATCCACCTGTTACTCAGTCCTCCCCACGCTACCCGAAATCGTTACACCCTTACTCTATAAAGAATCACGACGGACACGTTAAATTGTTAGCTAGTGGTGACTTCGCCTCTTCATCTCTGTTCTTCTCGTGATTTCTCATTCCCTTTCTACGTGAACTGTAGTGCGTCAGTAAAATACATTCATTCAAATAAATAAATAAATGTGTTAAATTAGTTACGAAATAAGAAAGGGATACGCAGATGTCTGTCTCATAGAAATAGGACGCATATGGAATTCACACCGCTAGAAGAACACATCTTTCGTCACATTGCGATCACCGTTATATTTGCCACATGACATAATCTCATCTCAAAATAAATTGCAGACGTTTCATCGCATAGGAATAGGCCGAAAAAGAAATATATTCGACCATGAGAGAAAAACAATAAAGTCACGTGGGAACGCGCTCGGAATATCAAGCACAGTAAGGTGAAATAAAAAAGAGAGCTGGAAGTATGGTCTTCGAATATGAACAATTGAAAGACAAAAATGTATGATATGAAATGATATTTATTGCAAAAATCCAACTGGCCATAGCATGTACCACATAAATATTTATAAGCTTATTTATTTATTATGGGATTTAAATATATTTATTCATAAGTGAAAGGAGGAGGAGCGCTTAGAATGGAAAAAAAGTGAACGTTTTTACTGTTCTATCGTTTTAAATAAATCATAGTTTACGAGCTATCTGCTGGTAGTGTTTTAGTTGTTCACCCTTATTTAAATCATAGTTAGTCGGTTCAATATTGTCTTACTTGAAGTCGGACAGTATTATCTGATGGCAAAAACTATACACATTACATTAAAGGATGTAATGTCAGTGTAATGCTAGAAAGTATAAAAAAGAAAATAAACTCTCAGAAATGCCGCGCCTTTTCAATGCTGCCATTCTCCGAATTTGTTTCAGTCTTTCCCGTGTGGATCACTGATAGGCGAAAAATAAAGATTTGTTAAAAGTTGGGCGCAAACCACCTCATTAAAGACTCAAAATGAGCTGTTAAAAGTTGTTAAAAGTTAAAAGTTGGGCGCAAACCACCTCATTAAAGACTCAAAATGAGCTTAAGACCGACGAATATTCTCAGTTTTCTGATACGTATATACTTTTCTTTCTACTAAATTATCCTAAATAGTGACTAAAATGCAAATGAGTGAACTTCCTTCGTACTGTTAACTCCAGAGTCACTAACCCCTTTGCTCATCGCCTGTCATTCTTTCTTTCGATTCCGCGAAAACAGAATTCCTAAATTCCCTCCATTAAGTTTTAGATGTCAACTTGCAAACATTTCATTCTGGCAAACGTTTCTAATTTCTTTAGTTTTTTATTTTATTTTCTCTATCGCTTGAACTGCGTTGTTTGGTACCACGAGAATGCTTGATGACTGAAATATTGTCTCTTCTTAACGGTGATGGCTTCAGAAGATGGTGAGTTTGATCAAAGAAAAGGTAAGAGGCGTCACGTATGGGGCATGAGGGGTACGACTCCTAAGGGAACGTCTATTAAAAATACCATTTTTTTTACAATAAATTTTTTTCTTAAAATAATTGATTTTGCTGAAAAACTGTCGATTTTTCTTGAAATCCGTCAGTAAAAATGACCCGCCCGTCGGTGAATACTTGCCCCCCCCCCCCAGAATTTTTTCTTTGCTATACTAACGACTCTGGGAAAGGTTAATCTTGGGTTGGATACGAACTTAAAAACATAGAGAAAACTCTCATTGTTTCAAGTATGGATTATTCTAAAGATCGGAATAAAAAATAAGACAAACCTGCCCGAAACACGACACGTTGCCATGTCCGAACCCTAATTCGGGGACACTTCTTCTGTTATTTCCGATCATTATCCGGATATCTGTGCCGTATTCGCTCCCCAATTTTCGATCGTGTTCTCAGTTCATTAAACAGTCCTCCCCAAGTGCTGGTAGTGAGGACCGTAAAATGGGACCGTTAACCTCTAACGACCGAAAACTGCGTCCATAAAATATATACCTAAGGACTCAGGACGAAGGACTCTAGCAAAAGTGCTGTGTCGGTCTCTATGTCAAGCGTCGAACTATCTCTATGTCTATAACGAAGGAAATATAATCCTTTAGCATTTCTAGTTTTAATGGCACAAGTGACGATTCAGAGCTAAATTTAAAAGACGTTGTTACAGCATGAATCATACCTCGATTCGTGCTAACTTCAAGTGCTGAACTATTTTCTAGTTTTTAACTGCCCAATTGATGATTCAGAGTTAAATTCAAGAGACATATGTTACAACATGAGCACTAAATAACACGAATCCCTCCTATATTTGAGCCTCGATCTGCAATCTTCACTCGTGCGAAATGGAGTATATAAGCTCTTTCCAGTCTTAGCGCTGGGTCTTTTTCGTCATTCGTCATTCAATATTTGTCTTCGTTCCTTACCAGTCATTCTTTATTTAGACTGTCGTTATTATCAAAAGTAATTGTATTTACCTGGATTGGGATTTACATTATACAGCGTAAGTCTGAAATAAAACTATTCCTATGTTAACGTAACGTCTGCTACCGCACTTACTTACCCGCCGCCTTACACGCTACGGTTACGCTACCTAATCCTATAGCCTACTACCACCCTCGTCTACCCGAAGACACAGTCACACAGTGTACGGTTGAACTTCCCGTACAACACAAGGTGTGCGCGCTTTCTAGGGTTCGGAGAAAACCGTCAACCCCGTTCTCGCAACAGAATAAAGGGTTGCTATGCAACTGGGTTTGGGCATCTTCCGGAACTACGACGTTTCCAGCGCAAGTCCAGCAGGTTTTGCGGCGCTCGACAATAGGGAACTCTTGCTTCCGACGCGATGGGTTTTTGGCGCGCGCGACTCACTTGTACGCGACTAACCTTACTTGAATTACTGTATTTATTGTATGACAATTGTATATATGCTTTAGTTGTAGGTTAATGACAAGTGCCAATCAATTAAATTAAATTAAATTAAACTTGTGTGCAAACAATTTTTTTTTTCCAGTCTCTTCCTTTGATGCGGTGATCCAGTGCAGATGAGTAAGAAAAGTATTAATAAATGTTATATCCAGTGATTATTTACAGCTTCAGCCCAAGCTGACTGCGAATCATTTTTGACGGTGCAAAACGGATAAGACAGCTACATTTTACTAGAGCTATATTTCGGCCCTTCTTTGCAAGGGTCCTCTTCAGGCTCAAGCTCGAAAATGAACTCAAAATTGTTTGTGTGGTATAGGACAAACACTAGAAACGTACTACCATTACCCGCAACCGAAAATCCGCTCGTCAAGGTCTAAGCTATCGTGTTTGTTTACCACTGAAAGGGCACCTCCGAGTTAACAATACTTGAAAATTAGAAGGAGTGGGGTTTATAGCGATGTCAGGCATCACTCGTCTGGGTAAAGGAAGAATATTCTTATTTATTTTCGTTTATTTGTATTCTCCAGTGCGGGACTATAAAAATAAGAATCTCACACAGCTTATGCACAAATATTGAAATCTATGTCGCATTTTTCTCACTTGCCATCTTTAGGCCCAATTTTTTGTTTTGTTTTAATCTTTTGTTCGTCCCATTACCAAGATCTCAATGTCAACCGTTATCTATTTTCTGTCTTTCTTAATACTACACTGGTTCGTATAGAAGAAGAAGAATTTATTGCACAAAAAGCCTGAGATCATGGCAATATATATATTCAGTGCGTGATAATTATTCATCAGCTTCGTGAGAACTGTAGAAGTCAATAACAGTTAAAAAAAAGAAGATATATCACCATTTCACTGATTGCCTAACATTTGCGCAATTAAAGCTACGCGCACACTCAGTGATCAGTCCAGTAAGATTTGTCTATACTGCACTATTTTCCTCTTCTTAAGTGCGTAAAGAAAATTTCATCATCAGATATCACATAAGAAATTGTCGCCGCTGTGGGGAAACCTTTAAGCCATGCGTCAAGTTTCGGAGCAAAGGAGGAAAATCCCATCCGACTGCGAAGATCGGACTGTGTGGACGTACCTTAAAGGACCCGTCGTGCCTATAATGACAAATATCGAATGCAACCTACTTCCGTAACCCCATTCATTAATTCTTAAACCCGGAGACCCAAATTTGATATGTTACATTCTGGACACACTAACATCACCTCGCTAACCTTTGCACTTGCCAGGATTCACTAGTTTCCATGCTCCCAACGAGTGTTACGAGTATCATGCTATTGGTGCGTAAAACGGATTTTTCTTAATTTCGCCAAGATTTTGCTAGACGTCAATAGTTACGTTTTTGCAGATACCATGGTATCTGATACCACGGTCTAAAGTCGTTTTTGCAGTTATCGTGGTATCTGATACCATGGCCAAAAGGTGTGTTTGCAGTTATCGTGGTATCTGGCCAGTTATCTTGGTATATGATATTCAGATACTACGGTCCGACCGTGGTATTGGTATCTTAAAAGTCATCTCACTTTACAAAAAATTGTCAAAATGGTGAGAAAGAAGTTTAGCACTTAGTGTAACTGGATATCAGTTTTTCTTTTGGGATGACTTGGGAAAGTGCAATTTCGGCAATAGTCTTTATTGCAGAGCAACCGTGTATCAGATACCACGATAACTGAAAAAACGACTTATTGCAGATCCAGTTGTCGTGGTAAGAGATACCATGGTATCTGCAAAAACGCAACTAATGGGTCTGGGAAAAGTGGACAATTTGTTAAAAGCAGAGCTGAGTTGTACAGTGTTCATACAGTTCTGAGCATTGGAACATAGAAAGTGTGCGAGGTGTGCTTTAAGAGATATAGTACAGTGCTGGTACAGGGCGTCTTGAGAGTTTTCCCACGCCCGGGTATAGGGGCACCACCAGGGAAGGGGGGACTTACCAAGGTTTCCATTGTTTAGGCGCTTCAAGAAGCACGGCTCTTCAATGCCAGTAGGTGATAGAATGGTGGCACTTAGCAATTTGAGTTCGGCATCAGTGACGCGGCCAGGTAGGGGAACTTCGCTGCTCGATCCAACAGAGATCTGGTTACGTCTACGACCCTCACCTAAAGAAAGAAATAGGGATTAAAAGGTCACCTCATCGCAGAAACAGGTCTACCATCTACAGGCTCCTAACGGCGAGGGGCTCGCTGACTTGCCCGCTGCAATAGTCTCGCGCGTACGAAACGCACGCGACGAAATGTATAATAATATATTTATAAATTTGATTGCAGGCCGTTAAGCCTCTACAAAATTCTTAGTTTACATTTCTTCTAAATTTGCACAATGAGAAAATGTCCCTTGAATAATATTCATCAACTTCCTTCTTGAATGTCAGTAGGTTTGTGGAGCAGATTACTCTCTCTGGTAAGTTGTTCCAGTGCTGGACCACTCGTTTGCCGAAAGTCCAGCGGCCCATGTCCTTATAAAAAACGTTTTATGTTTGTATGCATTTATTGTCTGTTTATATGCATTTATAGTCCCATGTGCCATGAGAAGTCTCCAGTCACACTGTCAGACCGGATCAGCTACAAAATTTGTAGTTTTTAAATAAAAATAAAGTTTGTATACCAAAAATGATAAGGGTTACCAAAAATGGTAAGGGTTACCAAAAATGATAAGGGTTTTATCTAGGTTCCAATAGTTCATGTTCAAAGTTTTTATTTTCAACATTCACAAATAAAGAAATAAAAAACAACACTTTCGCGCTGGAGAAAACCCCCATGAGGGTTTGCATTCGCGCGAAAGTCCATATAACTACTTACCTATATAAAGAAAAAAAGAAAAAGAAAAAAAAATCCAATCTCTCTCACTCATCAATACTCAACTCCCCCCATTCTTCCCTCCCAACCTCACCTTAGCCCCCTGCCCACCCTACCCCCCTTCCTTCCCTAACCACCCTACCATCCATGATAAAATTCAACATATGCCCCAGAAAATAATCTTTAATTTCTTTTTAAACTGAGGTACGTGTTCCGCCACCCATATATTGGAGAATTAGGTCTGTTTGGCATTTCCTAACGGCGAGGGGCTCGCTGACTTGCCCGCCTCACGCGTACGAAACGCGTGTGACGAAATGTATGTTTATATGCATTGCTAGTATGAAATTCCAGAGTCCATGTACCATGAGAGGTCTCCAGCCCCTATGAAACCGGACCAGCAACCAAATTTCTAGTTTTAGGTCTGTTATTCCCAAATGATAAGTGTTTCATCTAGGTTCCAATAAATTGCATAGTTAGGTTTGTATAACAAAATAACCTTGCTGCTGCACGCTTGCTATACTACCAAGAACATACAATCCAGAGCTCGATCGTGCCTGAACGACTGATTAGCCACCAAACTGGATTTAGGGCACTTACACCATTGACTAGACGGACTGTACGATAACTAAAGAAGAAAGTAGCACATACTGTAAATAATAAAACCTTTGTTACCTGGAACTGTCTGAGACGCAACGTCAGCGTAAAAAAAGACATACAAGATTTAAAAGACATTAGGGACAAACACTTTTAGATACAGGCTAATGAATTCGTATCCTGGAAAGACTTGTACCTATATTAATGATTCACTCTATGTCCCTAAGCGTTTCATCTATCCTCAATTTACTTCCTACATGACTTTATCACCAAAACGGCGACGCTGATGCGTGCATTTGCCGTGTTTAGCACTTTTAGAGGATGGTCAAGCTCCCGCTTCTTGCTTCTGAGAAGCTCGTTTGTCAGAAATAACGGTTGTGCAAGTTTCCGCATTTTTCATCAATACGTTTAGCTCGAGTGAAGCTAAAAACAGCGGGACACTTTGTAATCCTATGAGAAAACAAGACCAAAGGTTTCGATGGGATCCCAAAAATCTGATATTTGATCCAGACAATTGCGAACGAACTACCATACTTATCCAGAAAAAAAGGTCAGAAACGAATTCAGCGTATCCCCTTATCCGTATAAAGAACATCTAATCAACTTCAAGTAAAATTTCAACTTAGGTTTCAACCGGATTCCAAACGAACTATATGTCCAGGTAAAAAAAAAAGATTGTCATATACAGATTCAGCGTGTTTTCTTACCCCTAAATCTGTCATCTAATCAACTTCAAATAAAACTTTTGCTTTTAACAAATTTTCTGGTTTGGCCTGATTTCAACCGAACAAGTTGTCCTGGTAGAAAATACTGTTCCCATAAGGGTTCAGCATGTCTTCTTACCCCTTAATCGAACATCTAATCAACTTAAAACAAAACTTTTACTTTGAACAACTTTCCGGTTTTGGCCGAATTCCGGGCGAACTACTTGCCCAGCGAGAAAATGGTTTTCACCATCGTGTTCAGCACGTCTTCTTATCCCTAAATCGAACATCTAATCAACTTCAAATAAAACTTTTACTTTTAACAGACTTTCCGGTTTTGGCCGGATTCCGGGCTAACTACTTGTCCGGCGAACAAACGTATTCCACCATCATGTTCAATATGTCTTCTTATCCCTAAATCGAACATCTAATCAACTTCAAATAAAAATTTTACTTTTAATAAACTTTCCGGTTTTGGCCGGATTCCGGGGAACTACTTGTCCGATGACAAAATGGTTTTCACCATCGTGTTCCGCATGTCTTTTTACCCCATAATCCACTATCACATTATATGTTTAAAAATATATTATTTGCCCCTTAAACTCCCCCACCCCTAAATGTAGGGCTACAGAGCCCATCTACGAACTTGACCTTACTCTGACCCAAACAATCCTCACACCAAGTTTTATCAAAATATCTCATTCCCTTCGAGAGTTATAGTGCTTACAGTCGGACAGACGGACGGACGGACAGACGGACAGACGGACAACTTTTGTGATGTCATAGGTATCCCTCCACTTACGTTTTAGGATCCCAAAAACGGACGTCCAGCAGGAGTCCAGCAATTGATTTCAACTTGGATTTTACACCTGAACGTAAAACTTTTATACCCAAAAGCCAGTCTCCAATGCGAAAGGCAGTGACCCAACCATCAGTTTCCGAAATTTTCCAGATTCGCTTGAATCGGTCTGAGCTAAAAACCTTTGTGAATGGGCCTTAAAGTTTAAAGGAACAGAGCTGAGTTACGACAGTCTAGATACACATCAATTATTCACCTATAAAGGCTTAAAGATCCTATGAAAAGGCATTACTTCTTTGCTCAACTATTCGTATTAGGCTACCAATTTCATAAAATAAAAATTCTTTTTCTTCCGGATTTGTGGTTCCTGTATGTGCTTGTACCTCTATGCTTGAAATTTTGAGCCAATAAAACGGTAAATTATTGCCAGAGAACAAAATGTTTTTCGGGTGGACGCTATAGCTGGCTTATTTCAGATTTCAGAAGGGACCTTACTATCTGGAACTGAACATTTCCTCAGCTTCGCCTAATTAGCCACTGGGATGCACACGTTTACTTAAAATTTAAATTTTCCGCATCGAGGTGAGCCCTGTCTTGTCGGACAACCAGTGCATATTTATAACGTCACTACTACAGCCCAATAGCAGAGTCAAAATAATTCAGTGAATTCAAATCCAAGGTTAGGCTAGGTATTTTTTTTTTTTACATCAACTGCAGTTAACGAAGCGTCATTTTCGTACGCCACTGGCATGGCTGTCCCTGTAATGCTTAAATGAGTTTTTGAAGATTGTCAATAAATTGTACCTTACTTTACATTACAGGGGAATACAAATAAGCTGGCTTTCAATTAAAATTTAAATCACATTTGCCCTTTTGTTCCAGAAGAAAAAAAAAACACATGGTCTAAGGGCATTAATGCTGCTAGACGATACCCCACCCCCAGTCTTGGCTACTGATCAAGGTCAAGTTCTCACCTGTGATTTTGGCTGTGTAGGGGCTTCCTTTAATGTGTTTGTCAGCGAACTTGACGGCGACTTTGTATTCACCCGGCGCCGTCGGCAGATACGAGACAGACACCGTCCCATCCTTGTTGTCATGGCAACTGATCTCTGCTTTGCTAGGACCCTCCACAGCCAGCGACAACCCTCCCGCTGTAACGATAAAACATATGAAATATAGAATAGAATAGAATAGTAATTTATTCGCTCACACTTCACGGTTACAGAACCAAAATTGGAAGTACTGTCATGAACAAATTTATCAGTATAACATATACATTTAAAAGTACGTACAAATGGTCAAAGATTATTTAAAATTTCAACAATCTTTGGTATAAAACTATTTTGATAACGGCTCTACTGGTTGGAATATTGGTAGCTTCGTAGAGACTGTTCGCTCTTGCCTGTCCCTTACATTGTTGTATGGCGGAGGGAGAAACTCATTGTAGATGGGGTGCGAAATAAGTTTTTTTTACCGATTTCGAGGCATAGGTTCTCATATAAAATATGAGAGAGAGATCCGCTTTTTATTTGACTTACTTTAAAAGTCTTCACTGTAAAACTAATGTAGGAAATGTCAACAGACATCAACCCACATGCAAGTACACACTATTACTAAGCATTAACTACAATTCAGTTTAAAAACAACCTTGGTTCCTCAATTATGGGGTAGCAAATACACAAAAATTAACTCATGCATATTATGCACCATTTGTTCGTGTTAAAATTTGTAATTTGTTTGAATTTTTCTATTATCGGATTTTAATATTCGTTATTCCATTTCTATTTGCATCCTCGTCGAATTCGCGTCGCTCTTTTGTTCGTATTGGTTTGCAATTTATGCTGAAATTTGTTGGGTATTTGTTGTTAATTTGGTAAAGCCGGACTGCCGGAAGTGCGACCAGAATATACGAATTGTAGTTACCCCTCGCTTAACATCTTAGAGGGATAATTAACTAAAACGAAAACCCAGGATTACTTTATTTTGTTTCTTTAATTATGAATGGCAGCTTGGCATAAAAAAACATATTTGTGCATCAAATTTATTCTGATTTAATTTATAAAACTCCCTCTACAAATTTTCACAAAGTAATAAAGTTGAGGGAGGCGCAACAATATATGTGAGGGGGAATTAGAATCAGAGGTAGTTTATTTATATGTTGTAGTATCGTTATGTTTACGATGCACTATTATATTTTTATGCTCTGTATATAAAAACCTGTGTATGACCCAATCGTGGCTGAATAAACACTATTCTATTCTATAGAGGGACGGGCGGTTTGAATATTATCTATTTAGTTCTCGTCTCGCAATCACATTTCACAGGGGATCGACTAAAAAGAGAAACGGCACGGCACGAAATACTGTAGGAGGCATGAGTACTAAAAAGAGGCACGAAATCTAAAAGGACCCTTTCAGGCTTCGGAGTGACACTGTTCTAACATTTTAGGCTCCAGAGTTACGAACTCTGACTTACTTGTCTACTTGTACTACTTGTTAATCTCTTTTTATTACTTGTGCCTTCCGTGCCTCTGTTTAGTTCGGTCCCATTCCTCAGTTCTTTCAGTTCCAACGCAAAATGGGGCCACGTGTTTTCATCGACAGTGAAAGCCGAGCGAAAGAGGCACACGGCACGAAATAGTGTAGGAGAACTAAAAAAAGGCACGAAAATTAGCTTCAGCTTCAGAGTGACGATGCTCTAACGCTCCTTCTTTTAGGCTCTGGTGTTACGAACTCTCACTCACTTGTCTACTTCTACTACTTGCTAATCTTTTTTTATTGCTCGTGCCTCTTTTTAGTCGGTCCCCATTCCTCAGTTCTTTCAGTTCCAACACAGAATGGGGCCACGTATTTTTAGCAACGACGAAAGCCGAGCACAGCAAGGATCCAAGACTTTGAAGTGACAACGATTTTATAATCCACGAGTTATTTACTAACTCCCTTGTCGCCATTGAGGTGAAAAATATAGCAACAGGTTCGGAGACGACAGCTGAAATGACAACAAATCTAGGGATAAAGTTAGATAAAAAGTATCTTTTAGATTCTCTTCCATTTAACCGAGCAACAATTTAACGGTCAAATAGTGAGCTGAAGATTCAATAGAAAAAAGGTTTCTAATTTGAAAGTAAAAGACCCAGTTTTCATTTTGAGGAAATATATGACCAACTTTTTATAAAAAAAAAAGCTTCGGAAGCCCTCTAAACTCACAACCTGTACCCATTTTTTAACAAGTGAATAATATAGTGCGTAGATAATTGTAATTTAGTTGCCGAAATCTTATGTATTTTTATGGTATGTATGTGTCATTGAATGGACCAGATGGTTTAGGCATAGTTCTGTTTTATACATTATTTTGTACTCCTCAGTTCTGATGGAGATAAATGAATAAATAAATAAATAATATCCTCCTCTATAACCTGGCACATTTGAATTCGAAATTAATCACATGAATTCGAACAGAGGAGCGAATAAGCTCGATCATGGATCAGTGATACTACGGTTTTAGTTTGTTTGGCTGTTGGTATGGCATCCGTTGTTTGTTGTAAAACTCGATTTCTTAGACGAATAGACAAACGCCCTCAAGGGGCCATCCTCACAGGAAGGCAGCTGAAAGGGGTCAGTTGCATTCATGATTACGAAATGGTCCGAGCAAAAAGATCTCTAATGTAAGACGGACTGGATTGCCTCACAACCTCCTTGGATAATACTTGGAGCAATCGACAGATCTACTGTCGTCGGAAGAGGCAGCGAGTAACTTGAGTGAACCGGTTGGAAGCAGCCTGGCCGATTTCTGTGCAAGTAGGAGTGCTTCCACTTTACTACATTTCAAAATAGAATACATAATTCTGGACCAGTCTCATTTACAGCTTTCTGTTCTAAATTGACAAGCAGAAAAGAGGTTGAGTCTCTAATTTAATAACTTATGTATAACCCGCCATTTTCAGGAAGCGGAGTGAAAAAAAAAGAAAATTAGAAAATTTTGAACACATTATAATTTTTTATTTTTTTTTACCGTAAATTAAGAACAAACCTGTTTTAAAGTCCATCTACTTTTATTCTGGAGAAACCACGCCAAGATTCATTTAATCGTCTAAGAAATTGATTTTTACAACCAGTGCTACAACTCGAGTTTATACAAGAAGTGGGAGGAAGAAGTTACGTCAAAATTGGCGAGTAAGTTACAAGATCGAAAGGAGTATTTAAAGTTATTATAAATATATTATTATATTACACAAATTCCTTCTACTTCACTTTGCCCTCGTACCAAAGCGAGACAGCGATCATGTTGATACTCGAAACAGAAGGATAACCGAGCCTCGACATTATTTCCAAAAATGAACTTGGATCCTCTCTAACTATGTCGGCTTCCGAAAAAGACATGTCAGAGATTTGGTGGCACAAATCCCTTTTCGACCAAAAGTCACTCTAAAAGGAAATCCCTCTGATCCGTTCGGAAAATATGATCTGTCAAGCCATTACTAGGTCAAGGAAACTCGAGTGGATCTTATCTCTGATGACGGTGTGGCAACTTTGATTTATTGGGACAAAACACAAAAGGCTGAGTTAATAAAAGTGTCCCCGCGATGAAGCATAAAATGCACAATTAACACACAAATAATGATCAATCCATAATTCTACAAATAACTTTGAATGTGCCAGTGCTTTAAAAAAACAAGTGGTACTTATGATAGTAATTTATTCTACTTCAATAGTTTTTTCCAATCAATTTTCATTCCAGAGATTCTACACATAAGAGCATCTTATGCCCTCTGTTAGCACTGTTGATTAGTATTTTTCTAAGCATAGCTAAGTTTTAAAGTAGTCAACTATCTCAGAACATCTTAGCAGAAGACTATGTAGTGCTAGGTGTACTTTAAGCACTCAACCAACAAATAGAAGCATAAGCTGCGTTCATTTTCGTCGTTTGGTTCGCCGTTCCAACCGTCGTTCCACTACCCGAGAGACTTCGCCAACCTAGAGCATTAGCAGTGAAGGTCCCAAAGCTCGCCCCAATTCATTGCCGCACTGACCGGTTCAAGAAAAGTTTCGTGCCTAGTTTCACTGAATGGTATAATGCAAATTGAGTTTGTTTTATGACAATGTTTTATTTTTGATAATTTATATTTCATTCAATGAATTTTTGATGTTTGACACGAAGAAACGAATTCGGCATTTTGCTGTGATAGTTTTTCTTTTAAATTAAAACGATCATTCATTCATTCATTCATACAAGCGTTTTCTTCGCAACGCCATTCATGAACGTCGATAATAAGGAGTATTATTTGTTTGGTTGAACTGCCGTTTCGTTCGTCGTTCCTGAAACGACGAACTGAGCCGGAAAGTCAGTTTCAACATCTCCGTTTAGTAATTTGGCCCAAATTTTCAAAATTCTCGCAAAAAAAAAATAAAGTTGTAAACCAAGTTTAAAAACAATGGTTCTGTTACGCTAAAATCTATTTTAGTACTTTACTATAGCTGCTGTCGCAAATATAAAGTTAGTTCGACTATTAACGTTTTCGTATCGACGTCGTTCGTGAAGCGACGTTTATAGAACGTGCAAAAAAACCCACTAATATGAAAATATTAAAACGACGTTCTTTGTACAACGATGAACGACGAAAACGAACGCGGCTGTAATATTACTACACCGTAGTGCATCAAAATATCAACAAAGATTGATGAAAATTACTTATTGTTAGCAAAATATAGTAAAAGACTTCGGTAATCTTTGAGATGTAAGGAGGTGGAATTAGTTACTTTCTGGGAACAAAAATAGAAAACGTGATTTTCGTTTTTTTTTTATCAGCTATCCCTCTAAGATGATGTGCGAGGGATAAATCTAATATTCGATATTTCGGTTGCACTTCCGGCAAACCGTGCTCAGTGAAAAACAAACTAAATTATAAAATCCACCACAATACCAACAAGAAAACGATGCGGAACCAACAAACTATAAAACGACATGTAACTAAAACAGTTCTGTTGAAGAGTTTAATTTAACTGTTTGACAGTTAGTAACGGATTATAGGAATTGACGGAATTCTGGGTGAAAGCTTCTGCGTTTTCCCAGGCGGATAATTGTACAAACATCCAGTAAATTGCAAATATACACACAAATCAGAATTGTAAATAATGACAGATTCGTACATACACACTCTTAACACGCAGTTTTTATCTTTCGTTATTTTACTTTATTTGCACGTCGTACAATCCGCATCGTTCTTCTGGTTTTTAGTTACATATAATTTTATGGTTTCTTGGTTCCGCGTTGTTTTCTTGGTATTGTGGTGGATTTTATGGTTTAGTTTCATTTTCGCTAAGAACACTTTGCCGGAAGTGCAACCGAAACTTCGAAATTCGCTTTATCCCTCGCAAACCATTTAGAGAGATAACTATCTCACCAAGAAAACCCCCGAAAATCACATTTTTCTGCTTGTTTGCAATAAATGATCAGCTTGACTTCAAACCTTATATTTGCTTCTCGGGAATAATTGCGAGACTGTTGGTCATAGTTGTAGTTTTTTTTTTTTCAGAATTTGGAACGAGAAGTTGAGAACGTCAACACTGCTGCATAGACAGTGAAGCTGGTTGTAGAGTTTTGCGAACATAATTGTTGGTCCTTGAAACAACGTTACCGAAAATTCGGTTAATGCTAATTCTATTAATAGTTTACTAAAGCATCTTTAAACTTTAACTGAAAAACCACCTAATTTGTGTATCATTTAACTGATTACGTTGAATTATTTGGATTCTTATGAGGGATTTTTTTGAATTTCCACCATCTGCTCTAGTAGTGACGTTCAGAGTATCTACTGCCGTCACCAAAATTCAAATTTTACTATGACGCGGAAAATTTAAATCTCAATGCAAACGCCGCTTTTCAGTGGCCAGGGCGTGAGCTGATCAAAATAGTATACAAAAAGAGGACAAGCATACAGAGGTACAAAAGCGGAGTAACGAAGTAACGTATCTTCGTCGCTCTAAAAGCCCGTTTAAGTGGATAAGTGATGGGTAGCTAGATTGTCCTATCTCAAACCTTTTCGGTTGAACTTTAAAGCATCCCAAACCCCGTCTTGTTTTTTAATATTTTAATGTATATCGTAGTCAAGCATAAAGTAAAAAAAAAGGCGTAATCTGCGACTTGGATGTAGACTAATAGGCAGGGACACTTTACAAGACAGTGCAATCCCCTGAAAAAGGTTAATATTTACAAGGGTGGGGATAAGGGGAAGCGAGAGTACGGATGGCTATTTATTACACACAGCTCACGTCCCGAAGAGCTTAGGACGTACAAAAAGCCATTGCTTGAGAAGGGGATTAGACAGGGGAATTAGGTGCGTAGGATCACAAAGGCTTTGGAGGACTCGCAGACCTCGTCAGTAAACTTCAGGGACCTATTTTGACGCACTTATGTACGGTTTTTATGGATACGAAACGAAAGCTAAGATTCGTATAAATAAGTTAAGAAAGGAGGGATGGGACGGGAAGTTTCTTCACGCACATGAGACTCTGAAGGCGGACTGAGATATTAGTTCAGACCCCCCCCCCCTCCACCGACAAACGCAAACTAAACTAGTTTAGGATAGGAGAGATCGGGTGGGGAATTTCTTGAAACGCACGCAATTCTGAATAAGTAAAGTGGACTGGGGATTTATCAGACCCCTTGAAACCGTTAAAGAAACTATACTTGGTGAATGGAAAAGTGATGAATAAAGTAGTAATTATAATCGATTCTACTTCTTACGTTTAGCTGCAGCAGTACTATATCAAATGCTACCTAGCAGGTTTTGCGGTAGCTGTCAGCAGAGGTCACTATTAAAAGCAACATCTATGTCATTTCTAAAACAAAATTCTTAGTGCGTCTACCGGAAAGTAAACAGTGCCGGATTCAGCCCTGTGAAGCCCCCTAGAAGGTCGAAATCTCCCCTCCCCCACCCTCCGATTGCAAGTTATCTCCCGGTAGTGTGAAAGCGACCGCTAGAGAGGGGTAACCGTCTACGTTACACCAATGGCGATTCGAAGTGCTTGGGGCTAGGGGTGATGAACTAAAAAAAAAAAAAAAAAAAAAAACGACTTCGAAACGTCTGGGCTATAGATTCAAACAAAGAGAAAATAAATAACAAATCTTGTATTATAATATGAAGCGGTTCTCTCGTAAACAAGACCCGGACCTGACAATCCGAACCCAGATCTCGGACAGCTGCAATCCACTTCATATAAGCGTTATTGGGATATGGGTGCAGGGACTCTCTTGCTCATCTGGTATATGAATCCTAAATATAATATTTATTTATCAAAACGAACCAGGACCCTTTGTTGCTGAGGTTTCGAGGTCAAGTTTCGCGAATCTCCCAATTAAGCAAACGGTGATTGGTAACTGCATTCCGGTCAGGCCAGGTAATTCATTTTTCAACAGTTTAATCAGTCAATGGTCTTACCGGTTCCTGCTCCTTGCGTGGAGATGGTGAACTTGGACTGCTCTCCACAGATTCCATGGGTAAGGCCTGAGCCATAAGCGGTCACCAATCCGGTCTTGATTTCGTCAACGTGGAACTTGAACGGCGATCCTGAAACAAAACAAGTTCAAACAAGGTCTTTAGGTCTTTTTTAAACACTGAATACAAATTTTCCAGCCAAGATTGTTGTCTCCAGATAAGCCGTCTATTCCCGCATCCCCTCATGTCGTCCGTGCGTCGGTCTGAAAGGAGAACTGGCAATCGGTTTTTGCCATACGCTTGCCCATTCGCCAGCCCAATTTTTGGATGGTTTTACAGCATTTATTTCAGGCCGTTTCTCATAAAGTATTAGTTAATCTGTTTTTGGGATCCCAAAACGTAAGTGGAGGGATACCTATGATTGGGATCCCAAAACGTAAGTGGAGGGATACCTATGGTTGGGATCCCAAAACGAAAGTGGAGGGATACCTATGACATCGCAAAAGTTGTCCGTCTGTCCGTCCGTCCGTCTGTCCGTCCGTCCGTCTGTCCGTCCGTCCGTCTGTAAGCACGATAACTCTCGAAGGGAATGAGATATTTTGATGAAACTTGGTGAGAAGGTTCGTTGGGTCGTCGGACCAGTCAAGTTCGTAGATGGGCTTTGTAGCTCTACATTTAGGGGTGGGGGAGGGGATTGAAATTAAGGGACAAACAAAATATTTTGAAACAGCTAATGTGATAGTTGATTATGGGGTAAGAAGACATGCTGAACACGATGGTGAAAACCATTTTGTCATCGGACAAGTAGTTCGCCCGGAATCCGGCCAAAACCGGAAAGTTAGTTGAAAGTAAAAGTTTTATTTGAAGTTGATTAGATGTTCGATTTAGGGGTAGGAAGACATGCTGAAGACGATGGTGAAAATTATTTTCTCGACGGACAAGGATTTCGCCCGGAATCCGGCCCAAACCGGAAAGTTTGTTGAAAGTAAAAGTTTTATTTGAAATTGATTAGATGTTCGATTTAGGGGTAGGAAGACATGCTGAAGACGATGGTGAAAACTATTTTCTCGATGGACAAGTATTTCGCCCGGAATCCGGCCCAAACCGGAAAGTTTGTTGAAAGTAAAAGTTTTATTTGAAGTTGATTAAATGTTCGATTTAGAGGTAGGGAGACATGCCGAAGACGATGGTGAAAACTATTTTCTCGACGGACAAGTATTTCGACCGGAATCCGGCCCAAACCGGAAAGTTTGTCAAAATTAAAAGTTTAATTTGGAGTTGATTGGATGTTCGATTTAGGGCAAGAAGACATGCTGAACACTTATGTGAAAACAAGTTTCTACCCGGACATGTAGTTCGTCCGGAATCCGGCCAAAACCGGAAAACTGTTGGAAGTCAAAGTTTTATTTCTAGTTGATTAGATAAGTGATTTAGGGGTAAGAAGAGATGCTGAGTCCCTGTGTGACAATCGTATTTTACCCGGACATATAGTTCGACCGGAATCCGGCTGGAATCGGAAAATTTGTTATAAGCTAAATTTCTATTTGAAGTTGTTAGATGTTCATTACTGGGGAAAGAAGATACCCTGATTTCGTGTTTGAGCTTTCTTTTTTCGCCGGACAAGTAGTTCTGGAGTTCGGCCGGAACCGGGAAATTGGCAGAAGTGGCAGGAAGTTTTCGTCAAAACAGATATGACTTATAGGGGTAAACACACATGCTGAATCCAAATCTGAGCTTGGTTTTCTCAGGTGATTAGCTATTTGGCCTTAATCTGTTTCTGAATTTTAATCGTAAAAATGTTCAAGGAGTCTGGCGAAGACTGGATCTGGCTAAGACAAGACCCAGTTGTCTGGATCAGATATTGAATTTTTGGGATCCCATCGAAACCTTTGGTCTTGTTGTACTTAGCAAATATCTCTTCAGAATTTTTTTTAACATTTCCTTGCTTGACCGCTTTTAGCTATTTGGCATTAAAGTTGATCGATTGACTGAATCGTGTAGTGTTTGTGTAGGTTTTCCTTCAAGCAACGTAGGTATTTTGTTCCACTTCTTCGATTCCGAGAAACTACGAATGCTAGTCTCAAGGTCCGCACCGATTTCTAAGGAATGCCTCACCTTGCTGCGTCCCCTAGAAAATCACAAGGGCGTCCGTTTTGTTATTTTTCACGAACTGAATACCGGAAGTGACGCGTTTCAAAGTCTCTCTTCGTTCTTTAAATTCCAATCAATGGTTGGAACGCGTTAACGCGTTCCAGTAGTTCCAAGCTTTATGTTGTTTCTGTGCCTCTCAGAGAAAGGAAATAAGAGGCCTAGGAGCGCCAAGAGATTCCATACATTCAGGTAAACTCAATACAAACAGAAACATAATGTAAGCATAAACATTTTCTTAACAATGATGATGATGAAATTTGATTACGCAATGGATACAAAAGGGGAATAGTGGAGTACACTGAAAGAAAATAAAAATCACACTGAACTTCCAATAACGAGGTAAATGCGCAAGAAAAAAAACTAGACTAAAGTTCTGATCGGGTCAAAAGTATTTTTTCAAGATGGCACGGGGAAAATGGCCAAACGCAGAAACGTGAAGGTTCTGGGCAACATACGGCGATTTCGCTAAGGGTCAACGGGCCAAATGTTTGCAGTAACGAGGGATTTCCTATCACGTATTCGCGTCGCAGTCGCATTATAAACCGTTTTTATTCCAATATTTTAATATACTTTAAAACTATCTTTGACACTATTTATGAAAGATTAAAACACTGTCCCGAATGGTTTCAGCCTCGCTCAGCCCTCGGTTTTGATGAGAAATAAACTTGCGTAACCGTCATTTCTGACCACTGAGTTACTCGGAAGCAATGAGCAAGAGCCTGATCGGCCCGAAAAGAGCCAAAAACGGAAATGCAAAAATCAGCGTATTGTCATTAGGGTGGATGGACATTTCATACGATGTCTGAAATGTCGAAAATTAGAATGGATGAGAGACTGAAGCAGTAATACAGGTAAGATGGGGAGGGTTCAGGATAAGAGTTATCTGATTCATGATAATGTGAGGAATTATCGGTTGAGAAAAAAAAACTGAGGTTTTAGAGAAATTCGGTGGGAGAGGGGGATATGGTCAAAACAAAAATGACCAGCCGGAGTTCTTTTGGTTTAATTAATTTGACGAAGTTCCATAGGCTCGCATTCAAGCACAGAGGAGGAGTTTCAGAATACGGGTAGATGGACGTTACTTTTTTTTTTTTATTCGATTATACACACGACCCAGATATTTTTGAATTGCCTCTATTTATCTACGAGCGTGACCACACACACACGTTCGAGTAAATTAAAAAAGTTCTGGAAGAATGCCCAACTATCTCACAATAAATTTAGGACCCATTTCCTAATTACAGAGAATTTAACATTATTTGCTGTTATTCCTGCCTTCATATAGGCCAAATCACTTTTCTTCTCTTGTCTAAACATTTCTAATGAAGAAAAAACAAGGGTTAAAAAATGTCAACCACTTAACCTATCCGCACCTCTCAACATACTTTTTTGGAAATTTTCAGAACGGAAAGATGGCTAGAATCACGCCACTTTTCTTTAAAGGTATGACGAATACAAAATAAATATTCCTTCAGCACAAGCTGACTGCGACCACACTTGTGGTTTTTCCACAAGTCCGTTTTCCCAACATGAGCGGCTCTGAGCCTAAAGAAGACCTTTGCCAAGAGAGGCCGAAATATACCTCTAACAAAATTCAACTGACGTATCCGTTTTGCACTATCAAATAGAATTCAAAATCCTATCCGTCATTACATGCCTTAACCAAATATTTGTTCTCAGATAACAAATGTATGGGAAACTGCATGCACCAGACGTTTGGAGATTTCTAATTATAAATTTCTGCTATGGCAGCAAGCTTTTCCACGACTGAAGTATGTAGGCCCCCGCACAACCGACAGATCTTCCCTTTCCTAAATGAAAACTTCAAAAACTGATTTTCCTGTCAAACATCAAATGAGACTTTCGACAAAGTTGACAGTCCAGACTCGCATCGGACAACAAAAAAAATGTGAATTTACGTTTCGTTTCCAAAACACAATTTTACGCTGTCAAGAAGTAACTGACAAGAACTGAGAGACGGACCAAGTGCACTGAAATGTAATTGGGTAAAACGTCTCTGTAGACTTAAACTCGAGTCAGAAACGACATAAAGACGACGTCTGTCAGAACCTATTTACAAATATGGGACAAAGTCTGTGTGAACTTGGATAGGGTCTGAGATTAATGCCTCGGGGAATACGGAGTCAGATAAAAAGGTAAAGTAACTTGTACAAACTTTTGAGTCGCGAACTCACATTTTTACAGAGGTCTCCTGGGCCAGCAATCAACAATAGGCGATCGATTGCTTGCAGTGATGCCAGATCGAAGTCTAAAACAAGAGCTAGATGCTCTTATGACACTTACAAGGCTGGTTCAGAGGATGAAATATGGAGTTGGCCATTCGTGGGTTTTTTTTCTTATCATTTGTAAGCAAAACCCTTGAGATAAGAATGATCATGGGCCCTTCAAAATTATGAGAATGAATCACGTGGTCGAAAGTATTTTGTTTTTGCATTGGCTGTAATGATGCACCCTTTAGGGCGCTAGAAACTCATCTGTAAGCAAAATCACTGAGTCAAAAACAATAATGAACCCTTGGGGATCATTAATGTATATCGTTTGGTCAAAAGTTTGTTTTTTCACTTTTCGGTTAAGATGTGCACTTTAAGGGAGCTAGTGGTTCATTTGTAAGCAAAACCCTTGAGGGAAAAATGATTGTGGGCTCATGGGATCATGCAAATGTATAGTTTGCTTAAAAGTATTTTTTTTACTTTGTGGTTAAGATTGGTGCTTTAAGGAATGGTCGGATTTTGGAAGTGACGATTTCTAAGCCCAAACTGTCGAATCTCCAATGTTCCAGCCAAGTTTCATCGTCCTAGGACACCTGTAAGTACTTTAACTCGCGATCATCGGAATTCAATCGGAACCCCTCCCCCTCCAACTTCCCCCACAGTGCCCAGATCCAATCGGGTTCTGTAAATCAATTAACAGAGCTTGTTACTCCCACCAAGTTCCATCCCGATCTTTCCAGTCTAAGCAGGTCACGTATTCCCCCTCCCCCCTCCCCCACTTGTCGGATCCGATCCGGAAATGAAAAAGCCGGACATGAAAAAGAACATCAGAGACATGTCCTCTGTTCAGTTGTTAGATTTCACTGGAATCCCATCAACCGTTCCAAAGTAACGCAGCCAAGTTTCGTCGTCAAAATCCCCCAAACCGCCATCATCAGAATTTCGAGACCCCCCACAAATGCTCGGATACAGTCCGATTGTGTAAAACGATTTATCTGCAGCAGATGCTCGTTCCTCCCAGCAAGTTTCACTCCGATCCCTCCATTCTAACCGTTTCATGACGTTTTCGGCCCCCCCCCCCCCCAAGTCCCCCACAGCTGTTAAATCCGATCCAGATTTTCCAAGTTAGTTTAGACTTTCCAAGTTAGTTTCGCCGGGTCACTAATATGCCTGCCAATTTATATCGTCCTAGCACATCTGGAAGTGACCAAACTAGCAAACGTTGAACCGACCGACCGACTGACAGACATTACGATCGCAACATGGCATTTGAGTATGCTCAAGTGCCATAATTAAGCCGCTGGACCTTTTCTCTTTCCAGATCCGACCATCCAGGGGTGAGTGGGGGTGAGGAGGAATCTGGAATCTTATGGCATGCATAGCTTTGGAACGCGCAAACCGAAATGAGCGAAACTTGACAGGCGGCAAGAGCAAAAGTCCCAGATGTTTCATTTTAGGTCCCAGTTGGATACAGCAACTGAGGGGGAGTTTAAGGGGATCCGAGCTAGGGTACTTGCGGACGGACTAGTACTATGAAACTCGTAAGGCGTCTTAGGAACCTGACCGGATTGTCTTTGAAACTTCCGATCAGGGTGAAACTTCCGGAGCGGATCCGGGGACTCTGAGGGGATTCGAAGGAGGCGGAAAGCTCAATAGTCGACGAATCGAGACATACGTTCTGCCATAGCGATGTGAACCCTTTTTAGTTTATATTTGTTGTATGTTAAGTGTGTAGTGCAGTGTTGAAAAATGTAGTAAACATTTGTATGCTTGTAGAGAGAGAAGCTTCGGCTTAACGTCTTTTTCTATTAATAAATAAAAATAAATAAATAACCGTGACACTGTTGCTATTATGATCAAAGTTCTACCTTACTTTAGTCCGTTTTATGTGATTTTCATTTATCTTTACTTCAAGTTTCGAGGACAAATCCGAATGGGTTATTGAAATTGTATTTGATTTCTAAGACGTCAATTTCGAAATTTATGCCATGAAATTCCGTTCTGAAAATAAATCATCATTATCATCATTCGTATCAGTAGTCGAGACAGCTTACCTTGAACATGCTCAGTGTTGTACTTCACATGCAGCTCGTGAAGGCCTTCTTCTCTAGGATCATAGCGAATGCTAACTGTACCATCACGATTATCAACGATAACTGGACTATCTTGAGCTCCTGACGGCATCCTTACTTCAGCTGCGGGAAATATTATAATTAAAACGGCTGCGCGGAAAGTTCAAAAAAGGAAATCGTGAGCTGCCTTTCGAACAGCGGCGGCTCTCACCGATTGGATTTCAAAATCCTGTTAGAATGAGAGCTTGCGGAGACGGACTTCTTTGGAATTTAAGTGTGCCACGTTTGCAGTTGCCGGGGAAGGAGGTTTCTTTATAAAAGTACACTAGAGGTATGCTAAATGAAACCGTTTCTCAAAATTTTGAACGACCTTGGTTTTATTATTTTCAACTGAAAATAACAAAATGATAACTAGATATTTTTTTTTCTTATTTCCTCTTTACCATTTTCATCACATCTTCAAAACATTGACATTTTCTTTACTTTTTCCTTCCTTAATATCTCCTTCATTAATTTCTTTCATTTTTAGCAATATCAATCAATCAATCAATTAAGTTTACTCCGAATAGCTAAAAGCTAGAAAAGGAATACAAATTTACAAAATACATAGACACACAAGAAACAAATTAACTAATGCACTTACAAGAAATTACCAGAAATAAATGATGGAATGAAACTACGTACAAATTGGGTAGAAGAATTAGCGGGATCTGGGGAAAACTTATTGCCAGTATTCCTCTCGGACCGACGCACGGAAGACGGGAGGGGAGGGGGGGAATAGATGGGTCATCTGGGGACAACACGTTATCTTTAGGTTTTACGTTCCGCCTCTTAAACGTTCAACTGAAAATAACAAAATGAGAACTAGATATTTTTTTTCTTATTTCCTCTTTACCATTTTCATCACATCTTCAAAACTTTGACATTTTCTTTACATTTTCCTTCCTTAATATCTCCTTTCCTTAATTTCTTTCATTTTTAGCAATAGAGTGGTTCATAAGAGTAAAGATTAGATATGAGCTATTTATTCTCACTAAAAATTAAACTGTATCTGATCCAAAAGAAAAACTAAACTAAAAGAAGCAAAAGTAAAATTAAAATTAGTAAGTAGGCCTGAAAAATGACGTACATCTGCGAATTTTCGAACAAAGTGCATAGTACGCAGATAGTACGTATTCTTTCAGCCGAAGCTGACTGAGAATCACAAGTTGCAGTGATTCGCGGATCCGTCAGCTGAATTTTATTAGAGCGCTATTTCGGCCCATCTTGACACGGGCCCTCTTCAGTCTCAAGCTGGGAAATGAACTTCCGCTTTTTGGCAAGGGTCCTCTTCAGGTTCAAACCGCTCAAGCTGGAAAGTGAGCTTGGCCTGAAGAGGACCCTTGGCGAGATGGGGCGAACTATTCAGGTGACGTATCCGTTTTGGACTTTCAAAAAATGCCGAAATATCGCTATAATAAAGTCGAATTGACGTATCCGTTTGTCACTATCACATATGACTCGCATTCATCTTTTGCTGAACGAATATTTACGGTACGCCTTATAAGGAGTAAGTAAGTAAGTAAGTGTATTTATAACCCACAAAATGTTTTACAACACAAGAGTGTGGAGTAGAAGAGATAAGTTGAAATAAAAAGAAAAGAACAAGAGACAACAAGAAAATAACAAAACAGACAATACGCATCAACTATCAGCCAAAAAGTCTAATCAGTCGGTGATGCGGCAACAGACGTAGACAAGACTTCTGACGGAAATCAGAATGCAAATCTTGCAGCCGTGACAAAATGTCAGTAGCTCCGTAAGATTTAATAATCTTCGAATTACTGTGGGACCGGGGCAGATACAGAAGAAACTTACAGTAACGGAAATAATCTATCCTTATTCTGGATAGATCCCGTTTATCAAAAATATCAAACAGACCAACCGAGAAAAGCACAGACGGGTCGCAAAAAGAAAGCATAAAGTCAAGCGAGCTAGAAATATTTTGTTGAAAACTAATAAAAAGAAAATAACGTACCTGTGACGTTCCCACCGGTGCTGGGTAGGGGTATATTTTGTAACTCAACGGGTCTATACTGGTCCTCAACGTTGTTTCTGGCGTTGTTCTGTTGCGGAACAGAGCTTTGCTTGGCAAATTCCTCTCCACCAGCCTAAAAAGTGAAAATTGAATAAAAATATCCAGGAACACTTATAATTTATTTTTATTAGAGTTCTATATTGTTCGATCTGATGAATATGCGCGAGTAAAATGCACAGTCTTTTATTTTCTTTTTGTGATCTACTCGCTGATTTCGGCGAAAATAAAATAAAATAAAAATAGCAAAATATTGCTAATAACATCCACTTTAAAAATACACAGCAATAAGCGAACGCAGGGTCACACGCAGAATAAGCCCTACAGTGAACGCCTAAGGTTCAGATTTTTTTTTATTTCAAATTTAAGGAAAAGAAAACTCAAAAGAAGAGAAGACAACTTCATAATGCACGGGTGAGGGGGGGGGGAGGCACTTCTTTAAGTAAATAACATACCACATAAATACACAGTTCATTTATAGTACTGGAAAGCACACAGGAAATAAATAGAAAACTGAATATATCAATTAACAAACTTATAAGACAAAAACAACCGAAAAATGGGGTATGTCCAAGGACGGAACTCGTACTGAAAAAACTCCCAAGGTCCAGTATCTTCTTTTACCAGATTGTGTGGAACAAGCTCAACCTCCCCCCTTTCCACCAACCTGGTTCGCCAAATATTCAATCAAGTTCGGTTCAGTTCAGTTCAGTTTTATTAAATCAAAAAATAAATGAACAAAATAAGTTTCGACCCCTACAAAGCTCCATGGCACACAGGGAAATTCTTACCTCCGGCAAAGTGCCCCCTCCTACATAATATTAACCGCTGGTCTTGAATATTTACCAAATCTCGAAAATTCGGTGTTTTTTTCCCTTAATTCTCGAGACGATAATTTATTCAATACTTCTGTTTAATTTTACTTGAAAGCGTCTAGATATTTCAATACTGAACAAAATATTTTTCAAAAAAAAATTGATAATGAAAGGCCCAGCCTGCACCTTCGAAGTCCTGGAACTATTTATTGTTGACCGAACTTGGCGATGAGGCAACCTTTCCAGTGATAGTTGAAAAGGATAATTTATTCAATACTACTGTTATAATTTACTTCTTTACTTTTTTCAAATTTTTATCTAATTTTTTTTTTTAAAAAAGGTTCGTAACAAAAATTTTGCAAACTGTCCACAAGCTTCGTTCAAAGACGACCTCAAATTTGGTGGAATCCACTGATGATGCGACCTTTTCAATGATAGTGGAAGTGTCATTTCCATGGAATCCGGGTCTTAAGAATATACTCATGACCTAAAGCCAAGAAACTCTTTAGTTGCCAGAAAGAACGGTTCGCAAAAGCAGTAATGAACGATCCTCAACTGCAATTGAAAAGGATACCGACTGACAGAATCGATATTTTGTTGGAAGGTTCCGCATCACCGAAATCTAGCGAAATGCAGGACCGAATGTAGAAAAAGTGGGTTTGGGAGCAAACTAACAAACCAAGCATGTCAACGAAAGAAACAAAAACGAGATTTTCAGGGTTTTTCTTCATCAGCTAATTATCCCCTAATTATCCATAAGATGTTAATTGAGGGATAAATATACATTCTGATATTTCGATCGCACTTCCGGCAACCGTCCTCTGCGAAGATCAAACTAAATCATTTGTTCCAAAAGAGTACCAATTAATCAAGCCTTACGTCAGCACGATCAAACGTGAATCCAGAAATATCCCTGTTATAATCCATGTCTGTAACCGATGGAATCGATGTTTTACTCGCAGGAATGCAACGGATTTGAAGAAGTATGAAATACTGATGGCGTCAAGCTTGGTAGGTAAACCCTCGGTGCAGATTGGTAGGAGTAAAGAAAGATATCATAGAAAAAAGGTATTTGGAATCCCAAAAAATAAACAAGCACGTCAGCCAGATAAAATATGAATCCAGAAATATCCCTATTGGATCACATATCTGTAACCGATGGAACTGATTTTGTATTCACTTGAATGCAACGGAATCTGAAGAAGTATGAAATACTGATGGCTTTGTAGGTAAACTCGCTGTGCATATTGGTAAAAGGAGTAAAGAGAGATATCGTAGAAAAAAGATATTTGGAATCCTAAAATAACAAGCACGTCAACCAGATGGACTATGAATTCAGAAATATCCCTGTTAGATCACATGTCTGTAACCGATGCAATGTTTTATTCACTGAAATTCAATCGAAGTCGAAGAAGTATGAAATATTGATGGAAGCGTCAGACTTGGCTGGTAAAACTTCGGTACATAATTGGTAGAAGGACCGATAACGCGATCGTAAAAAGTACAAATACTCGATAGGAATAAAAAACAAGACCGAAAGTTTCGATGGATCCCAAAAATATAATATTTGATACAGGCAATTGGGTCTTGTCTTCTCCAGATCCACTCTCGCCAGACTTGAACATTTTTACTATTAAAATTTAGAAACAGATTAAGCCCAAATAGCTAATCATTTGAGCAAACCAAGCTCACATTTCTATATTGGGATGCAATTTATCAAGGTCGAAGGATATTGATGCAACTTCAAAATTGTGTTTTAAAAGCGTAAATCTTTACTTTTACGTTCCATTGTATTTCGTAAACGGGTTATAAATAAATTTTACCATTATGTTGGGAACAAAAAATAACCAACAATACCTCAAGTCTAGCTTTAGTTTTAATCGTGTTTTTAAGATAAGATCAAAATTATAGTTCATTCCCCTACACCAAAGCAAAAAGAGAGAAAAACAAAAATAGTTCAGGGGGGCACATCTCTTCTCCATCCGGACCCCTTGCCTTTTTCACTTCATTCGAACACATTATTTTTCTTTGGGGGGAGGGAGTTGTGGCCATAATGGTTTTAAAATAGTAGTTGGTTTGCTTGAAAATCGCAATACATTCTATTACTTTACTAAAAAGAAAATGAGATCAATTGCTACTGCGCAGTATAGGCATTTTTCCGTGCTCCCACAAACAGTCTGTGGGTCGATTGGGGCTCGAAAAGAGCGTTTCCGCGGTCTTTTGTGCGGCTCACAAGAGTGTCCTCGACCAACAAGATTTTTGTGGCTCAAATTCGATAAACAACTGGCGAGGTCATTGTCGATTTTGTGGCTCAATTCTGGCAGGAAATTCAAATTTACCACAAAATAATGTCAAAACAATAAATGGAAAACTTTCTCAAGGGAATGGTAATGGCGAAAGCCTTGGGTTCTACTTATCGAGATTTTATATCAGTTTTTACTTTTATTTGTGACATTTGATATCCTGGCCAAAAAATAAACGAAACGGCGTTTCCGCGAGTTTCAACTTGCGGCTCGGCAGTGTGGCACAAAATCGTTTTCCCGCGAGAAACACTCAGAAGCGTGTGGCCCATAAATGTGTCGCGGAAAAACGCCTTATGTAAGAACGAAAATGAAAATATAGACAGAATAATATGTTGAATCTATAGAAAAGCTATGATAACATTATTGATGAAACGAGAAATCATTGTTAAGAAAATACAGAAATCCAAAACAACATCACATTCCCACGCGTCGGAATAAGAAAGGGAAGCAGCTGAAGTCAACATTCCGAATGTTGAGCTCGTTCTATCCAGGTTAATTAGAAAGACGGACAATATAGCGCCTGTCCCGAAAAAATCCAAAATGCTTGCCAGCATTCAGAATTTACTGTCCTAGAAACCGAGAGGAAAACAACAATATTTCAATAATTTAAAACCCCAACACCTTCCAAAGATTCCACATTTTTCTAAGAATCTAAAGAGGAAGTGTGATAAACATGGCAACACTATTTGAAAGAAAAAAGAAAACAAACAAACTAGTGGCTTGAATATGCAGGTTTCTGCTAACATGTATATTCACCGATAACGTCACAATTTCAAGAGCCCTTGTTGTTCTTTGAGATAAAAAATGATAGGTGACTATGATGGATGATGATCCTGAAAGACGATCAAAACTTTAGATCGTATGAACATAGAGAATCTGAATAATCGACGAATGTAATTCTAACCTCGTGTATGAGCAGAGATGGGCGAATCCAATCATGAAAGGATTCGAATCCGAATCCGGGGCTAGGCACCGAATCCGATTCCGAATCTGAATCCACCATTCCATACTGAGGATTCGAATCCGAAATCGAATCCAACCTTATCAAAAATCAAATCATGTACATATGTTATGGTTTAAAAATCAGAGGTGACAAAAAGCACTGATATCCAAGTAATATCTAAGGTATAACATGCTAGATTACTGAGGATGGTTGGAGGTGGAAACCAAAAAGTTGGATTGCCTATTATAGTCATACTGTGCACAAATTTGAAAACGGAAACTGGAAGGATAAAGTCTAGGAATTAGAACGGGTTCGTAAAATCGAGGGTTTGGAATCCGAGTCCGAATCCGAATCCAGCCTGACAAGCAGAAGATTCGAATCCGGTCAAAGGACGAATCCTGGACGAATTCGCCGATCTCTAGTAATGAGAAACTAATTGTTGTTACACGTTAATTTTGATGTTAAATTGTGATGTTTACAGATTTTATGTTCATAGTCTTACCCACTCCAGTCTCAGTATTTCTTACGACCAAACAAACTGATATGACTGGTATAATACTATTTTTTTTGTGCAACTGATACCTTGGTTCAAATAAGTATATTTTTTTCCGATTTTATAGTAATCACCGTTTTTCTGAATTTGCGGCAGAGATGGGCGAATCCGATCGTGAAAGGATTCGATTCCAAATCCAGGCCTAGGTACGAACCCGAATCCACCATTTCATGCTGAGGTTTTGAATCCGGATTCGAATCCGACCTTAGCAAAGATCAAATCATGTACACTGTCTAAAAATTGGGAAAACGGAAACTGGAAGGATGAAGTCTATGAATTTGAGCGGATTCGTAAGATTGAGGGGTTGGAATCCGAGCCCGAATCTGAATCAGCCTGACAAGCCGAAGATTCGAATCTGGCCAAAAAGACGAATCCTGTATTAGAATCCAAATCCGGATTCGGATTCGCCCATCTCTGATCTGCGGGCGTTTTTGTTTAAGAAGGAAACCGCATTGTTGTTGTTGTTGTTTTATCGTTTTCTTTTTCATGTGTATTTGTTTTTGTCCTGTGACACCGTCGGACACACACCTGTTCGAAACACATCATCTTTTACATGACGATTCTGAAAAAGTCATAAAACCTGGATTTTTGTCCAACTAGAATTTTCTGTTTTTTCTACTTACAAACCCACCCTCCTTTTTCCGCCACAGTCAGGATTTCAGACATGTATATTCCTTTCACCTTTTTTTTTGAAGTTCAAGTTCCCATTTAATGCCAACCTGAATAATAAAACAAATGACCAATTTGACAGTGTGTGGGCCCCAAGATCACACAAAACCAAATTCTAACAAGAAAGAAAATATAATTAAAAGGACGGATAAATAGTATCATCAGAATAAATGAACAATCAATATATAGCCAAGTTAGCAGAGACTGAACGGATATAAATATTCCTTCAGCCCAAGCTGACTGCGAATCATATTTGATGGTGCAAAACGGATAAGTCAGCCGAATTTTATTGGAGCTATATTTCGGCCATAATTGGCAAGGGTCCTCTTCAGGCTCAAAACCGCTCAAGTTGGAAAAAACGAACTTGTGGGAAACACGGATATCCTGGCTAGCAAAAAAAATGCTTGAGCAACAAGGGAAATAGGCTAAAGGTAAAAAAAACTTATATTAATTTATAAATAATATTCATAAGAGTAAAATGAATAATACCATTAATAGCCAATTTAGCCGACTGAAAGGATACCATGCTAGCATAAACATGCTCGAGCAACAAAGGAAATAGGTTACAGTTAAAAAAAAATCGTAAGGATTATCAATTATCACTGCCATTACTTTTTATTCATAGATGATTTTAACTTCTCGCGAAGGGAGTGACAAGCGCTGAGAAAGGGAGCTAGAGACCATTGAATAGCCTGCTGAATGAAATGGATGTACTCGTAGTTTTGTCATGTTAAGTTGCGTTTTTTTTTGGATTCACTTCTGTTTCGTCAAAATTTGTAGTTTGACTCTTGTTTTGTCTTACTTGCGTTTTATTGAGTTCTTGTTTCCGAAAAGTCAAACTACGCCACACTACGTCTGCGAGGTAGTTTGTAGTTTGAGCTCCGTAGCTTCAGGTTCGAAACTACCGCAAATGAAATGGACAAATAAAATGGCTTTTAAGCAAAACTACGCCGAAACCATATCCAAAAAACGCAACTTTAGTGTGCTACGTTGGCAGAAGGGAAATCTACAGGTGTCGGGAACCAAAAAATAAAGTTGGTTCTTATCACAAACAGCGTCTGTTGAGACCGTCTTTAAGAAAATTTGTTGCTCACTACCTTTCTCTTCCCTCTATCCATCCTATGAGGACAGGTGGGCCACCGTATTCTAAATCCATGGTTTTCTGTCGCCTCTTTAAACGGAAAACTCGGTGCTATATCGGGACGGGGCAAAAACGTCAACGTCCTAATAAACACTTGCTCGGTGGTTAAACTACTAGCACGAACGGGCATTTTCCAACCCCTGAGTTTTTAACGAGATTCTTGAGAGGATTTAAAAAAATGTCGCACAACTACACCATCACACAGTTCGCCTTGAGTAAAGACTGATAAGGCAAAAGCCGACCGAACCGAGACCGGTCCGTCTAGATTTTTGGTAATCGTTCCATGTTTGGATGTTTGTCCATAGGTTGCTGCCATACAGGATGTCATGAATATTTCATGAGACAATTAAAAACATCTCGCGATGAGACAACGCCTCGTAGAGAGACTTATTAGGACACGGTGAGATTTTTAGATCAGTTTTAGCATGCTGAATCATGAACAAGAATTTGCTCGCAAAAAGGGTCGAGCAGCGCATTGAACGATACGTTTTATAAAATAACCACGATTTAAACCGTAATATTTTTACAATGTATTAAACTAGATTTGGATGATGTTAATCTTTTCATTACTCAATTCATAAACAAAATCGTCATAATACACCAAAATATCAGCGAGAAACCGTCAAAAGTACGACACTGTCTTGAACAATTCATAGTACATCAACATATTAACAAGACTGGCTAAATCACTTAGTTAAGAACAATTAAAATTTTCTAACAAAATATGCAAGATTTTTTGTCATTCTTGTAGTTCGGCAACTGCTTTTGAGAATTAGCGCAAAATTTCTCGGTGTAGGTTGGATGCTAGTATTTTCGGGTGGTTCCCGCAACGCCCACGATGACTTTCTTACCCACCCTCACCACGCCCACGCTCAGAATGCCGACGATCAAAATGCCCATGGTTCAAAATGCCCACAGTTTAGGGGGAGTCCGAAATCACCCTTAATACTCATTGAGCCAAGCTGACTGGGAAACCATTCAGAAAACGGACAAAAACGGATACGTCAATACGTCGTCCAACTTCAAGGTTTCGTTAGGCTGGCATTATAACGTTGTGTTTTTACTTATTTTATGCTGCTCCCCTCTTATATAAACTATCAAGTTATAACAATTCTTTAGAGAACAACTTTCCTCCTGGAGTAATCAAAACAACAAAAGGAGAAAAATTCAAACATTCTGTCAAGATGGTAGGCAATGCCACGAATAAGATGTAAGAATGTTTTAATTTTCGGTAAAAATAAAAAACACACTCAAAGTTTGATTAACCAAACAAGACACAACTTGAGGATTTCCGAACCTAAAGGATATTCGTCCATCTCACAATCCAAGAAAAACCGAGAAAATAATGTTTCAAAGCTAAAGCTCAAAGGGCTGATTGCGGCCAGGTTGCAAGGGGAAGAGCATTCGGAAGGGAGTTAGTGCGTGGGGGGGGGGGGGGCAGAGACAAACCTCTGTGAATCTCACCAATGCGGGATAACAAAAACAGGGGTCAAATCCATACTCGAGCAGGAGGCACTTGTGCTTACAGATCCTCAGGTACCAACAAACAAACAGAAAATGTCAGCGCGTCTTCTCAATGCTTAAGAGGAGGATTCAACACCGCGGAATGTTGTTTTCCCGAAAGAGTCCGGAAAAACAGCGGACCAATCAAAAGCGCAGGAAGTGTTATCGCTAGAAGAATCACGAACGTTGCATCCTAGGCAATGGCCCAACTGCTCAGATTTTACAGCTTGGCTACGAAACGCGCCTGCGAGAACAATTTGAGCAAACTCAAGAAAAAGGTCCTTTGGCTATTTAAAACGAAAAAGTAACACCACCACCAGAGAAACAACGCGTAATGACCAGCCTCTTGTGTGTAGAGGGCTATAAAGTGAGGGATTTCTTACTTCAGAATACTGGGTGTACACAGGGACATATAACAGGGTGAACACTGATCAAGGATTGAACGGAATTCAATCAGGAACCGATCAAAATCGCCCTCTCAACAGGTTTACGCCACAAACTGGACTATATTCCCTAAGCAACTCAGTCTCCAAAGGGGGGAGGGGGGACAGAGGCGTTAAGATACTTGCGAAGCAACTGACGAATAGAGTTTCTAACGTGCCGATAAGGACGGAGACAGACCAGGGACATCTGTCAGTTCGACCACACGTCACATCCTCCACACGTAATTTCGTCCGCGCGTCAGTTGGTGGACACGTCACTTCGCCCACATGTCAGTTCACCAGTCCTAAAGTCCTACAGTTGACCCACACGTCAGTTCACCAATGAAAATCCATCAGTTGACACAAACATCACTAGGCTCATATTTTGAAAATAAAAATATATTTTTTATGGAAATTGTATAAAAAAAGGCAAGCGGCAAGCGAGCCGCCGTCACGCATTTACGCTAAGCTTGCGTATCTCGGGAAATCCTTAAAGTTTAACCGAAAAAGGCCTAAAACAGAACAATCTAATTGCCCATCACATATTCACTTAAAGAGGCTTGAAGAACCGATGAAAGTGCGTTACTTCGTTACTCCGCTATTCACGAATAATCGTTTTTCATTATATGGAATTTCCCTGTCGGATTTGTGGTACCTCTACGAGCTTGTACCTGTGTTGTATGCTTGACAAAAACGATTTATGAGAAATAAGCGTTCACGCAGTGAGCTACCTCCGGCAAGATGATCATAGCTGCGTTTGTATTCAGATTCGACTTTTCCGTGTAATAGTATAAATTCTGCGTTGTGAGGACGGCTGTAGATATGCTGAACGTCATATATTTGACGGTGCAAAACGGATAAGTCAACTATACATTCTACTAGAGCTATATTTCGGCCCTTTTTGGCAAGGGTCCTCTTCAGGCTTACACCACTCAAGCTGGAAAATTAATTTGTCAACTTGTCTCGTCTTAACTTAACAAATTAATTTTCCAGCTTGAGCCTGGACAGGACCCTTACCAAGAAGGGTCGAAAGCTCTACTAAAATGTAGGTGACTTTTAATTAATTAATAATCTTATTACCCATCAGAATGTATAACAAGAGCTGTAAGCTCATATGGCACTTGCAAGGGTTAAGATGTTTTGATTGATCAAAAGTAAGTTTCGACTTTGCGGTTGAGATGCGCACTCTAAGGGAGCTGGAACTTCATTTGCAAGCAAAACCCTTGAGGCAAAAATGCTAATGGGCTGATGAGCATCATGAAAATGAATATATTGCTTAAAAGTATTTTTTTTTACTTTGCGGTCAAGATTGGTACTTTAAGGAATAATCGGATTTGGGAAGTAGCAATCTCTAAGCAAATGTTGTTGAATCTCCAATATTCCAGCAAAGTTGCATCGTCCTAGCACATCTGGAAGTACCTGAACTCGCGATCACCGGAATCAAAGACCCCCCCCCCTTCAACTCCACCCACAATACCCGAAGCCAATCTGGTTCTGTAAATGATTAATCCAGAGCATCTATTTGTCATTCCCACGAAGATCACCAGAGAAAAAGGTCCTCTGTTCAGTTATTAAATTTCACTCGAATCCGATCACCCGTTCAAACTAACTTACCATCATTCTAACTGTTTCTCGAGATTTCCGGTCCCCCCTCATCTCCCCCATGGTGCCCGTAGCCAATCCGATTCAGCAAATGATTTACCTAGAGCATCGGTTTGTTCTTCCCGCAAAGTTCCATTCCGATCTCTCCATTCTAAGCGGGTCACGTAACCCCCCCCCCCCCCCAATAGTTGCCGGATCCGCTCCGGATATGAAAAATGTCACCGGAGAAATGTCCTCTGTTGAATTCTTAAATTTCACTCGAATCCGATAACCCATTCCAAAGTTACGCATGACTGAAAATTCCGGATTCCCCGCCCTCCACTCCCCCCACTTTTATCAGATCGACAAAATTTTGATTTTGAAGTCAGTTTGATCGGGTCTCTGATATGCCTGCCAAGTTTCATCGTGAAAATCCCCAAAACCGCCATCACCGGAATTCCGGGAACCCCCCTCCCCCCCATAAGTGTTCGGAACCAGTGCAATGGTCTAAAGGATTTATCTAGAGCAGATGCTTGTTCTTCCCAGCAAGTTTCACTCCGATCCCTCCATTTTAACCGTTTCTTGAAATTTCTAGTCTCCCCCCCCCCAACTCCCCCCGGCTACCGAATATGGTCAAAACTTTAAACGGGAACTCACAGACATATAATCTATTCAGTTATTAAGTTTCATTACAATCCGATCGCCCATTCGAAAGTTACACACTTCTCAATTTCCCGGATTCCCCTGCCTTCCACTCCCCCCCAAAATGGTCGGATCGGAAAACTGATTATTTCTAAGTTTGTTTGGTCGGGTCTCTGATATGCCTGTCAAGTTTCATGGTCCTAGCACAACTGGAAGTACCCTAACTCGAAAAAGTGTGACAAAATGCCCTAAATTTTCAAGTTTCCAGCGCCCCCCACTCCCCCGCATATGGTCGGATCGGGAAACTGATTATTTCCAGGTTAGTTTGGTCGGGTCCTTGCTATGCCTGCCAAGTTTCATTGTCCTACCTCATCTGGAAGTACCCTAACTCGAAAAAGTGTGACAAAATGCCCTAAATTTTCAAGTTTCCAGCGCCCCCATTTCCCCGCATATAGTCGGACCGGCAAACTGATTATTTCTAAGTTTGTTTGGTCGGGTCTCTGATATGCCTGTCAAGTTTCATGGTCCTAGCACAACTGGAAGTACCCTAACTCGAAAAAGTGTGACAAAATGCCCTAAATTTTCAAGTTTCCAGCGCCCCCCACTCCCCCGCATATGGTCGGATCGGGAAACTGATTATTTCCAGGTTAGTTGGTCGGGTCCCAGATATTCCTGCCAAGTTTTACTGTCCTAGCACATCTGGAAGTACCCCAACTCGAAAAACTGTGACAAAAAACTCGGACCGACCGACAGACGGAATTGTGATCGGTATATGGCACTTGAGCCAGAGTCTGCAAATGCCATAAAAACACAAAAAACAGAGTAGGAAAAATAAGGAAAAGCTACACAATGCACAACACTACGTAATCAACAACAAATTATCAACTATTTCAGGAGTCTATACATATCGCTTGTCGGATCAAGATCTAGCCTATACCGCCGTAAACATTTCTGCACAGCAATTACGTCAGTAACTGCTTATTGCCGTGGCTTATCGTGTTGCCATGGCTTATCCGTTTTGCACCGTCAAATATGATTCGCAGTCAGCTTGGGCTGAAGGAATCTCTATGAACATCATACTAGAGCAAATAGTGAAAAATAAAAAATTATCCCTTAACACAATCCAAATAATGCCGTGATGCAGCTAATGATAAAACAAAGCTGGCTTTTCAGTTAAACTTGAAGTGGTTTGGTAAACAATCTTTGGGCGTAGTGATGGATTTTGCAGACGAACTAACTTCTGTGTGAACTGACGTGTGGACGAAATGAGGGGCGAACCCCACAGAAGCCAGTTGGATCTTATTGGGTGTAGGAGGCTGACGTCACTTATACGCTAAGCGACACCCGGAAGGGGAAACAAGTCAAGTCACTATTTAAAATACAACTGGAGCGTTTCCAGTTAATTGGCCAGCTCATGTCCCATAATTCCACGCCGTACTGTAACGCAGCACTTGCAGGGACAGTTAGCATGTATTTAGACAGCATGTACGTAGTTAGCGTCAAATCTGACAAGTGGATGATTAAAATGTGGTCGCTACTGTTTTCCAGAGAAAAATTTGGTTCCAGAAGTCAGGCGAGTTTTTAAAAATTGGCGACTCGAATGGTCAGCATTAGTTGCGTTTTTTATCTCAATTCTTGTCACGATTCTCGTCACAATTCTCCTACTTCGTGTTTTATGACTATCGATATCAAGCCAATTCTCATTTTCTTACATTTTTGTCTCAAACGAGAACGGGAAAAGTTTCGCAATTCTGCAGGAACGGCAAGTTCCTTCGATAGTCACTACTCGATTCTCGATCTCCACGAAATCTCCTTCCTCATTGGTCCACAAAGGGCGGATTTCGGTATGTATTAACAGGTATGTCTAAACTGGCTGGGATGGGTAAATTGATGTTTTTGTCAAAAGCGCGAACTGAGAGAACTCGCAGATAAAAAACACAACTATTACTGTTCCCATTTCGATTTTCATCTTGGTAATCGCATAAAATAAAACTAAAGAAGTAAACAAATGCCCCTTTTAGAAAACCCGAATCTTTTGATTCAATCCTCTTCCAGATTTTCATGCTTGGTACGATCAGATCCTGATCGGGATAAAAAAATTTGCTGCATAATACCAGAAATTTCGTGAAAACGAGATTCCAGCGATTAACGTACACAATGAGAGCGAAGGCAAAGAAGGAATGAAGCCAGCTAGTGGCACGGGTGCTTTAAGAGATATGCCAAGTTTCACAATACATCAATCCGTTCGGGAATCACCGTTATCGCAGCAGACTCGGTGCAGATTCGAGGTCAGTTCAGTTCAGTTTTATTAAATGCAAAAATAAATGAATAAAATAAGTTTAGACCCCTACAAATCTTCATGGCTCGTTACATAGGGGTTATAATACCAAAAGAATCAACAAATAAACGATTATTTCATGCCATTCAGGGGTATCCTTGCCCTCATTTCGGATTCAGGAAACTTTGAGGTTTATATTACCTGACGGATACCTTATCAAGCTGACGCAGAAGCGATGTTGTCTAGTTGATTTATTTTAAAACTTAAAGGACCCCTCGCACTATTTACTTTTCAACTTACAGTATTTTAAAATATTTGAATACTTTTAAACTAGGCTGTGCTTTCAACAAATAACCCACGGTCTTGGGTGTTTTAAGTCTTTTCCGAGACCCGCTGACTTGTAGCGAAAACAGGGAAACAATTTACATAACTGGTTTTTCTGATGGAAAACTTCTCGCAGACAACCGTCGACAGCGTGATACACATCGAATGTAGAAAAGCACGGCAAGTGAGAAAATAAGCGTGGTTTTGTAGATGGGTTAGAATGACCCGTACGAAATTCGAGTCTCCGGGTTTAGAAATAACTGGAGTGACTATGGAAGTAGGTTGCGTTAGTATTATAGGTAAGACAGGTCATTTAAAGGACCGAATACTGAAAAAACCTATTGATAACCTCTTTGTCCCCACGCTTTACATCTTTCTCAAAAAGAAAATAACGTCCGTCACTCTGCCTGACATTCGTCAGTGGTTGGATTGGAAAAAAAAACAATGCGTTCTCCCAGGAGTCCGGGAAATGGAAATAAAGAAATATAAATAGAAAACGACGAAATGCTACTGTTCCAGTTCCCGGACACTCGTGGGAAAAGTCAGAAACATTTGGTTCTTTTTGACCGCAGTACATTGGGTTATTTTTAAATTATTCAAGAAATTGATTGCTGATCTACGTCGTGCCGTCTTAAATAGCAGAGTTATATTTTAGTTGGACGGAGGAAAAATAAAAGATTTTTAATGTCGACAGAAAAATGCTTTCTCGAGACAACGCTAAACATAATGTTCAATGGTAAGAGATTTACTGACTGCACGGTGTTGTTAAACAATCCGTAAAATACGAATTACGACGTCTGAGAAACCCTCCAGGACAGGAAAAAACCGACAAGATGAAACCAGGGATTTAACTGGACTGGCTTTAAACGTGGAAAAGAAGCATCAGTAAAATACACGCAATAAAATAAAAAAGACAAAGACCACCCGGGGTAGAAGCAAACAATGGAACAACGTTTTATTTAGTTCTTTTTTTTTGTGCTTTATCTATTAACGGACCCCCGCACTACCTTACTGCTTCTGTTCCAATATTTTAAAATAGTTGAGTTTTTAAAGCTAGGCCCCTTTTTTAACATAATACAGACGGCTTTGGCTGTTATAAGTTTTTCTCCAGGACTGTTGATTTCTAGCAAAAACTCGGTAAAAAATACATTACGGTTTCTGACGAATGAACTTCTGTTAAAGGACCTTCTTACCTAGAATACTAACGCAACATACTTCCATAATCACTCCATATATTTCTAAACCCGGAGACCCCAATTCCGTAGGGTACATTCTAACCCTTTAACAAAACCACGCTTTTCTCATTTACCGTGTTTCTAGCAAAACCGCGCTTTTCTCATTTACCGGGTTTTGCTACCTTCGATGTGTATCACGCTGTCGCGAGTTGTCTGCGAGAAGTTTTTCCATCAGAAAAACTGGTTAGGTAAATTGTTTTCCTGTTTTCGCTGTAAGTCAACGGATCTCGGAAAAGGCTTAAAAAAAAAGCCAAAACCGTGGGTTATTTGCTGAAAGCATAGCCTAGTTTTAAAGTATTCAAATAATTTAAATTACTGTAAGTTGAATAGTAAATAATGCGAGAGGTCCTTTAACAATTGCCGAGTCGCAAGCAGCGAAACATGGAAAGTGCGAAAGTCAGTGGTGTGTCGTTGGGGGGGGGGGGGGGGTGCTACTTACAGTGAAGGTGTAGAAGCCATCGGGAACTGGTTGACCTCCGAACTTAACACTAATGGTGTATTCCCCAGCGTCCTTGACGTTGTAGAAAATGCTGAAGGTTCCATCTCCGTTGTCTTCGATGTCGATATCCAAATCGCTTAAAGAACAAACAAATTACTAAGAGCGTGCTCCCCCCTAGTTACCGTAGTCACCACGCATGAGTCACGAATTCTGGCTTTTAGCCGTCAAGGCTGGAATGATCTTTCTATTTTCCAGCATAATATCATGCCAATGGCGAATCCGACCGATCACGTTACAGTGATGCGCTTACTACGCTCCTGAGCATGGTAAGCAAATAGTTAGTATTAGTTTTAGTTACTATTTCCAGAAGGTTGGAACGGTCAGCGTAGTATCTTTTTACGAGGTTAGAACGAAAATAGTATCTAATACTTGCCCTACTACTGATAGAAGGGTGGCAGAGGCGTTACTAGCCAAAATGTTTGGGGGGGGGGGGGGGACGAGTCATTTACTGTCTGACTGGTATTTTTATCGCCAGGTTCTGCGGAAAAAACGACTGTTTTCAACAACCAAAACTTACAGTTTTGAAAAAATCGACGGATTTTCATAAAAACCGACTATTTTGACGAAAAATCGACTAATTTTCAGAAAAAACGACTGGTTTCATGAAAAAAATCAACTGTTCTTACTAAAAATCGCAGCGCACGGTTATTTTTTACCGACTGGCTGACAGCTTTTTTTTTTGGGGGGGGGGGCGTCCCCCCTCCCCCCCAGTCGTGCCGCCCCTGAAGGGTGGAACACGCTCTACGCTAAGCAGATGACTTTCAAAAGCAAATTCATATGTCTTATGACGTAATTTTCTTCCAGATTCTCGAGGGGAATATTTTACTCATGTGCAGTGAAATAGGAAAGACGGATTGCAATTGCCGGAAGAAAACAAATTACTTGAAAATGAGAATTTAGCGACTGAAAAGACAACGGGAACTGACAAAAATGAATAAATGGGCAATATTACTGGCAGGGCTCCTTTAAAGGAGTGGTTGTTTATTGCCGGTCGGAGGAGGAACCAGCTACAGGCTACTTGAAATAAGCCCTGACGATATTTTTTGCGATACGAACTAGTCATGTCGGATTAAAAAAAAAGATACTTCAGAGGCACAGTAAACGTTGTAAATGTGACATGGATCTTTACGGTTATTTTTGACGAAATTCATAATTTTCACAAAAACACATTATAAATTTTTAATGATGATACCGTGGTAGATCAGTTACCGTGGAGACAGATACCATGGTATCTCAAAAAAATCAATAGTACTTTTATTGCCAGTCATGTTCTCGACGACTTACCGTCGTTGAAACCATCTACGGGTCGGCCCTGACCAAAAGGTAGTTGTTGTCGGTGTTTTCTTTTTCTAGAGTAGGTAATATTTTTTGATTGTGGTTGTAGGTATATGGCTTTCGCCGAATTAAAGTAATTCACAATAGTCCGCGGACCCAGATGTTATCAAACTTCTGACAGGGCAGATAAAGAAAAACTGTATTCATGTCAAAGCTTCGGTAATTATTCAGGGAAAAGAATTCCTTCAGTTTGAAGGCAATTTCCCTTTTTGCAAGCCAACTTAGAGTAGAGCTTATAATTGCTCGATCAAGTAGTTTTCCGTATCGATAGTAGGGTAAGCTGACGATGTTGATTCGAGCTATCTACTTTGTTTCCTTGCTTGCTTGATACTACCGACGGAATCCGGTGAAAAACAATAAAATCGGCAGGTCATGTCTTTATGGGTTTTCGGTCTAGTTACAAAACAATAGTAGAGCGTTAAGTTTTACTGTAGATGTTCTTTTGCGTTATTTTTCTTTCATATTCTTCTTTCTTGTAATTCTTTTATTTCCCTATCATTCCATCTGTCTTCCTGCTTATTTTGACGGTTTACAAACAAAATCATCATTATACACAGTCAGGCCCGTATCCAGGAGTTTATTTGGGGGGGGGGGGGGGGGGTGCCTGCGGGTCGGACAAAAAAATACAAAAAAGACATAGATCAGAGGGAAAAGCATATAAAAATGATTATTTGTGTATGTTTGGGGGGGGTCACCCCCCTAACCCTCCCCGTTATAAAATATAATCAATATTCCTGCTCTGTTTTCACATCAAGCCGCTAGGGAATCTACATCTTTCCCGTTTTGGATCCCATCGAAACCTTTGGTATTGTTTCCTAGAAGCGTCTTGCCCGACCAGCAACTCCTTTGGTTTCTGAGTCACAGCACGGGATGGGAAAAACAGATTAAATTTGTTTTCGCAGAAACACAACCAGCTACATAAACTTACTTTTCAAAACAACGCCCTTTCCTGCATCGTTAAATTTCACGATTTTACCTTGATGACTAATAACAGTTCTATTTTCCCCTTTCCGACGACAGTTCTCACTTAATGTGCCACAGTTGTACGCACCTAGAGGAGTGCCAGAAGTCTCCGATTCTAGGACAGAGAATACCCCGATGAAAAATTTATCTCAAAATAGTACTATGAATTAGTAGGAAAAAGTAGCATGCAATACTAACGATGCTACTACATGCTTCTACTTCAAGGCTACCGTGTTACTGCATACTACTATATGCTACTATTAGCAAGACTGGATACTACTATGGCAAGACAGGATGCTACTGGATACTACTACATAAGATTGGACCAGTCTGAGGCACATTAAATGATAGTATTCTTTGCTATTACATAGTATTACATACAACGTTTTTGTACTACTACCATACTACTACGCAGGCTAAAAAAATTTCATCGGGACTGTAACGGTACACGATGAAAAACTTGTAGCCTGCGTAGTTGTATGATAGTTGTACGAAAAATTTGCATGTATGTAGTAGTAAAGAATACTATAATTTAACGTGGCTCAGACTGAGCCAATCTTGAGCAGTATGCAGGAGCATCCTGTCTTGCTATAGTCGCATCCAGTCTTGCTAATAGTAGCATGCAGTAGATTGCAGTAACACTGTAGCCTTGACATAGAAGCATGTAGTAGCATCAGTTCTACTGCATGCTACTTTTTCGTACAACTTCATACTAGTATTTTGAGATAAATTTTTCATCGGATAGGGATCCTACAATCCCAGGTATCGCCCTGATTCCCGAAACCACAAACCCGTGGTTCATTAAGCACTCCGATAACTCGCGATCTTAGTGAACAGTCATGACGTTGCATCAGCTCAGGGGGTGATATTAAAGCATTGTCAGTAAGTAAGTAAGTAAGTAATTTTATTACCCGAAAATTCACAAGGAATTAGGAACGGAGTATGAAAATGAAAAAGAAAAGAGAAATCACACTATGGAACATCATCAACATTATTTACACACTATGTACATAAACAAAACTACTGGCAGAGGATGGCTAGCCACGGGTTCGCTCCTCCCTTAGCCTTTTCCAGAAAATTCTCAACGACACGGTTAACACAAACTGTTGGATCGGATACACCGTACGTACGCATGATATAGGAGTTCCTCGTCCACGGGGGAAGTCTCAGAAGGAAAAGGCACACTGGGCGGACGACAAGTATTTCCAAAAAGGTGCTATATACAGTACATGTGGGTAAGGCATTGTCCAACCAAATACGTGTTGTAAGGTGTACGGCGTATACGGCTTATCACAGATCCTTCTTTTCCTCGGGGCGCGTTGTAATAAGACGCATAAGTAGAATAGGGCAGGCTAAAGTTCTACTTTGTTGGAAGCCGAAGAAACAACATTTCTTCAAAGAACACGCTTTGTTCTTTTACGACTGCTTATTGTTAGTTCGAGGACCAATCCCTGTCCACCCGCTAATTTAATAGCTTTTTACAACATAAGGGCGTCAAATTGTATTCGTGTACTTAGAACTCTTTTTCTGATCTTTAGAAGCTCAAAAAATTGTATCAGCATGGCTACACCGAACGCTGTATCGATAAAAACCTATTGAGTTCCTATTTGAACAGGCGTGTGTATTAAGATGCTTTTATTCCGAAAGGAAAAAAGTACAAAGCTTAAGGCTTTACACTACAAATATCAAAATGTTCTGATCTTAGTGACCATAATCCACAACACTTGAAATATGACGGTAGATTACAGATATAAATAGAAATACAAACAATATTGACGAAATAAAATTTTGAACAGGGCAATAACTTAAGTAGTCGTAGGCTCGGCTCAGATGGCGGCAAAGATTACGATAACTGGCATTATAAGTAGGTACGTAATTTATTTATAACCCGTCATTTTTACAAAGCGGAGTAAATGAAGGAAAATAAATAAATCACATAAAAACAAAAAAAGGGCAATCTTAAATCTTCGGCCAGGACAGTGGATAACGTCGTGCGCTGGTTGGGCCCCGTTGTCCATGATTTTTGATAGCGAGAAAACATCCAAAAGGGTAACACTTGCATCTTGAATTTTGAACTTCTCCGTCAATGTATGGTAATGACATAATTTCGACAAGTGGAGCAGGTGCTTTGCATATTTAAAATAACATCATCTTGTGTTTTTAATTTATCTCTTATTTATTATTAATTTCTCTCTTATTTAGTTTATTTATGCGATGCATTTGCTATGACTGTTGACTCTTTGAGGATATAAATCATATCTATTTTACCTCATGTTATAAAAGTTGTACCCGAAGTTTGCAAACCTTTCCGGAACTCTCTGAGCTGCCGTACAACAGTTTTCCATTATTTTCACAACCGTCCAAATCATACCAACAGAAAAACGAGAACATCAAATACTCCTCGATGACTGGGAAACATTTTCAAATGATTGCTGAAGACGGATACGTCGACTACGATGTTTTTGCAGCGATATTTCGGTCTTTCTTAGCGAGCAGGTCCTCGTCAGGCTGTTAAACTTCACGGACAACGTCGGGGACCCGAAACAGAGTCGTATCCAGGGGGGGGTAAGGGGTTGCCCCCCCCCCGAAATATATAAAAAGAATAATTTTGTATAGGCTTTTCCCTCTGATCTGTGTATTTTTTGTGCTGTTTTTGTCCGACCCGCAGGCAAAAAAAACCGACCCGCCCCCCCTTTAAATAAATTCCTGGATACGGGCCTGACTGGAAGATTCGTTTCTTTGTATTCGCGCAGGTCCGTTTCTTCATATTCTTAAATAAAATCTTATCTTATCGCTGCCGAAACATCTTCGCTGACGGTATCCATGTTTAGCAATCGTTTGAACGAGAACATTCAAACATAAAAGTATTGACAAGAACTGAATTCTGGCCCTTGAGGTCAAAAGAAAGCTGGAATGACTGTATCGTCAAAGGACATTACGATCTTAACGTTGATATCGTATCATCGTCGGGCACGAGTACGTATCGTACGAGGCGAGTTTGGCGTCACTAGGCCTGGCTACCTTATCAAACAGACGGCATGCACTTCTCATGGCTTTTGTCATCGGAGCTGTTTCGCAACCTTCTGCCAGATTTCCGGCCAGCAGCTGAAAATAAACGCCCCACTCGAGGATCAAATTCGGGGAAGCAAAAGTTAGAGCTCCCTCCTGCAAACTGCAGTGTTCGGTATGACCGTTCATTCGTCCCGTACTTTTGTAAAAATTTTAACAGTGACTTGACCTAAATTGTGACCTCAAGTGTTTCTATCTTTGACGTGCCAGTGCTATTCGTTTTTGGATAATACGGCTAACTAATAAATCTGATTTGATTTGATTTGACCAACTATTTTCAAAAACAAGGTGGTCAGAAATGACATAATTTCGAAAGAAGCATTCCTCCTCTGTAGATTGTGTACGCAGGAGGTATAAAACAAATCGCCTTACCTTCCCTGTGTAGACCTGATTTTGCAGGTGACTGCACCATGACCAGCCTGCTTGGCGTTGACTGTGATGCAGTACTCCTCGCCAAGAGTTAGAGCTTGCTGCTTCCCTTCGGTGATTTTACAGCGTTCGGCCTGCAAAGAAAAAACCACCCCGTTCAAGCACAAGTTAACGTAGATGCAGTTTATGTTCCAAAATTCTAACACACGTGACTCCCTGAAACCTCTGCGGAGTTTCTCAACGATTACAAACAAATCTGTTGTGGCTTGATACCCCTTTTGTTAGTTTATCAGCTCCAACCTAAGCGGACAGATATTACGGTTGTGAACGCTAACGCCATCTAGGTAGTCTACACCTAGAGTAAATTCCCGATGAAAAATTTATCTCAAAATAGTACCATGGAGTAGTACAAAAAAGCTGCATGCAGTACTAACGATGCTACTACATGCTTCTACTTCAAGGCTACCATGTTACTGCATACTACTATATGCTACTGTTAGCAAGACTGGATGCTACTGGATACTACTACATGAGATTGCTCCAGTCTGAGGCACATTAAATGATAGTATTCTTTGCTATTGCATAGTATTACATGCAACGTTTTCGTACTACTAACATACTAGTACGCAGGCTACACATTTTTCATCGGGTTACAAGGATTTATTTGTACTTGCGTTCAGAAGCAGAGAGAAAGAGGAACGTAGGTTGAGCCATAGGCTGAATAGGATTGGACATTCCTTCCCCACAAATTGTTGATTGGTGAGAGAGTGGAGAATAAGGTCAGGCCCGCCGGTCTTAAGACAGTCGCGCTCATCATAAGGTACTGATAGGGTCCTTGGTACAAAGGACCCTTATCAACACCTACACTGTAAAAAGTTTCTCCGAATAAAGATGCAGTATTTGCTCCGGGGATTAGCCTTATCTCTATTGGGATAAAATTAATCCGAATTAGGGATAATCTTATCTCGATAAAGACAAGATTAATCCCAGTAGCAATTACTGCAAGATTTTTTTGTACAGTGTAGTCTAACCTCCACCCTCAAAACCCCATCAAAATCCTTAAACACAAACACATGTTATGCCATGTGTCGATGAGAAACACGGAAATGTTTGCATAACCGATATTTCTGTCCAACGAACTCCTTGGAAGTAACAAGAGGAAACCTGAGCCTTGTTTTTGTTGCACGCTGCAGGTCCGCTTCTCGGCCACTTCCGGACTGATTCTTTCTACGTCCGTTTTTGCACTGCAGTGCTTCCTAGGAAGACGGCAGCGCTTCTCAAGAATCGCGGACTTGCTCACCGACCAAGTCCGTGCTTCCCTGCAAGATGCTGCAGCGCTCCCGCTTCAACCAAGAAGAAAGTGAATCCAAAAACGCATATTGTGCAAAAGCAAAGAAGTGCTGCAGCAGCGATGCGGCAGCGCTATTGCAACAAAAACGAGGCTCTGATGTGCCGCTAAAAGAGTCAAACAAGGAGAATGCAGACATCAGCGTCAGGGTGGATATAAAAAGTTCGGAATGTTTACAATCAGAAGTGGTAGAACAACTAGGGACTTCGAATGAAGCAGAAACATGGAAAACACAGGTCCCTGAAGGCCAACGCAACTCTCTATTTAGTTATACCCAACGAAGCCTTGCAAATCACAAAAAATCAACGAAGAAAACAACGAAAATGGGGTTTGTAAAGTCCAACGAATAAACTGAAGTCACTCGCTAGTACCGGGCGAGAACAGACATAATTATTATTCGCAGGTATTGGTGAGTGGCTCGCTGTCTTTGTCTTCATTTTAGGCTTTCAATTCTTCCGATTTTGTTTTAATTTTCGTTTTTTTGTTGGATTTCTGCTTTGTTTTCGTTTTGTTGGTTGCTGATCTTCATCCTCGTTTTGGCGTTTTTCCTCGGAATTTTCTGCCTGCCCTGAAGAAGGGAGGCGGTTGTTTTTCCAGTATATTCGTTAGCCTTTACAGACCCCATTTTCATTGGTTTCTTCGCTGATTTTTTGTGATATGTCAGGCCAATGTGGTTTAAGAAATTATCTTAAGTCTCGCAAACGACGCCAAAATCGCAAATACATCCAGCCGTTAGGGATAGGACCTGTTTCTGGACATCTGTCATGGGACATTTTCGAAGCGTTCTAACTAAGCAGCCAAACATATACTGGTATAACAAACCTATCATCAGATTCCAACACTATTTTTAAGCAGGGCCGTCACATATGATGGGGAGGGGGGGGGGGCGCCACCCTCCCCCCCACCCAATTTTGTCCGGCAGTCGGTAAAAATAGCAGAGCCGGCGCGAAGCGCCGCAATTTTTCGTAAAAAGGTCGATTTTTTTCTTGGACACAGTCGATTTTCTTCAAAATAGTCGGTTCTTCAGAAAAAATTGTTGATTTTTTTAATAAAAATAGTCGATTTTCATCAAAACAGTAATTTTTTCTTAAATATCATTTTTTCTGCAAAAAGAAAAAGTAAAATTGACAAGCAAGTCGCTAAATACCTTGCCCCCACCCAACTATTTTGACTAGTAACGCCTCTGTCACCCAGACACATATGTTAACTTAATCTTATTAATTATTTTGTTCATTTTTCTTCCTCTTTTATTTGTTCCCCTTTTTTCCTATAACCTATGTATTTTCTTTTTTCTTTAATATTGTGTCGTATCTTCTACCTAGACCTACGCAGGTATCTTTTCCTTCTAGGTCGGCAAATTAATCTATATTCAATGAATTAGTTTACATTAATTTACCTTAAATGATCGTTGCAGGCTATTTTGGTATCTTAACAAATTATAGATCAACCAGATTAGTCGGCAGAGGTTTTTTTTTTTCATTACGTTAGCCTACTTATTTTTAAAGAAATTTCTGGCAGTGGCTTATAAGTTATACATTATAAAACGAAGAGATTCTTACAATAGCTGCGTTATTTTTTGACAGTGCGCAAAACAGATACGTCAGCTGAATTTTGTTAGAGCTATATTTCGGCCCTGCTTGCTGCTTGGCAAGGGTCCTCTCTTTTCTGGAAAATAGACTTGAAGAACAAGACCAAAGGTTTCGATGGGATCACAAAAATTTAATAATTACAGACAATCGGGTCTTGTAGCGGTCCAATGGTAATCATCGGAGAAGACGAAGTTCAAATATGAATTCAGCATGTGACTTTGCCCCTATAGACTGCGTCATGTCTACTTTGACGAAAGTTCCTGCCTTACTTCTGCCAAATTTCCGGTTTCAGCCGGATTCCGGGCAAACTACTTGTCTTGCAAAAAAATGAAGTTCAAAAAAAGATTCAGCGTATATCTATTCCATCCATATCTCCATAATCAACTTCACATAAAACTTCAACTTTTAACAAATTTTCCGATTTTAGCAAGATTCGTGGTGAAACGTGTCCAGGTATAAAATGATTGTCATACACGAATTCAGCATGCCTTCTTACCCGTAAATCGAACACCTAATGAAATTCATATAAAACTCTTACTTTTAACAGATTTTCCGGCTACGGCCGGATTCCGGATGATCTACTGGTACCGCGACAAAATAATTTCCATATTCGGATTCAGCATGTTTCACTATCCTTAAATCGAACCTCTAATCAATTTCAGATTAATCTTTTATTTTTGACAAACTTTCCGGTTTTGGCCGGATTCCGGCCGATCTACTTGTCCGACGAGAAAATTATTTTCATATTCAAATTCAGCATGTCTCCTTACCTCTAAATCGGATATCTAATCAACTTCAGATAAAACTTTTACTTTTAACAAACTTTCCGGTTTTAGCCGGATTCCGGGTGAACTACTTGTCCGGCGAGAAAATAGTTTCCATATTCGCTTCAGCATGTCGTCTTACCCCGAATTCAACTATCTCATTAGCTTTTAAAAAATATTTGTTTCGCCCCTTAATTTGAAACCCCTCCCCCTCCCCTAAATATGCAGCTATCGGACCCATCTACCAACTCGACTTTCACTTGACTCGAAGAGTCCTCAAACCAAGTTTCATCAAAATATCTCCTTCCCTTCGAGAGTTATCGTGCTGACAGACGGAAGGACGGACAGACGGACAACTTTTGCGATGTCACAGGTATCCCTCCACTTACGTTTTCAGATCCCAAAAACAACTAAAGATTCTAGCTGAAGTATCTGATTTTGCGAATTTCTTTGTGAAATTGTAGCTGGTGCTACGATTCCATTTTGGACACGGCTGCTGTTTTTACTGCTCGATTGGGTGGGTCGTTGAGAGGGGTAGACATTTTTCTGAATTTTGCTTTTGGTATCCCTTCTTTCAGGCTAAGATGGATACTTGTCGGCATGTCTGAGCTGAATTCCGTGAATTGACCACCAATTCATTTCGTAGAAACCTAAGGCGGGGGGAAGGAATAATTCCGGGCTTCCCTTCTTTAGCGTAAATCTTACACAGGTGAGACCGACAATTCGCTAGTGATTGACAAAAAATAAAGAAAAGTAAACAATTAATTCACGAACACTGATATAAATAGGTATTTTGTATAAAAAAGCATATATATATATTCGGTCTTGCACCTTATGGACTAAGTTTCACAGTGACTTTTCATGGGTAGCTCTGTGCCACCTTGGAAAACCAGGGAACAGCTGCCGCCCCCCCCCCCCCCAAGTGACGCCCCTATGATAAAACCGTTTAGTCCCAAGAAATATTTTACTGAAAAGAAGGCGACGGTGTAAATAGATGGATGAAACTATATACCGTTTTTTTTCTTTCAAAATGTGCAAATTACAATTGTTCATCCATTTGCTCTTTTGGTTAATGTTGTTCAATCCTTTTTTACGTAAAGTTGGAATTTATACAAGAGACTTTAAGAGGAGTTCATTGTTGCAGCCTCGTAGACAATCGAGGGCTCTTTTAAGTGTTGTTCAAACAGGTGTAATAAGCTGTACATGTGATGTTGACGTCTAACTAGACCCCCCTGTTCAAACTGAAAGTAAAAGGTTTTTATCCGTGGGACGGTCAGTGTTGCCACACTGATACAATTTTTCGAGCTTCTAAATGATCAGAAAAAGTGTTCTTATTATGTTGTATGTTGTAAAAAAAAGCTACTAAATTTACGTATGGACAGCATTGTTCCGCGAACTAACAATAAGCAGTTGTAACAGAACAAAACCTGTTCTTTGAAAGAAAAGTTGTTACGGTCAACTTCCAACAAAGTAGGCTTTTGTGCTCCCTGTGGCAACCCTGACAGAGCTGCTCTCCACTCGGCCCGCTGGCGGAGCCCAACGAAGCGATCTGATTGGCTCTGCATAAGCCAACATACAACCCGGGTCTATTCTCTTTATATGGCTTATTACAGTTATTACAGCGCGCCCCGAGGAAAAGACGATTCTTTCTATGCCATATTACACATATTTGAAATAAAAAATAGAACACGGTTCTATTCTCTTTATATAACTCGATTCTTTGTACGCCATATTACGCCTTATTAGACATATTCGAAGGATACAATAATAGCAGAACCTCGTAGCACAACCAAAGGATAAAGTTGATGAAAAAGCAAGCCCGTGGGTAACCCAATTGTTAAGAGTTGGCAACTGAAGCAAAAAGGTCGCAGGTTCAAATCACGCCGGAGGAACATTTTTGTTTTTTCTTCATTACTTATATCGTCGTACAGACTTCTGGTTTCTATCTGGTATCTTTTTTCCCATACGGTAGGAATCTAAGTCCACTGTAATGAATTTCAGCAATGCACATAGCATACGTCCATCCTCTCAAAATAATGACATCATAAACGCGATTTTAATTGTTTTCAATTGTTACACCGGTCCAAGAAATATCTCAGGATAAACTGCATGTCTTTGCCAAGTACTGAAAGCACAGCAAAAAGCACAAGCAAAAAAAGCAAAGCATAACCCCGGCTTGGGAATGCGACGATTAACACCGAAGATTTTGTTAGAAAACTGTCCGACGATTTTTGACGACTCAGATACTGTTTTACTTACATTAGGCCTACAGCTTTATTTTGTCATGAGTTTCCGTCACCCGATACGCCATATTACGCCTTATTAGACATATTCGAAGGATACAATAATAGCAGAACCTCGTAGCACAACCAAAGGATAAAGTTGATGAAAAAGCAAGCCCGTGGGTAACCCAATTGTTAAGAGTTGGCAACTGAAGCAAAAAGGTCGCAGGTTCAAATCCCGCCGGAGGAACATTTTTGTTTTTTCTTCATTACTTATATCGTCGTACAGACTTCTGGTTTCTATCTGGTATCTTTTTTCCCATACGGTAGGAATCTAAGTCCACTGTAATGAATTTCAGCAATGCACATAGCATACGTCCATCCTCTCAAAATAATGACATCATAAACGCGATTTTAATTGTTTTCAATTGTTACACCGGTCCAAGAAATATCTCAGGATAAACTGCATGTCTTTGCCAAGTACTGAAAGCACAGCAAAAAGCACAAGCAAAAAAAGCAAAGCATAACCCCGGCGTGGGAATGCGACGATTAACACCGAAGATTTTGTTAGAAAACTGTCCGACGATTTTTGACGACTCAAATACTGTTTTACTTACATTAGGCCTACAGCTTTATTTTGTCATGAGTTTCCGTCACCCGATTTGACATATTCATTATCGCATAACTAGCTAGAGTATGTTGTACCCTTTCAAAAATCTTTTACAATATCTAATAGTTTATTTAATCCATCCGGTCCTTATTTTGCTAGAAAAACTGTCCCACGATTTTTGAAGACACACATTAGGCCTACAATTTTATTTTGTCATGAACTTTTGCCACCCGGTTTTAAATATTAATTATCACATCACTAGAGTAAGATGTACCGTTTCAAAGATCTTTTACAATATCTAATAATTTATTAAATCCATCCGGTCCTTATTTCTGCCCTATGTATGGCAAGAAGGTGAATGGGAATCTCTACTACCTGGCTTGTAAATGTGAGGGGTAGTCGGGATTAAGAGCAGAAGTTTTGGTTAAGTTTGGTAGAGGAAATGGATGGAAGCAAAAAATGAAAAGTGTGATTTTTTTTTAGATCCAAAGGACTCTTACTTATTCTGTAATTTCTGTTATCCCTAGCTTAGAATTGTTAGCCTCAGATATCCCCAACCTTCGCCATTGTTTCGTTTCGCAACTATGAGCTTTTAGCGCTTTTAGGAAAGACACGAGTTTTTCAGTCACGGAGCGCCAAAAGCTTCAAGGTCCGTGGACACGCCTTTCACAAATAAGTGCATGAGAATCATTTTGATTAGCTTTCTCATTTTTTAATCAGGGCGAGCACATTTTTCAGATACCCTGCGTCCAATCTCCGCTTCGGAGAACGGGAAGTATGGCTATGAACTACTTAACCTTTATCTCGGAAAGAAACACGCGGATAATACTACGGTTTGGACTTAGGGACGTGAATGCATTACTTGTTAACTTAGCACTAAGTATCTGAAAAGACTGGAGAGTATCAGTGACACCATACTTCTTAACAATAAGGATACGGTGTCGGAGGGTACAGTATAAATACATACGTACAGTAGATAAGACAGTACATACCTTGCCGATAGCATATGCCTGAACCGGGAACGGTGCATGCGGCACTTCCTTGCCGCCATATTTGACTTTGACCTTGTACTGGCCAACATCGTCTGGCACATAAGTTGCTTTGAATGTTCCATCACCATTATCAGCAATCTTAACTTTGCGAGGGTATCCGTCAGGGCCCTATGAAAAAAATAAATAAAGTCAGTGCATAAAATTATCTGTGACTACCTGAACAAACTTCCTTTAATACTCTATATCAGTGGTTTTCAACCGGTGCAACCGGTGAGAGGGGTACGCGAAGGAACCAAAATTGATTTAGTCTGTAGCTTCATCTCATTTTGGATTGTCGATAGCCTAATATTACCAGCAGAGGCATCACCAGCCAAAACATACCTTAAGGGGCAAGGTATTTTTATTGACCGACAGGTCATTTTACCAATTAATTTTTTAAGTAACTACTTTTACGAAAAATCGCAGTGCTTCCCGCCGACTCATTTCTTTTCTGGCCGGCCTTTTGAGGGGGATGGGTATTGTCACGTTCCTTGTCACGGGAGTTCTCACCGGTGGTCTCCGGTTTTTCTTATAAGCCGTTTTTGCATCCACCGGTGACTTCTCACCAGTCTTATAACCCGTTTTTGAACTAACCAGTGTCCGGTTTTATCTCACCGGTGCGGACTAACAAGAACCTGCTCGAGCTCACCCTGCTGCAGCGAGGAGTTAGCCGGTTTTCATCAACTCACAGGTGAACCAAAAAAACACGTTCTAAGGGAAGAACGCGGACACTGGGGACTAAACACCAGAGACAGCCCGGAGTGCAACGAACGCAGCTATTGTCAACCCGTGCGTGACGCCTCTGATTACAAGCCCTAGTGAAAGTCAGTGAAATAATGTTTTTTCAAAAACAGCTAGCCTACTACCGTAAAATCTGCTCCTGTGTCAAACAGTATTGTTTCAAGAAGAATCGTAGACATTGCAAGTGATGTTGTCAGGTTGCGAACTAAGCCAACGGAAAAGTCTGCGATGCAGCTTGATGAAAGCACGGAGAACATCAAAACCAAACACGAAAACAGGCTGACTGTAAAAAAATATGCTGCTAATGAGGTCAAGCCGAGATTTGACAAAATGTTTGCTACAAAGCAGCCTCTAGTGATTGCCTCATTGATTTTGTATATATTTTCACACATGCCTTATCATTTAAGATAATAACTATCGTCTTTTTCACGTTCTGAAAAAGGGGGTACGCAATATTTTCGAACCTTCATTAGGGGAACGCGGTACGGAAAAGGTTGGGAACCACTGCTCTATATGATTCCAAAACACGCCACTGATCCTCAGGAAGAAGGAGTAAGAGTCTCCGTAACGACCGAAACTCAACGACTCAAAACCTGTGTCAACCAATCACGGCGATCTTTGGGAGCAGATGTGACGCCATTTCTGCCTTTCTTCCGCTAGGTACCCGGAGAGGCCGGAGATTTTGCATCGGCAAGGAGAGTATCACCCGATGAAAAATTTGTAGCCTGCGTAGTAGTATAGTAGTAGTACGAAAACGTTGCATGTAATACGATGTGATAGCAAAGATTACTATCATTTAATGTGCCTCAGACTGGTCCAATCTTATGTAGTAGTATCCAGTAGCATCCTGTCTTGCCATAGTAGGATCCGGTCTTGCTAATAGTAGCATATAGTAGTCTGCAGTAACACGGTAGCCTTGAAGTAGAAGCATGTAGTAGCATCGTTAGTTCTGCATGCTACTTTTTCGTACTACTTCATAGTACTATTTTGAGATAAAGGCAAGGGCCTTTGTTGGCGTTGTTCAGCAGGGCGACTGTTGTCAAGTCTTAAACTAATACTGAATGAAATGTATTAGATACAAGTAGTATTAATAAACTGCAGCACAAGTTCTTGGGACTTTCTTTTTGCTGCAATAGGATATTGTTGTAATGTATTTCATTTTATTTTCAATATTTTGGTTAAAAATAAAAAACCTACCTACTTCCCTAAAATGAATGAAGCATCTATGAAGCACTGCCCAAGGGCGTAAATGCAGTAGAAAAGTACAAAGGAATATAAAACAATGTAAAACTAGACAAATATTTAGAGAGAGAAGCTTCGGCTTAACGTCTTTTTCTATTATAAATAAAATAAATAATAGGTCCTCGCCTGACGAGGACCCTTGCCTAGAAGGGCCGAAATATCACTGATGAAGAATCGTAGCTGACGTATCCGTTGTAAACATTGTTTGACGTTTGACGTCACGAATTCTGGCTTTTCGCCGTCAGGGCTGGAACGATTTTTCTATTTTCCAGCAGAATCTCACGCCAGGGGCGAATCCGACCAATCACGTTACAGAGATGCGTAGTTACTACGCTTACTACGGTCCCGAGAATGGTAAGCAAATAGTAACTATTAGTTACTATTCCGACAAGGTTGGAACGGTCAGCGTAGTAACTCTTCATCAGGATGGAACGGAAATAGTAACTATTAGTAACTATTGTTAGAAGGGTGGAACACGCTCAAAGTCAGCTTGCGCTCAAAGAATATTTATCAGCATAGTTATTACGACTTACCAGAACTTGCACTTCAAGATCAGCGAATCCGGCCTCTGTTGTATCAATGGTGAAATCAACAGGCAGGGAAGCTGGTACCCCCTTACTGGAGACTCCAGGGCCGGTCACCTTGACATTGTTTGGTTCAACCTTCGGGCGAACCTTCATCTCAAACGGACTGAAAAAGAAATACAATAAAGAACAATTATCTTGAATTATTTACTTAACTGCTTCTCCTAGGCCGGATTATAAGTGAAATAAACAGTTGATTAGGGTCGCCACGCTACGTCCAGAGGTCCGATCAGCCACTTAGAAGTAGGTGAACTGACGGTAGTCGAACTGACGGGCAGAGGTAGTGACGGGTGGGCAAAGTGACGGGGGGGGGGGGGCAAATGACGGGTTGGTGAGCTTACAGGTGGAACAAATGACGGGTGCGCAAACTTACTAATGTAACTTTTAGTTTCACCCATCGTACAAGAAAAAGAAAATGATGGAGTGTAAAAAAGAAAGAAAGTAGAAAAAAAAGAAAAACGAAGTGCAAATCAAAGAGGGAAAAATCACACATATAATTAAAAAATGTCAAAACTGATTTTGATGGGCGGGCGAACTGTCGGAGTTTTTCACCGAGCTGACGGGTGGGTGTATTGACGGGTTCCGGTTGATTACCCCGGCTGATTCATTTGATTTAAAAAAATAAAACTGAAAGCACAGATTTACTCAGTCGTCTTAAGGCATACCCCCACCGTCTCCTGGGGACTCCCCCAGCACAATTCCTGCTTTTTTGTTTGTCCCGGCCACTGGCTCTCTGTATTCCCACATAGATGGGAATGCTCCGATTATCGTCACGTCACTGTCATGAAAAAGAGATTCCATTTCAGATTCGATGCAAAGTCAATCTCGGGAGTTGCTGATGCAGTATGTTCTTTTGAAACCAGGTGTTTGAGCCATTAAAAGGAATTCCTGTAATCAGTTTAATTTTCGAATAACACTATTTCTCTACTTGTAGAGAATGCAACCGTATAGTTAAAAAAAAAAAAAAAAAAAATCAGAATTAGCATATATGGCAACAAAGTCGATCACAGAATTTAGACTGATTCGTAACCTGAGTAAGCATGAGTCGACATCGTAAATTTTCTGGTCGTAAATAATGTAATTATAAAATTAAATAATAAAATATTTTTATAAGTAGTGAACTGAAAGACAAAAATACTCCTCAACCGGGATTTGATCCCAGGACCCTCTGCTGCTTACAAAGCAAGCGCTCTAACCACTTGAGCTACCGAGGGACTTGTGAACAGAATTCGCAAACCCCCACAATAGTCTGGTAGAAGCCAATAGTCTGGTAAAGTGCCATCTATGTATCATTATAAATAATACAAAAAAATCAAAAGTGGCACTAAAGTCACCTGAATAACCTCGGCGAGGGACATATTACTGCGAATTTTCGAATAAAATCTATCAAGGCACATTCCGCATATTCTCCTTGTTTTGTCTGGGGACGTGGCTCCCTCCCTCTTTTTCACCGTTCCCCTCGACTTCCCGCGAGAGTCAGAATTTAATTTCAGGCAAAAAACAAATTACTTACAATTGCTTCCTACGACACTCGAAAATAGTAGTATTTATTTGTAGGGTACTGTCGTGAACTTCCTAAAATCTGCCGAGTGTCTCAGTTCACCACATAAAACGCTGTTTAATAAAACTGTTCTTATATAAAAGCCATCAACAAAAACTCTTAACTGCTTAGGATCTCAGTCCACTTGCTACTGAATACTAAAAACACTCCATTCATTTCCCTCGAGGTTGATGCCCGAGGGCGTGATATGGTTTACGGCGTAAACCTGATGATCGTGGTGAGTACTAAAAGGTATAGTGACACGTGAAGGGGATTCACGACAGATACACTATTTAACTATTCCTTCAGCCCAAGCTGACTACGAATCTTTGTTGATCGAACTAAATGGATACGGTAGCTGAATCGTGTTTGAGCAAAAAACTGAAGTTCGATTCAAAATCGAGAAAAATCATGATTTTTCGTACTGAAAAAGTTGAAAAAATGAAGAAAAAAAAATGCTTTGATGCTCAGTTAAAATTCAGCTGACTTATCGGTTTTAGCGTAGTCAACTACAGAAATGTACAGTCCCGGTATGTATTTAGTATTTATTTGAACTCGTAGCCTTAGTTACAATAGTTGTAATGAAGGAATGAACGAATCTTTTTGTTAACCCACTTCTATAAAATAGAAATAGTTGAGTACATAGACAAAAAAAAGAAACACAACTTAAATTACGATACGAATGAACACTTCCAACAGATTCCACTTCAAACAAACGGACAAGACCGTGATCCGGAGAAAACGCTGTGAAGAAAACAACCAACGTGTTATCATTGGTAAATGACTAGACAGACCTTAACAACGGTCTTCAAATATTCGTACGACTGGTTTTGTTTTGCCTGGCTTTCCTACTTTTTAACCACGGCGCATTCAGTTTCAAATATTTTGCGTCCAGCCGCCGGGTCGGAGAGCGGGAAGGTTGGATAGAGAGTTCTACCCTACTTACCGTAGTTACTACGCATGTCGTCACGAATTCTGGCTTTTTGCCGTTAAGGGTGGAACGATATTTTTATTTTCCAGCAGAATATCGTGCCACTGGCGAATCCGACCATTCACGTTACAGAGATGCGTAGTTACCGCGCTTTCTACGCTCCCGAGCATGGTAAGCAAATATTTACTATTGGTTACGATTTCGAGAAGTCTGGGACGGTCAGCGTAGTAACTTTTTACGAGGCTGGAACGAAAATATTAAGTAATAGTTACTATTGTTAGAAGGGTGGAACACGCTCGGAGTCGACAAGCGCTAACAAGAAAATCGCTGATTTTACGTGAAGAGTAATGTTATTTTCGAAAAAGTGTATTTCTGAGCCATTCCACCGTGAAAAGATAATTTTTAGCAAGAGTTTTGCTTAAAATTTTGGTGATCATGCGACTCCATTGCCCCTTGTTACCCGGAGGGCTGAAATAAATCACAAGAAAGGGGAAAGAGGTGACCCACCTTTTTGGGATGTCTTTGCCAGCATGTGTCACCCGGATCTTGCAGTTGGATCCCTCTGCTGGGGGAAGATAACTGACGTCATACGTTCCATCTCCATTGTCCTTTACTTCTGGTTTCTGCTGAGGTTGCCCCTTGTCAGATTTCAGCTCGACCGCCAGAGGCGCTTTTCCAGACTTGGTGGCGTCGATCCGGAACTTCTGTGGCACGCCTGCGCGGCAATTTTTCGGGTCTAAGCCAGGGCCATAAGCACGAACGGCGTTCGGGTCCGCCACTCGTTCTGCGGCGACCTGAAACAGAACCAAATAACTCAACCGCGAAACTCTGCGGAGACCCAGGTAGGACCTTCAAAGAAGACCTCGAACCCATCAGAGTTTTCCCGCGGCGACCTGAAACAGAACCAAATAACATGAAACTCTGCGGAGACCCAGGTAGGACCTTCAAAGAAGACCTCGAACCCATCAGAGTTTTCCCGCGGCGACCTGAAACAGAACCAAATAACTCAACCATGAAACTCTGCGGAGACCCAGGTAGGACCTTCAAAGAAGACCTCGAACCCATCAGAGTGTTCAACCGTCATAGAAGGAGGTGGGATACTTCTTGGCTCCACCTTTCGATGCCCTTCACGAAAGACTGAGCGTCATCACTCAACTTGGTCCATCAGCTGATATCACCAAAGAGAACTGCACCGCTTGCGTCCTAACACAAGTTCAAGTAAGTAAGTAACTCAACCTCCACAGCCGCCCGACAAAATTGGTCAGGAGGGATCATGAAGCTACCGTTTATGAAGAATTTAGCTCTCCTCGGTCTGATATAATTATCTATCTTTTCGAGACAGACTTGTGCATTCTTAATTTGCACAAAGCGTCCCAATATATGCCACCAAACTTGGAGAGATGGTGCCAATTTTTATTCAGAGGCTTTTGTAGCGGGATAATCTTTTTGTTTTCTTCGTTTAAGCTGATATTTATTAATGTTAGTGGTGGCGATAGTATAAGCTTTACACAAATGTATTAGTAAATAAATTTCCTTCTGTTTATGATTATTCAAGTATTTAAATGTAATGATAGACGTATTTAGTGCCATGTCGGCGCTACGAGTTGGATCAATAAACATATCTATCTATCCATCTATCTATCTATGATGAAAAATATATACTAAGTGAGAAACAAAGTATATACGAAGTAGTGAAACAAAAATACTAAGATAATACCTTGAATGGAGAACCGGTTATATGTTGCTCAGCAAACTTGACGCTGATGTCATAATCTCCCTCCTCAAGTGGGATGTACTCAACAGTACAGGAGCCGTCTCTGTTGTCTTTGCACGTCATCCTCGCCTCAGACGGACCTTCAATGGCCAGACCAAGACCGCCTGCCCCAGCACCTAGGAAGAAGTTTACCGACGTTTATTTTACCGGAGAGTTTACCTAAACTTTAACCTGTGACTGCTTCAAATGCTGGATATGAGCTTATTCTTGTGGCCTCGTTTCTTCTCGTTTCTTTAACTTCAGGGAAGGAAACAAACCTGTAATGTAGATTGCAGGTTTGTTTCCTTCCCTGAAGAGGATTGACAGCCTGACGAGGACCCTTGCCAAGAAGGGCCGAAATATCGCTGATGAAGAATCGTAGCTGACATATCCGTTGTAAACATTTTTTGAATAAATGCAAAATAATATTTTTTGACGGTGCAAAACGGATAAGTCAGCTACATTTTATTAGAGCTATATTTCTTCAGGCTTGAGCCTGAGGAGGACCCTTGCGAAGAAGGGCCGAAATATAGCTCTAATAAAATAAAGCTAACTTATCCGTTTTCCACCGTCAAACATGATTCGCAGTCAGCTTGGGCTGAAGGACTATCTACGCAAAATAATCCTCAATTGTGTATATTGTAATTTTGTGTATTTTAGTTTTGATTGGTCAACTGACTTACATGTTTATTTTATGACAACAAAACTGATAATCAGCTTTGTCCGTCACATGTTTTTGGAAGAAACTGAACTCAACTGAAAAACTGAAGTTACAAACTATATAATCAAGGACCTAGAACCGTGCTTCAGAGAATGCTTTCTCGAATTCCCTAGTTTGACGCACTGAGTTTATCGAAGCGACAGAATTTGCAGCGCAATAACTATCTATGTCATCAATTTCGCTGATACCCTCGAGCCCCTATAAAACTGTTTCTTCACTCTCAGATATCTTTTACTTGTCAAGTATTTTGATAAGCCATCCATGTCGAGAATTGATCAATCAATCAATTTCCTTTTAGCTTACGCCATAAAAAAAGAAAATACTACTCGAAACAAACAAAACAACACACGCACAGACGACCCTAATGCTTAACTAATCCATAAGATTACACGTTACTGGTTCTTGTATTAAAATAATTATTTGTAAATATTCAGTTTGTAAATAAGGTTGTTAGTATAGTCTGGATACTAACTAAAATCAAAATCACAAGTTACACTAAAGCACGGAAATAATTCTCACTTACGATTTAAAGTTAATTTCAAGTTTTAAGAATTCATTCATTCTTCAAATTTTACTTATGACATCTCGTTATCCCTGCGAGATTAGTCATAATTTGATATTTTGTTTCCTACATTTGTATTTTTGAACTATTTTGCGCGAGGTAAACTTGAACTTACAACCCTCATTAAACTTGAATATACTAACAACCTTATTTACAAACTGATTATTTACAAATAATTATTTTAATACAAGACTGGTACTAACATGAACAATGGATCAGCTGCCACTCTAATAAGGCTATTCTCTGACGTCTGGATGCGCAGGAAGAAGCTCCACCGAGCCTTCTCCATTATTTCCCGAAGAGTGCAGCAACGCCTTCCCACTAGTTCAGCAGACACACTACATATACGATGCCGCTGCGGCATCAATGCGGGACGAATAAAGAGGCTTTGTCGACGCCCTATGCGCCACCGATGGCTCTGGAGGAACTAAGGTCTACGTTAAGGTACACTGGATGTAAATGTTGCACTGTTTTTGTTCATGGCGACTGATGGGGACTTGGTCATACCTTTAGTCTCGACTGTGAAAGCATTCATCTGCTCCACGATTCCTTTCAGAAGACCTTGACCATAGGCGCGGCATTTCCTTGGGTCACAGCCTCGTTGGGCGGTCACTGGGAAAGGAGAGCCTGGGATTGGCACACCGTCGTAAGTTACATCCACCTGGTGACGACCTAAAAAAAAGATATGTGAAACTGGAGGGTTTTCTTCATTTATATCATAACTTCTACTCCGGCTCTTCCCCACTTACTCGCTCACCTCCTTGGGAGGCAAAACTAATAAGATCGAACACTCACAAGTTTGATCGATTTAGTACTTCCCAAAACATTCATGACAAAAACACCCATACTTAAGAGAGAGTACTTAAATTACAATTACAATTCGTTTTACTTATCCATAAATATCCTTTACAAATAAAAAATAGTGCTGGACATGTCAATATAGTTAACACGATCAACCAAGGGATATATGTACAATTAAAACCTATGATTTATGTATACAATTCACGGTTTGGAATACGAACGCGAATTAAAATGGCAAGTCTTAGAACAATTAAAATTAATTCGTCACATTTGTCATTATTATTCTTACATTAAATATTCTTTGAGCCCAAACTGACTTTGAAACATTTATTATTATTCTTAAATTAAATATTCTTTGAACCCAAGCTGACTTTGAAACATTTATTCAAACAATGTTTACAACGGATACGTCAGCTACGATTCTTCATCAGCGATATTTCGGCACTTCTTGGCAAGGGTCCTCGTCAGGCTGTCAATCCTCTAGTTCAACTTCGGGGAAGGAAACCGAAGAAGACGGGCCGAAAAATCGCTGACGAAGCATCGTAGCTGACGTATACGTTGTAAATACTGCTTGAATAAATATTCTTGCACTTACAAAAAAAAAATGACTGAGATGGAAAAAGTTAATCAAACATTAAAGAGACGGTGAGTAAGAGAAAGTACTTCAAACAAATTGATACTAATTAATATCTATTGCACTAAACAACTCAAACCTTTCTCTCAAATCAAAACTTGGTAGTGTAGATTTTGAGAATAGGCCCTACCCGTAGGCAATAGTAGCTATCTAAGACGTATATCCCAAAATATCTAGTGCAAAATTTCGATCTAGTGTCGATCTAGTTAGTATGCTATGACTGGATGAGGAGTTAAAAGAGTAAATCTTAGGCTAGGGCACAAATGATTCGTCTTCAGAAGCTATTAGCCCTCTGACGTGGGATACAAGAAACGGGAACGGAATGGAAAGGACCCGGTGCAGCAGGAACAGGTGCTAAAACATGAATGACATACTATGAAGGGGAATACTGCACCAGGAGGCAAGCTACGAAAAAAGGGACGACGCTAATTGTCCTTCTTTTTGGTAATTTGAAAGGGCACAATTTCTTGCTTAAAAGGCAATGAGGGTCATTAAACGACAGCTCTCATGTTCTTTAATGAGTAGTCCCTCTGTTCCCCGAAGACTCCTCGGCGAGAATAGAGGTAGTCACTCCACGCGGACTCCGCGTACAGAAACAGCGAGAACACGGGGAATGCTTCCAAAATGGATTTTGTTCGAAAAAAAAAATATGCAGCTGACGCAATTAGTCTGGATCTCCTTTTTTTATTTTGTTTATTCTGATCATTTTGAATTAATTTGACATTGCACCAACACCAGCAAAAACTGATTCCCCTCCGAATCTGAAAGGGAGTCCTTTTTGATGATGGTGATGATAATCGGAGCATTCCCCGTGAGTGAGTCCCCATGACAAAAAAGCTCGGGGAATCCTCAAGTGGAGTCCTCGGAGAACGGCGAGAATACTCCTTTAGTGTTTTTATTCACGGACCTTGACAGCAGGTGATCAAGGATCAAACCAGAGCAAACTAACTCTAGAGAGTAATATCAAAACCTATCCTTCCCATGCATCCAAAATCGGCCTTTGTCAAAGCGCCGCGGAGCACGCTTGGCGAGAGAAGCTTCAGCGAGCCGTTCAGACCAGCAGTGGCGGATGCAGAAAATTCCGACCTTGCGCTCGTTAAAGACTGATCGAGTCCCAGTAGGGACATTCAGGCCCGCCAGCGGTGCTAGTGTCGCTGCGATTTTCAAAGTTCGCGCGGTACTCTCTAGAGTTAGTTTGCTCTGGACCAAACTGTACCTTCTTCGAACGGAGTGTATGTGACTTTCTGCTGTCCGTCGGCAAGGGGGGTGACTGGGGCCTCAACCCTAGCTCCTGAAGGAGAAGTGAGAATACACTGAAGCCGTCCGCTTCCGACTGGTCTTGAGTCGACGACGAACTCGGTGGGAGATTCAACAAAAACACCTAGAAGAAGACAGAAGTCAGATTTGTGTGTGTGAGAGGGGAGAGGGCTGGATAGATATTCAAGCTGCAGAGAATATTCATCCTTTAAGCGTAATGTGTGCTGTTTCAGAGTAAAACGACAAGCTGAAGAATTTTATGTAATTTACAGAACAGTGAAACAGATTTTGAGCGTGTTCCATCATGCTTACCGTAGTTACTACGCATGACGTAACGAATTTTGGCTTCCAGGCGTCAGGGCTGGAACGGATTTTTAAATTTTCGGTAGCATATCAGTCTACGGGGTAATCCGGCCAATCACGTTACAGAGATTCGTAGTTACCACGCTTACGACGCTCTTGAGCATGGTAAGCAAATAGTCACTATTAGTTGCTATTACTATATTATACGAGAATTTTTGAACGGTCAGTGTAGTACCTTTTCACGAGGTTGGAAAGAAAATAGTAACTAATAGATACTATTGTTAGAAGGTGGAACATGCTCTTCATGTCGCGACTTTCGCACGCGTATTTTCGAATGTGATCCTTATCGGACTGTGTGCATGTAACTTAAAGATCTACTTGTACAGTTTTTGCGATCTTACTTTATCGTCATTATCAATAGAATAAGAATCCTAACTTCCATGCCAATATTTAAACCAACGGTACGGCAGGATACCAAGTAGAGTGAGATAAAAAGATTATTCTTGGGAGTTACAGGGCCATCTATTGCTCTAAGTATCGGCCCTCATCGTCTGCAAGGAGGGTTTTTCGATCTTCACACTTCACACCAACATACATTAACGTACCAGTGACATGAATTTCGAGAATTGTGTTGCTCGTGAAAAATACTTCCGCTATAAACTTTCATCTTCAAACATGCACGAGAGAAAAATTGCCCTTTAGGATACTAGAGTTCTTTGTTTAGAGTTATTTTTATTTTTTCACTATATGCTCGTTCATAATGTCTACGGATAAACAACGCAAAGTTCTACTATGAAGAGGGAAATTTGAATCTCAGCACAAACGCGGCTTTTCAGTGGCCAATGGTGAGCTTGGTGAACACTGGTCATAGCATGAAAACCCATTTTTTTAAATCGTTTCGTCAAGCATACAACAAATAAGCGCATAGAGGTAACGCAAATCTGACAGGGAAGTTCACTATACGAAAATCATTAATCATGAATAGCGGAGCAATGAAGTAACACATTTTCATCTGGTCTTCAAGCATATTTAAGTGAATAAGTAACGGGTAAATGTATTGACCAACCTCATCCCTTTTCGGTCAAACTTCAAGATTGCTGATGCAAAAGCATGTTTTAGTGTCACTGGTACTTTAAGTCTACAACTTTAAAACAAAACATTCACACAACTCGAGGACAGGACTGTCAAAACCTGACGGAAGAGGAGACACGGACCTGGGACAAGAATCGCAACAGGATATTGAGAATGGAAATGAACCAGTTAGTAAGATAAACCCACACTTGTCTTCTACGGGTTGTACCATGCACATGCCTTGCGCTAGTACCCTTCGGCTGGATTCCAGGACCATAGACTTTGATCTTTGTAAGATCTACCGCTGGCTTCACAATGGCTTGGAAGGGAGACCCGGGGATGGGGGCGTCATTGAAGCTGATGTTCACTGCATACTCTCCTTCTTCAGTTGGAAGATAGGCGACTGCACAGGTACCATCGCCATTGTCTTTGCACTGAATCGAGGCTTCACACGGACCCTCAACCGTCACGCCGAGGCCACCTTGCCCCGCCCCTCGAGTGTCGATGATGAACTCGGCGGGTTTCTCAACGATGCCGGAGAGAAGGCCAGCGCCGTAGGCACGAACCTGCCCGGCCTGCCCGCCCGGAAGGGTGCAGAGTATCCTCTTCGGGAACTGAGCGAGCTGTTCCCCGCCGAACGTAGCATCCAGCGTGTACTCCCCTAGCTCAGTTGGCATGTAGTTTACCAAGTAGCCCTCTTTTGTAGGAATGGTTTGTGGGCGGAGCTTCTTCCCCGAGGGGGAGGTCAGGGTAAGGGCGAGTTCCCCGGAACCTGCGAACTCGGTGAGGACTCGGAATTGCTGGAGGGCGTGAATGGTTACAGCTGTGGAGAGAAAGCAAAGCAGTTACAGAAAAGCAAAGCAAAAGCCAAATGTCGGCGCGTTTCGAAAACTGAATCCCAGAACCAGGAACTTGAGCAGAAATGTGTCCAGGTCATTTTAAAAAACAAAATTCTATTTGTATGATAGAAATATCGGACGACCGTGTCCCTGTCCCCACGTCTCAATGACGTTTACCAAAAGTAGCATACAACTGTCCGGGTCCGGTGTCCGGTTTTTTAGAGAATAAATCTCTTGAACTAATCGACGACGTAGAAAGCATTTGGTACGATGAGCAGTCCGGGATTTCTTATTTTTCAACAAAGAAGCAAAAATTGGGAAATTTGTTGTTTTTTTCACACTAAAATGCCGGAGGAGCCCTACATGATCTTGCAAAGGAAAATAATATATTCAAGGTCATTTTATATGAATAAGTTTGACATAAAGTCTCTAATTTGTATATATCAGTTCGTCTCCGCTAGTCAATCCGTATACGTAATTCCATGTTTTGCCCATTATTTACTTTTTGTGGCACTTGCAGCTTCTGGCTCAAGTGCCACATACCGATCGCAATTCGGCCATATACCATCTACCGGTCGCTCCGTTTGTCTGTCACACTTTTTCGAGTTAAGGTACTTCCAGATGTGCTCGGACGATGAAACTTGGCAACACATTCATTTTCATGATCCCCAAGGGTTTTGCTTACAAATGAAGTTCGAGCTCCCTTAAAGTGCGCATCTTAACCTCACAGTCGAAAAGTAGTTTTGATCAAACGATTCATATCAGCCAATGATCTTTTGTGCCACAAGGGTTTTGCTTATAAATTTATTTCTAGCACCCTTAAGGTGCACCAAAAAGTAAAAAAAAATACTTTTTACCAAACAGATATATATTAATTATCCCTTTATCGTCTATCGCCTTTATGGTTTTTGCCTCAGGGGTTTTTCCAAGTTCTAAAATAAAATACTTTTTAACAAACGATACATTCCCGTGATTTCTAAGCCCATGATCATTCTTATCTCAAGGGTTTTTATAATAATAACTCATTTATTTCCTTAATAGCATTTACAACTGCTAGCTGCGGATCGTCAACATAACAAATTACGAAACACGACTGATTTATTTTTGATAGTTATAATTACGAATAAAGTAAGGCACAAACGAAGATAAATACCTTTCGGTTGAGTTTATGGGGGGTTGAAGAAGCCGTGGCTTGTCAGTGTTAGCTAGTCTTCCCCTTGTGTTCAGTCTGGTCTGGTCTGGAGTTTCAAAGTCTCGGAAAATAGTCCGGTGGTGGTCAGAAGTTAAACATTTTTTCCCATCGTCAGTTGATGCCTCCTATCCGCAAGGGTCGGCAACTGAAGCTTGACCAGAGCATCCTCATAGGAAAAATAATCCGGACCAAGCATCACTTTGCACGACCTCTTCTGGATAGACTCGAGTCTTTCTGTCTGTTCTACTGTCAGTCCGGAATGCCATACAGGACACGCATATTCCGCGTATGAACGAATGTATGTACAGTAGATTGTTTTTAAAACTCGAGGAGGGACTGCAAATCGGCGAAGAACGGCAAAAGACTTTAACAGTGGGGCTGATCTTGCAATGATGGAATCAAAATGTGTTCTCCACTTCAAGTCATTATCTATTTTCACCCCAAGTAGTTTAACAGAGGATTTTATTTCCAGACCAATTTCTCCAACAAGCCGGCAATTCCCGTTTTACGCTAAAGGACAACTTGACTTCATCCAAATCCTTTCTCAAAAGTTCGAAAAGAGAAGATAGGGAAACCTCAGTCGGGGTCACAGGAAACGTCAGGAGGGATGATTATTTTTAAGGAAACTTAAGATTTTGAAGGTAGGTCAAATTAGAGATTTCCAAATTGGTATTTTTGTGTTTCAGAGTCTGAATGGTTTCGCGCCTGATGTTTTTAGTAATTTTTTTCGTTTTAACTCATTTTACCGCGGACATGCTGGAGACCTGGTAAGTGAACAAAGAAGTACCGTTTGTTCTAGCCATGAGGCAAGGCATTCAGGTACGGTGGTCTGGAATACTTTTCCAGACTCAATTCGAGAAGCGGAAAGTGTACCGCAATTTAAAAATCGGTTAAAGAAACATCTCCTTGAGGGTAGTTGGTGAGTGGAGGGTTTGGAAGACGAGAGAGGACAAATTGACAAATTAATTAATTAATTTTTAGTTTATTTTAGTGAAGGTTAGATGTGTACTACTAGTTGCGTTTTCCAAGCACGTATATGCTTTGTGTGTAACCGGTGGTCAAGCCGGAATGATTTGTTTTTAGTAAAGTTGTTGAATCCTGAATCCTTGTTGAATGCGAATATCGATAGGTCGTCAGCAAACTTAAAACGATTTGAAACATGGGTCAAAACGCGGTTAAAAACGATCGAAAACATTAAAGACCCCAACTTCGTGCCTTGCGGGGTTCCACAAAATATATCTAAAAAGCTGGAAATGTTGTCTGGACTTAACATAACACACTGAGTCCTACCCGTTAAAAACTAGCAACTAACCGAACAATGAACTGCAATTTGATGATTAGTGCTGTCGAAAGCCTTAATAACATCATATCCGTAACTGAGTTGAATCAATCACAGCGAATTAAGGCATTAAGCATAAGCTGAAGAAAAAAAAAAGAAAAAAAAAAAAATAACATCTGTGGGTTCTGCTTACAGATGATCAGAACAAACCCACGAAAAGGCAAATTCTAATATTTCCAGCCCAGCCTTGCAAGTGCCACATGAGCTTCCAGGTCTTGTTTACTATTTTGCCGGTTCGGTCTCGTGTTCCTTTTTTCATTTATTATTTGTATTGCCTGTTATTTTCAAATTTTGCCATTTTCAATAAACCAAAACCTAAACTTGGAAAACTGATTGATCATTCTCAACAGGGATTACCGAGTCTTTCTTAACAAAGACAGGAAAACTGAGTTACATATTTATAGCTGACTAAACTTTGCGCCTGCAGTAAATGAGCCGAGAATCCAATTATTTTACTATTTCTGCAATCCCATCCGTCCTTGGCAATGACAATAGAGCAAGACTGACGAAACATAATCAGGAAGTTCGGTACAGATTATTCGGATCACAGCTTTTCAGTTCATCTAAAAAAATAGCTCAGTAGCCAGCATTCTTTATTCAACAAGACCAAAAGTTTCGATGGGATCTCAAAAATCTAATACTTGATCCAGACAATTGCGAGCGAACTACCATACTTGTCCAGAAAAAAAAGTTCAGGCGCGAATTCAGCGTATCTCCTTATCCGTATAAAGAACATCTAATCAGCTTCAAGTTAAACTTCTTAAAAAAAAATCCGGTTTCAACCGGATTCCGAAGTAACTATATTTCCCGGTAAAAAAGAAAGATTGTCAGATACAGATTCAGCATGTCTTCTTACCCCTAAATCTGTCATCTAATCAACTTTAAATAAAACTTTTGATTTTAACATGTTTTCCGGTTTCGGCCTGATTCCGGGCGAACAAGTTGTCCGGGTAGAAAATACTTTTCAAATAAGTTAACAAACTTTCCGGTATTGGCCGAATTTCGGGCGAACTTCTTGCCCTGCGAGAAAATGGTTTTCCCCATCGTGTTTAGCATGTCTTTCTACCCCTAAATCGAACATCTAAACAACTTCAAATAAAACTTTTACTTTTAAAAGACTTTCAAGTTTTCGCAGGATTCCGGGCTAACTACTTGTCAGGCGAAAATAATGGTTTTCACCATCGTGTTCGAAATGTCTTCTTAACCCTATATCGAACATCTAATCAGCTTCAAATAAAACTTTTACTTTTAACAAACTTTCCGGTTTCGGGCAAACTACTTGTCCGATGACAAAATGGTTTTGACCATCATGCTCAGCATGTCTTTCTTACCCCATAATCGACTATCACATCACCTGTTTGAAAATATTTCATTCGCCCCTTAATTGAAACCCCCTCCCCCACCCCTAAATTTAGGGCTACAGTGCCCATCTACGAACTCGACCTTACTCTTGAACCAAAGAGTCCTCACACCAAGTTTCATCAAAATATCTCATTCCCTTATAGCGCGCACAGATGGACAACTTTTGCGATGTCATAGGTATCCCTCCACATACGTTTTGGGATCCAAAAACTTAAAAAAAATAGCAAGCCTAGTAGACTCATTGACTCTTAATCGCCGACATGTTTTCAGTCTCGAAATTCCGTAGAGAGTGATGATTTAGTTTGATTTCAGCATAATTCTGACTCAAAATGGACCTGCGTTTTTTTGTGAAATACGAGGCGTGAAAGTCTTAGTCAGAACTATATTCATGGATTAATTTATTTAATAACTTACCCTGGTTTGCCCGTGGGAATTAAAATTAATCGCTAAGAAAAATATAAGAATGTTTAAATAAGAATTTATAATGTAGGTTATAATTTAAACATGTTCAAATTTGGGATTTTGAAAAGTAGGCTATTTGTAGTTATCTTGGTTGTGTGTCTGGTGGAGACAGTTTGTAGGAATTAGGTACGGATAGGGTTTAGGGTTGATATTCCTTCAGCCCAAGCTGACTGCGAATCATATTTGACGGTGCAAAACCGATGTCAGCTATATATTATTGGAGCTATATTTCAGCCCTTCTTGGGAAGGGTCCTCCTCAGGCTCATGCCGTCAAATATGTTTAGGGTTGCATTTTGTCAAACCGGTTGAAGTATTTCAACTAGTATTTGAAGTATTTCAAATACTAGTTTTTGTTGAAGTATTTCACACCAGCAGATTCCCCTGTTACCTGCCAAACAACAAATAGTTCGAGACAACATTTGAAGAAGGAGTGGTCAGGCAAACAGTGGAGATTCAATTGGAAATCTGAAAAAGACAACACCCATGAAGGAGAAATCCTATTCGCCTGCAATTGCAAATTTGCAGGTAATTTGCAGAGTGTAACTCAATATCGAAAACGATATTTAGTAAAACATATATTTGTAAATTTAAAAAATCTTAAATTTTAGCGAAAAGAGAAGTATATGACATCGAAAAATGGTCACGAAATTTCGTTTCATACATGGAATACTGAAAGTGAAAATATCACGTATCGAAACAGTTTTGAGTTTAAGAAATTTTTGTATTTCAGAGTGATGCACGAATCGTAGGAGTGTGAGCTAGAAGACGTCTAACAGCTTATCGCTTCAACAAATGTTGAAGTTTTATCCACCTTTTCACTCGCCATCCGGACGGGTTTTTACGTTCTGAATTTCCACAAACCCCGGAAGCGCTCTTTGACAATTTTCTGTTTTTGTCGAAGAGGCAAAACCCAACTTTTTCAATTCAATTCAATTCAGTTTTGTTTCAACACCAATTACGGACTAGCCAAATAGCAGGTGGTAAAGTCAAACATCCATTAAAAACTAACCAAAATTGGTTACTTAACAAACAATGTGAAAAGTAACGATTGGGGTAATAGACAACGGGGGGTAAAATCACAACCGTTTCCCTCGCCTTCTTTCAAATGTGAAATATGGCTATGCAAATTTTAGCTAACCAATTCCGGAAACAATAATAAATAAAAAAAAAGGTAACCAGAAGCTGAGAAGGTTACGCTCTCCTTTTGGATTTTGTCTCTCCACTTTTACCAGCTTACTCTAAAATACTACAAAGATGGATCTGATTCACAGTCATGATATCAAAGTTGGACAATTTACAACCATAGGTAAAACTTGGTAAAACACAAGTAAAATGGCAAAATCATAATTGTCAAAATTACAATTTTGTTCAAGAAACTCAAAGTCTCAGTAGAAACGGAGACTTACAAACAACGAAAAAATGCAACTAGTGTAGTAGAAGGCAAGTATGCCTTCTGACTGCCAACTATAATCAGCGTCAAGACGGCGTTAGAGGTCAGCAAAAGCGAGCATTATTCGCAAGGAAAAGAAGAAAACTGAAAGGAAATTTAAAGAAGAAAATTTGGTGTTCAAACCGTCAGTCGTTTGTTCCAGCTACAGTCTGAAGAGGACCTTTGCCACGGAGTGCCGAAACATCGCTATAATTTTGTATACAATACTTGATTCTCAGACTGCGCTATGCTACTGAATGAGAACCTTTTTATTTATTATCACCAAAAGCGGCAAGTCATAAGTAGTATTATTAGAATACACTGTTCAAATAGGTAACATAATAACTGCAGGACATTGCGAGGGGTTGCTGACTCCCAAAATGGTTGTACAGTAGTGCGCAGCCGTTGCCCAGGGATGGTGTACAGTGGTGGCCAGCGAGTGAGCAACCCCTCGGAACATTGACAAATCAGTTGCGTTGGACTTGAGTTGGCAAAACTAGGTCTGTACAAATGCTGGAATAGATCGTTTCTTTTATGAACTAAATCGTCGGCCGGCTTCGCCGACGTGTATTTAAAGTTTAACTGAAAAGGGCTTAGACAGGACAATCTAGTTACCCATCGCTTATTCACTTAAAGAAGCTTGAAAACCCGGGAGAAATGCGTTACTTCGTTAGTCCGCTTTTCATGAATAGTCGATTATCAAATAGTGGAATTTCCGTGTGATTTGTGGTACCTCGGTGCGCTCGTAGCTGCGTTGTATGCCTCACGAGAAAGATTTGTGATTTTTTGTTGTTGTTGAGGCACTAAGCAGTCTTCATGAAGCACACAACTGCCCACTGAACAGCCGCATTTGTGTTGAGATTAAAATTCTCCGCGTCATAGTGGAATTTACGTTGTGGGGACAGCCGAGACGTATTAACGTCTTAAGTAGAGCAGATAGTGGAAAATCAATTAATCCCTTAGCAGAATCCAAATAACGGCAGTTAAATGACACAAAAAAGTTGCATTTTCAGTTAAACTTTAAAGATCGAAACCGTCGTTCAACGTCACCGAAGGTCATGAACCAAGTCGTCGGCAGGCAACACCGACGTGTCTTTTATACACACATCTGGATTTTCAGACATAACAGTCTCAATTAGTATTTGCGTTCATGGATCATCTACCGCTGTTATAGTTTTCCAATTTTCCATGGTTAGTAATAATAAAATAATTACTTACTTGGCTCGAGCCCCTCCACCCGCACTTTATTGATATCGACATGGGGAGCAACATTGACCTGGACGGGGGTCTGAGGAACGGGCTTTCCAGCGTAGAGAACGTTGACAGTGTGTTTTCCCGGAGCCAGCGGAGAATATTCGACAGTATAAGAACCATCCTGGTTGTCAATGACGGAGATTTGGATGTCTTGACCTTTTTCGTTGGCAACAGAAACTTGGATCTGACCTGGAATGAGAGGACGGTTAGGACATATAGGTGTCAGGTATGCCTTTGCTTCGTTCGGGTATATATATTATTGGTATACATGCACATATTAAGATTAAAAAGATGAGATCATGTTATTTAAATATGCAAAGCACCTGCTCCACTTGTCGAAATTATGTCATAACCATGCATTGACGGAGATGATCAAAAGCTTCGTCGCCATCTGAAATCATGGACAACAGGGCCTCAAACAGCGCACGACGGTATCCATTGCTTCCTGGCTGAAGATTAAGTGTCTTTTTCTGTGCGTGTATATGTTTTATTTATATTCGATCATTTACTCCGCTTATAATAAATTATTAAATTAAATTATTTACTTATCTGGCCCAGCTATCCATGCAAGCGAAAGGTTTAACTACGGATTTTAATTCCACTGTTGCTAATAACCTGTGATTTGAAAATTTCTGACTTGTTTTAATGATTGATTAGTGATTGGAAATGTAGCCTATTTAAAGTACAAGTGCTATTTTTCATACTGTATGAGAGATATGTGGTGAATAAATTAATCTGAATCGAAAACGCCCAATGTTTACTGTAGACATAGTCATACGCTGGTGTCCATGCACCCGCCATGCTTTCTGTACACGCAGTCTACATGTAGATTATAAATTAACCTTCAACTCGACCAACTCAAAACATTGACTGACTTGCTACTTACAGAACTACTACGTAAAGAAAACGAACTGACTTGGGGCTAAGGAAAAGCTACAGGAATGCGTTTTAATTAAACGTAGAAAAACATGGCCAATAATTTAACTCGTTAGATTGTTTAGACCGTCAGACTGTTAGACCCCCCCCCCCCCCATAAGACCCCGGAAAACAAACGATTTCCAAGACAAAATTAACACATAAATGGTGGATTCCAAGTGTCGTATTTTGTTACGGTTTTACGTATTCAAGTTATCTTAGTCCTAATGGTCGACAAATTTAGTGTTAATTCGTCACTACGAGTTGGATCAATAAGACTATCTATCTCTATTTATCTAAATGAATCTTTTCAGATCCCTAATGCCTGGGCCACATTCAGTCATATATGTGCGTAATTTCAAGGTTCAAGGTTTTTTTTTATTTTTACTATACCTCACACATAAACATTAATAATATGATACTCTGCACTTAAAATTATTTCAGGGTTTGAATCGGAGAGAAGAAAAACATCGAATGGTTCAAACCCTTTCATAAAAGAAAATCAATAAAACACTGAGTACAAAGATCACCCACGAAATCGCCAACACGAAGCGAAATCAATCCAAATAAAAACAACAACAAAAATGAGGGACGGGTAACTGAAAACCAGCATCACCAACGGAAAGCACAAACAAATATAAATAAACATGAAATACAACCAATCGCTAACAATTAATTATATATTCTTAAACTTGTTAATGAGAATTAGGGATAGCTGTTTTTTTATTAGAGATTTTTATTAGACTTTTTTTATTTAGAGATTGCCCATTGTTGAAATCTGAATCTAGCGTCCGTTTTGACCGAATTGTTAGCGATTGCTCGAAAAAACTGGAAAAGACTTTATCCTCCCTTGATCGGATCGAATCGGAGCTTAAAACATCGCTCGCAAAGCCTATGTAATTCGGCCCCCCATGAGACTGTTAAAGTTATTCCAGATTTTCCAATTAGTGACCATTTGCCTATTCAATTTGTAGTTATTTCGTCCCCCGCAAGCGCACCTTCGCATGTTCCCACTCCTAATCCTATTCCTCATAAATATTTTACGCGGATCCAGTGGGATAAAACTTTGATACCAATGTATAGTGAAAAAATAAGTATTTTGGTTCGTAAGCTTGATATTCCAGACAAAATTAAATTGTAAGAGTAATGAAATGCAGCTCGAGTTAAATTGTTTATATTTTCAGATTATTCATTGTTTGAAATCTGGGGCGAGTGAGGCATTCCCAGTTAAGCGCCTGAGGGCGGGTGTCGAAAAAACTTTTTGGTCTTTAAATCCTTCTCTATTGCACGCTAATCAATCGTCCAAACTGGCATATCAGTCTTGGCGGGCGTATGGTAAGCCTCGCGGTGACCACCCGGCATTCCGATTTTTGAAGGAAAAGAAGGCTATTTTCCAAGCGGAGCTTCGTCGCCATAATAATTATCTTTTGGAGGATGTGTCGCGTGTTGTTGATTCTAACAAGAACAAGCTATGGAAAGCACTTCGCTCTTCAAAGCGTTTGAACGATGTTGCATCCAATTCATCGGTCCCTTCCCTGGTTGATTGGGAGACTCACTTTTCTGATCTAATTACTTCCCACGATGACCCAAATGAACATCTTGAAGTTGATGAAGTACTAAACGGTCACACAGCCCGAGATTTTTCTATCTCGCTTGATACTCTTGCTGGTGCAGTCCGAAAGTTAAAGCCCCAGTCTGCACTAGATCAGGATGGACTTTTTTCAAACCATATTAAATTTGCTCCACCTTCTTTTCTACTTGTCCTAACGACATTCTTTAACCTTATTCTTGTTTCTGGTTTGGTTCCTTCTTCTTTTCGAGTTGGTATAGTAACGCCTATTCCTAAATCTGGTAAAAGAGATTTGAAATGTTGTGATTCATATCGACCAATAACAAAAGGTTCTCTTATGGGGAAGTTATTTGAGCTGTGTGTTAAAGATCTGTTCGAGCGTTTGGATGTTGGTTTAAACCAGGTTGGGTTTAAAAGAGGAATGGGTTGCGACCACGCGCACGCAACGTTTGATGCTGTGATTGGAGAATCTCCGACCACTGGAACTCCCCTTTATACGCTGCTAATTGACGTTAAAGGTGCTTTCGACAACATTTCGCACGCGTCGGCCTTCTTAGCTCTTATTGGTGGTGGTATTCCCTTATCTATTGTTACAGTTTTGAAATCTTGGTATGATGGACTTTTAGTAAAAATATTGGCACCTTCTTCTAATTGTTTCTCTAACCCGATTGCAGTTGGCCGTGGAGTTAGGCAAGGTGGTATTCTATCGCCCTATATTTTTAATGCTTGTTTGGCAGATTGCCTCCGTTCACTTTCCACTACCCTTATTTCCAATGTTCGTGATGTTTCTTTTCTTGCTTATGCTGACGACATTATCCTTCTATGTCGTTCCAAAGCTCGTCTGATTGAAAATTTTAACATCCTAACCCGTAAACTCAAGTCTAAAGGTCTTACAATAAGCATTAAGAATTGCCATTACTTTGCTATTAACAGTAAGGACCGAGCTGATTTGAATTGTGGTGGTGGTGTTTCTTTCCCCCTTTGCGATCGTGTTTCATATCTGGGTGTCCCTTACTCTGCCTCAGCTCGTGATTTTAAAGCTGCTTTAATTATACATATTCAAGAAAAGATTAGAAAAGCTTTCGGATTGATGATAAGATTTCGCGGTGTTTACCGGCGTGATATACTTGGATCTCTGTTTAACGCAGTGGCTCTCCCTCATGTCCTTTTTCCTTCCCTCCTTTTCCGCGATTTCAGACTGAGTGATCTCTCAGCTATTCGGGTTTCTTATTTTAAGTATTGTAAATTTCTTCTTGGGTTCCCTATTTCGTTTAGTAATACTGAGATTGTTTCAAAATTTAAAGTAAAAGACCCATTAGTAATTGTTAAAAAGAAAGTTCAGAATTTTTACAGTAAGGCGGAGAATATTCTCCCAACCCACAACCTTTTCCCTTTTTTTACCGATAAGGCTCATTTATAGTTGTTCGCTATGATGATTGATTTATAGTGTTTTAAAGTTTCCAGTATTCTTATTTATTGTCGTGTATATTTAGACGCATATATTGTCGGTAGTTGTTTATTATGGTCTTATTTCAATTTTTGTACTCTTCAACTTTTGAGGGCAATAAAAGAATAATAATAATACTTTGAAGGGATTTTGTAGAATCAATTTTAGGAAATAAAGTTTGCCATGAATTCAAAACAGAATAAGATGGAGAACAAGAGCTACGAGCTCATATGGCACTTGTTACGAGTAGGTGGTACACGAAAGTAGATGAGGACGTCTCGAAATACACCCGCCATCCAAAAATGCGGTACGGAAAGAGAAATAGGATATTTAGTTTCACTCACTTCTGAGCAGTTCCGGCATAATCTCGTATGATGTGCAGCATATGCGCACGACTGTTTAATCTTCCAAGTTTCAGCCCAATAAATCCACTCGTCCGACCCCTAGACGTGTTACACCATTTCCGTACTCCCTCCATCTTCCCCTACCGTGGTCGAATCTGGTTCGGACTCAAAAAAGGATCTTCTAAAAAGCATCTGCTTTTATACCATCTATCAAGTTTCACTCAAATCTGATCATTTTTGGAAAATTCCGGTATTCCCCCCCCCCCCCCCCACACACCCCGTTGGACCTCTGAATCCCCTCTTCCCCTAAATCACGTTTTATTGAAATCGGATGTCAAGAATAATGTCAAGACTGAATAGGTGTAGGCTAAGTCATATCTGCTATTATAAATGGCACTGAAGCTAGGTTCCTTCATTTATATCTTGGTCGATTTTTTTTATTCCGAACCAGATTCGGCTACGGTTGGTGGAGATAGAGTGAGTACCGGAAATCGTGTAGCACGTCTAGGGATCAAACAAATAGATTTATTGGGATGAAAGTTTGAACAGTCATGTGCATTTCCTACAGACAATCAAGACGATGCCGGAACTGCTCAGAAATGAGTGAAACTAAATATCCTATTTCTTTTTCCGAACCGCATTTTTTGGATGGCGGCTGTGTTTCGTGACGTTCTCATCTACTTTCTTGTACAGCCTACTCGTACAAGTGCCATATGAGCTCGTAGCTCTTGTTTTGCTGTGTTTTTATGTCTTTTATTTATTTTCTTTTATTTACTCCGCTTTTTCGAAATGACGGGTTACAAATAAATTACTTAGCCTACTTACTTAATACTCCTGCCAAGTTTCAGTCTCCTAGCCCATAAATAAACATATATAACGCTGATAAAGGCTGCCACGCCTCTTATTTCACTAGACAAATTTCGAGTCAAAGGAATGGGAAAAAATTTGTTTCCATGCTAGAGTAGCCTAACTCGTTACCAGCAGTCAGGCCAACAGACAGCCAGACCGTCGGAAGATCGATCGTCGGTTGCACTTGAGCCAAAGTTACATGTGCCATACAAGATTCTAAGGTGTGAAACCCAAACCAAAATCGATCAGTTTAACAAGCCATATAAGTAGGTCACGAAAAGCTATTGGACATTGCCTTGACAAAACGTAGAAAAAACAAGGCCAGTCATTTGATGACTGGACAAGGCAAATGGTTTTTTGTCATCACTTTTAAGGGATCACGATACGTCAAGACGAGCATATTTTAAAATTGCGCAGGACGTCCAAATCTTTGACAGCAGGAAAAGTCAGAAAGTATTAAGGACCATTAATTAATTAAAAATCAGACAGACTTTTTTAATTTTTTCTTAGCAATTCAAAACCCGACCTCAACCCACTAAAATACCAGACTTCTTTCCTTTCCGGTTTTGGCCGGATTCCGGGCGAACTACTCTTCCGGCGAGAAAATCATTTTAATATTCGTTTTTAGCATGTTTTCTTATCCCTAAATCGACTATCTCGTTAGTTGTTCAGAAATATTTTGTTCGCCCCTTAATCTGAACCCCTCCCCCACCCCTAAATGTAGGGCTACATGGCTCATCTACGAAATCGACCTGTCTCTTGACCCAAAGAACCCTCGCGCCAAGTTCCATCAAAATATCTCGTTCCCTTCGAGAGTTATCGTGCTCACAGACGGACGGACAGACGGCCGTTTTTTTACCAAGTCATAGGTATCCCTCCACTTATGTTTTGGGATCCCAAAAAGCAGGTTACTGACAAGTAAAACATAATGACTTACCTGGCCCAGCATCACGACAGTCAACGTTAAAATGGGTCGGAGTCTTGGTCTTCACTCCTCGCTCGACTCCTGGACCGAATACCCTGACCTTGTTCGGGTCGGTTGGGTCTGAGACGAAGACGCGGTATGGACTGTTCTGTGTTGCAACACCACCATAATTCACCTAAGAAAATCAAAGAATAGTACAACATAGGAAAGAAAAAGTAGATTAAGTTGCAAAATGCAGGACCGCCGCACACATATTTTAAAATACAACTGAAAGGCAGCTTATATTTACATCTAATATTTGGTTACACTGACACATATTGACCCATCTACGGGATTTTGTAATTTTTCACCCAAGGCACGCTCTAGTAATGGCGATCAGAATGTCCGCAACCCAAAATTCATCTAGACACGGAGATATTAAATTTCACAACAAGCCTGCATTTGCAGGATCAAACAAGCTAAGCGCGGAAATATCACGGCAATGTAGGCCGGTGAACGACTTCTTATTCGATGCTTTTGACTTGCAACTTTCTCCAAATGTTTTAAATAATAAAATAAAAGCAAGTCTTCTGATTGAATACTCAGTGATATAAATACATAATTTGTAAGAAGATTGATGGCTCGTCCACTGAGTATTGACGATTTCTTAATTGTCTCGTCTTTTTTTTCTTTTTTTTTTTTTTAGTACGGAGGTTACCTGCTAGGTGTCCCCTTTTTTGGGACCGGATGGTGGGTGTTATATTGTATACAGTTATGGATGAGCGTTATCAAGTTCTTTTATTTATTTTTATCTTCTAGCCATCGAGCCTGCTCTCTGTCATGAAGCTATGTAAAAGTACTTGTTTTCATTATTTGAAATTAAATGAACCTGAACCTGCAAGGAATCGGCCACTTTCAGTTTACTTTTTGGCAATGGCTTACAATTTATTGTTGGTAAATATTTTAAAGCACAATGGACACTTCTAATGCTTTACTTTGTATTAAATGCTTCACAAATAAACATTTCCGACTTCCTTTAGAAGGCGCTACGAAAATCGGCCGTTTTCTTGTGATCCCTTGTCTTTACCTCACTGGCAACTCGGCGATACACATCTTAGGAGCTGACGTATCGTGGCAGGAAATTCAAAAACTCCCAGTAATGCTTGATAGAAAAGGATATATTTGAGATGTCACCAAAGTCAAGCCACAGATGCAGTTTACCTGATTGTTCTAATGTTTCATCAGAAGTTCCATGGCTTGAAGTGCCCATTAAAAGTTGTTCTTTGTGGAATACTCTTGTGAAGCTTGATTAGCCTGCTTTATAAAATGTACCAGAATATGCAATAAGCTTATAACAAATAACATAGCTACAAAAATCTTTCAAAAACAAATAACCTATTCAAATCTGAACTATACAATCTGATTTATGCATAAAATAAAGATCTACTAAGTATTATAAGAAACATCACTTATATCTTTGTCCAAGCTAGTAAACTGAGCATGTACTTGCCTAAAAAATTAGGCTTTGAAACATCACAGAGAGGAAACTGTTGAAAAAGCTGCTGATCTAGGGGGTAAGCATTGCTCCTAGGTTGTTACAGAGTGGGATTTGGGTAGTTTGATGTGCCCATTGAACTTTAAGCATAGAGGGACAGTCGCATAGACGTACCATAGATCCAAAAGACTAAAGCCCCGTTCACAAGCAAATGTCTAGGCACGTGCCTAGCATCACCGTTCACACCCATGCCGAGGCACGGATTTTGGGCCAGACACGGAGTTCCAGGCTCTAGACCTCGGTGTCTGGCTACGCCTGAGCACGTGCCTGGGCATCTTTGCTTGACTAGGCATGCTTGTGAACGCGGCTTAAATCAGGCTACCACTCGTGGTCTCTTAGAAGCTCATTGGCCAGAAATACCGGTTCCGCAAGTTTTTCCTTGTTTCTGCTAGGAAGGGTATCCACGGTTTGAAAAAAAAACCATCAGTACGGTATGTTATAACCTTAGAATAAAAAATGTAGCCTATCTACTGCGACTACTGCTTTAAAGTTCCAAAAAATAAAAATAAAAAGTTCCAAGAAATGAACCTGAAAATTAAAGTGAAAACTGTATGCCACATCTCGGAGAGACCATTTCCCATAAACCACAACTGACCACTTCAAGTTAAAGGACTTATATCATAAGCATTCTAGCACTTGCAACGTCTAGAACCCCCCCCCCCCCCACCCCAGACCCAAGATTAAGCCACGACTCGATCTGACCGCTGGGTCATCTAGCGGCGCGAGTCGAAAGCGCCTGACACGGGGAGGATGGAATCATAGTTTGAAATTGGATCTAACAAAACGTTTTTTTGTAGCAGGCATATGGAAAATCTGTAGACAAATTAAACTAATAATTTACATTATCGATTTCTTTAATTATTTTGTTTATCTGTTTTTTCTTGTTAATTTCCATAAGTCCACAGAATTAGGGATGTAAACTAGATCGCAATAAATAAACACCGTAAATTATACTAAATTCGTTAAAGTGATTTCTTGGAGATTCTGAAACTGAGGTAAATAATATTAAGCTTCCGAGACCAAAACATGTCAAACTGACCTATGATTTCTTCTTCCGACATATCTAAACGCCCACTCGGTGATATACTTAGTTGTTTTAATCCTCTTACACACCGCTCGACGATCTCGAAGGTTTTAGTAATCGTTTGACCAGCGTCAGGAGATAAATGAATAGTTAATTAGTAGTGGCGGATTGGCGTCCAGAAGTGAATTGTGTTCAAGTAAGTTGTGGATAACGTTGGCTACCGTGAGGATTTTGGGGAAAACAAATGTAACAGTGTGTTCGTAAGAATCCGACCCATCGAAAAATGATGGTGTCTCCCACCTTCTCGGCCCAATTGAAGCAAAGACTAGTGCTTATGCCACTTCTACCATGGAAGCGTCTTACAAATTTGAGTCTTAATTGATTAACTATTTCTATCGCCATATTATATCCTATATATTTTAAATTGACAGTAAGCTATTCGTAAATTTGGTTTTTAAATACAAGTCGATTGACAAAATAAACTCAAACTCTATCCATCTGGAGGAAATAAACAGCAATCATTTGAGTACAATGCCTAATAAAATGATGGCAGAGCATCATTAGTGGTCAAGGGCGTCACGTATGGGGGGGGGGGTGCCCCCCCCCCCCCATACATGACGACTGTCGGCCAGTCGGTGAAAAATGACCGAGTCGGCACGTTTTTTTCTGAGTCGACTTTTCCTCCTCGAAACTGTCGTTTTTCCTTGCAAAAACAGTCGGTAAAAATTAAAGGGGTGAGTCCAGGATGAGTCGATACATGTCTTGTCCCCCCCCCCCCCCCCCCCTCAAAAATAAAACAACATATTTTGGCTAGTGAAGCCTCTGTTAGTGGTTAGGTTTGTGTGTGTGGGGAGGGGGGGGGGGGGGTCGGGGTAAGGAAATGAAAATGTGAAGGAAAGGCGGGAGGAATGTTTTTTTTATCGTTGGCTGAAGTGAATAAATGTTACGCAGTCCCGCACAGGACACGGTGTGCCCTTCATGGGAGCTACGTATGTTGTTTTGTTGGATGAATGATACGAATAAATAACGAGATTGAAAAACAAAACAAAAAAGAATTATTTCAAAACCGATACAGCGGTCAAAGCCGATTTTGTGATCGTCGTAAATATAAAAGGCATTTGAACAAGTCAATACTAATTTGAAAACATGATTTTGTGGTTGCCGTCAGTATAGTACGAATATGAAAAAACTTGTTAAACAAAACCTGGCAGCAGTTTGAAAATTGCATTACCTTGTCAAACATAACGAATGTTCGGTCAGGACTGTACATAGATTTAATGCGAGTTGACCAGGTCAACAAACGCGGGACAAAACTTCGCAGGTCTTAGGCTTTACCCTTGCCGCCGAAAAATCTGGGGCGAGGATATCGGGTAGTGCTGGGCCACTAGGGTATTCTAGGTTTTACTTCCAAACATTAATGAGAGAAAAATGTTTTTTACATGTTACAGGTCAACAAGGTGTTGGCCGGGCTACCATCCACTCAGCCCTCATCCTCGCCACCCAAAACTCTTAGGGGAGGATTTCGCGTGGTGCCTGGGGTTTTAGTTCCAAACAACAATGGGGTTTTCACCAGCTTCATCTAGCAGAAACCGAGGAAGATTACACGGGTGAAAACAATATGAAAATCCCTGCTAATTATGAAAGTTATCACGATCGCTTAACACACTTGAAGCTGAAAGTCCAGCAAAACATAATCGAGAGCGAAGTGACAAAAACAACACCCAATTTCAGCAGTTTCGCCGGTAACCGAATTCGGAATCTGCCAATGCACCTGGTCTGAATTCACATTAGTCCGATTTGCTTGAGTAATTTAGCACGGAATGGCAAACCAAAATGCATTGACTTTTTTTCCTGGATGGGGCGTGGTAGCCACGCCCCCGCGAACCTTGACGATGTCCAGAATTGACTATATAACTTTAGCTATTCAACGAAATAGCTATCAAATCATTAAGTTTGTTTTGAGTCAACAGAGTAAGGACTAACAAAGCACTTCCACAATGAAGGTAAGTTTCAACTATACCAATTTCGAATAGTACTAAGCAACTATTCGTTGAAAGTAATTCCGTCCAGAACTGCAAAAAAAAAAAGACTTGTGCTATACCAGCAAAAGGATGCGCTGTAAACTACAATATTAAAACTGTTATTTTTTATTTGTACTTCTTCAGATCCGAAGAGCAGGTATAAAACTGGAAAAAAAGGCGACCAGCTGAAAGCTTACCGTCAACTGCAATAATAAATAAATGAACAGAAGAGCTGAGAACACAACGGTGATAACTCACGTTTGCTAGTTTCGAGATAATCGCGTTTAAAGTTCGGGAAGTTAGTGTATTGAAAGCTAGTTATCACTTTTGTCGACTGAGTATCTCAGTAGGGAGTTCGATAGTACAGAGAGAAAGAGCTCAAAAATGTGTTTCAGATGGTGCTCTTAACTCAATTTGTAAAGCAAAAGGCGAGTTATCATGCTCAGGATACATCAGTGTTTTTACATAAATATATTTCGTAGGTCTAATAGTACCACCATAGGCTCCGAGTTTGAAATATATTTTAAATAACACAAAATATCTCTAATTTTTTGATCAACCAAGCGGTTAGCGGTGTTAATGTTTGTCCGCTTCAACTGGAAGATTCTGCAACTTGCAAAAAGAGATACAGCGTCGGCTTTTCATCTTTTCATCTGACGGCTTCCCATTTGGAAGGGTGGTAGGGTAGGGTATCTATCTTTGACCTTCTGTTAACTACGAATGGTTCTATTTCCTTTTAGTTACTTAAACAAACTACCGGTGAGTCGTCCTTGGGCTCTACTACGAACATACAAGCGTCATTTTATTTTATCTTATCATTTAGCCGAAATAGTACCATTTTAAGCCAGTTGCTGCGTTTGAAAAAGCTGATTAAAAAATAAACCAAAACAAGCGTTTACAACGCCAAACTTCATCCCTGATAACAACTCAAAACTTTTATTTTCAGGTCTTCATCATTGCCGCCCTTGTCGCCACCGCACTCGCCGCTCCCCCTGCCTACCAGGCCCCATACGCCGCACCAGCTTACCCAGCACCAGCGGCTTACCCAGCACCAGCGGCTTACCCCGCACCAGCCTACAACTCACCGGCTTACAAGGCACCCGCTTACAACTACGAAGCCCGCCCATACGACTTCTCTTACGCCGTTAAGGACGACTACACCTACAACAACTTCGGCCACTCTGAAACATCTGACGGCAAAGGGTACGCCAAGGGACAGTACTTCGTTGCTCTTCCCGACGGTCGTCTTCAGACCGTAACCTACACCGCTGACAGCTACGGATACAACGCCGATGTCCAGTACAGCGGTGAGGCCAAATACCCCGCCGACTACAAGCCAGCGTACAAGGCCCCCGCCTACCCCACCCCTGCTTACTCCGCCCCCAAATACTAGTGATACTTTTCTGAATTATTTTTATACGAACTGAGAAGATATATACTTTTTGAATGAAAACGACTACAAGAGCTTTCTTTTCAGGTTAAAAAATCGCCATAGGCGACAGGTGAGACAAATCTTTCCTTCGTGTGGCCCTAGCCATAAAAGAACTACGCTATACACCTATAGCCGATAAGCATATTATGCTAATTTCTGTTTTCTCTTGGAAAGAATAGACTGTTAAAGTTCAACTGAAAAGCCAACTTATGCTTGTGTCATTTCATTTCAGTTATGGGATCCTGCAAAGAGATTTTTTTATTTCCCACTATCTCCTCTCGTTATGACGTTCAGAATATCGGCAGCCGTCCCCACAGCGTAAATTCTACTAAGACGCGGGAAATTTTAAGCTCAACAGAAACGCGGCTTTTCAGTGGGCAGTGGTGAAATTGGTGAAGGTTTGCTTAGTGCCTGAGCCAAAAAAAATACAAGCGCATAGAGTTACCACAAATCATCCACTATTTGAAAATATATTATTTGTGAATTGCGGAACACCAGAGTAACGCATTTCCAGCGGGACTTCGAGCCAATTTACGTGAATAAATGATGGGTAACTAAACTGTCCTATCCCAGCCCTTTTCGGTTAAACTTTAAGGTACAAGAAAAAATAAGAAAGATAAATTATACCTACGATAACACGCAGAATTTTTTTTTTCTATTTTTCTATTTTCAGCAAAATATCGTGTCACGGGCTAATCCGGCCAATCACATCACAGAAATTCGTAGTAACCACGCTTAGTACGCTCCCGAGCGTGATAAGCAAATAGTTACTATTATTTACTATTTCGACAAGGTTGGAACGGTCAGCGTAATAACTTGTCACGATGTTGGAATGAAAATAGTAACTACTAGTTACTATTGTTAGAAGGGTGTAACACGCTCTATATGTAAATACATTATCCGTTTTGAGTCACTTTTTATGTATGATTACTTTTTATGTCCGCTTGGGCTAAAGAACTGTAATCATTTCTAATTACGATAATTCGATTACGGTAATTCTTTTAACCGGTAATGTCGCCTAGTGTTTATGAATAACTGTTAACATATAAAAAACAAGCCGTGTTCAAAGGAGTTCTAGCAAAAACAGAGGACACTCAAAAGGGGAAGGGGGGGAAACCGCCTAACTATCCTAAAATCAGGGATTTGCTGCTGATTGAACCGACCCGTGTTGTTGTGGACGGTTAAGATTAACAAGCTTCAGGCGTCAGAAATCCCCGAACCAAATAGCTATTACTTTCGATTAAGAAAGATAATAAAAATGAAAGACTTTCAAAGTATGAGAAACACATTATGCGACCTTGATGGATTCATGAAAGTTCCACCAGTTTTCTAAATTTCATTTCTTGTAGCCACTTGGGTAATATTCTTGACCGTAAGGAAAAAGTGGGAAGCTTACCTGAACAGTGTGCTTGACTCCTTTTTTGGGTACATAGGAGCAATTAAATAGGCCTGGAGTGGTTGCATTCATGTTCACATCAACTGGACGGTATTCCCGATCCATAGCCTGCAAACATAAATCAATTAAAACTGTCTTAAAGGACAACTGGCACTATTTTGTGTTCCAGGATTCTAAAATAGTTGAATACTCTAAAAGTATACTCTGCTTTTAACGAATTATGACAGGTTTTGGGCTGTTTTATGATTACTAGCCGAAACATGGGCAAATTTACAAGTTGCGTTTTTGCAGATACCATGGTATCTGATACCACAGTCTAAAGTTGTGTTTGCAGCTATCGTGGTATCTGATACCACGGTCAAAAGGCGTTTTTGCAGTTATCGTGGTATCAGGACAGTTATCATGGTATCAGATATTCAGATACTACGGTCCGACCGTGGTAACTGGTCGTGGTATCTGAAAAGTCATCTCACTTTCATCAAATTTTGTCAGATTTTTTAGAAAGAAGTTTAGCACTCAGTGATGTAACTGGATATCTGTTTTTCTTTTGGGATGACTTCGAAAAGTGCAATTTCGGCAATAGTCGTTTTTGCAGAGCACCGTGTATCAGATACCACGATAACTGCGAAAACGACTAATTGCAGATCCAGTTACCGTAGTAACAGATACCATGGTATCAGCAAAAACGCAACTATAACCATTTTGTTGACGGTGAGCTTCTTGGAGACAATCGTCGGGAACCGAAAATAGCAGAAGACGGCAAGTGTCAAAACCAGTGAGGTGTCATTAGGGTGTTGACAAGACAGGATAGGTCACTGTTTTCGTTTTTACACTACCTCAATTTTTGCCGCGAAAATGTTAAAAGGAAAAGGAAATTTACATGCTGTCCTGACAGTCAAGAACCAAAATGTGGCTTTTTTGAGCAGTCCAAAAATATTCAAATTTGGACTGTGCCTTTTCTTTGTTTTGAAGCTGCTTTGAAAAGGGATTTTTTGGCTATTGAATTTGCTAACGAAGTGATCTTGTCTAAAAAGAAAAATTTGTTTAACTAGAAATATTGAAGCAATATTTATTTATCCAATATGTAAACCATCAATTGGCTTCAATCTAGTATGTTTGTCATATTTGTTGGTTCCTTTTTAAGCCAGATAGATTATTCTGAAGGAAAGACTTCTCTGGAAATTTGAAATCTTGTCAGAGGTTAGATCTCCCTCCTGTAGATGAGCCTCGTTTTTCTTGCAATGGTGCTGCCGCATCGCTGCTGCAACACTTCTTTACTTCTGCACAAGATACGTTTTCGGATTCAGTGCCTGCACGATTTCTTCTTGGTTGAAGCAGTCCGATTAAAATTTGTTCATATATGAAGCTGTAAGTTTAAATAGCATACATAAGTAACTCTCCCCACTGCATGCTACTTTCGCATGACTGCATGACTAAAGCAAGACGGGATGCGCTACTGGATACTACTGCTTAAGATTAGCCCAGTCAGAGATTAAGATTAGCCAGGTCATCGGGAGCACCTTGCAGGGAAGCACGGACTTGGTCGGTAAGCCAGACCGCGATTCCCGAAAAGCGCTGCCGTCTTCCTCGGAAGCACTGCAGTGCAAGCACGAATGTAAAAAGAATCAGCCCGGAAGCGGCCGAGAAGTGGACCTGCAGCGTGCAACAAAATCGAGGCTCTGGTACGAAATTAAGGTCTCCGAGTTTAAGAATGGATGTAGCAATTACGGAGGCAGGTCGCCTCGGGTCCTTCAAGCGCGATTCGAACTGAGTGCGGTTTAATCAGTTCGCTAAAATTTATTTGAGCCAAAACAGCTTTAGGGGGAATAAATATTAATAATAATATGAACAATCACGGAAAACTGACAAATCCACAAAGATAATAGCTCGGATCCTTACCAAGGTGAGCCAAAATATCGATGTTCATGGAGACTCCCCATAGCACTTTGCTCTGCAACAGTCCTCCTAGTTATTTCCTCTCTCTATCACCTACTTTTCTATATATCTCTTCGGTTGTCATCACCATCATTCATTTCCCGGCATCGTAACATAGGTTACTCGGTCTTTATCCCTCAGCTCCAGTTAGCTGCTGTGCTAATCCAAAGTAAGTTATTTTCAAGGTATTTCATTCAAAGTATTTTGAGAAATGTTTTCTTTCATCCTTGGTCCGAGCTTGATTAGGGATTGTGGAATTGACTGAGGCCGCACTATAGTATTTCCTGAGACTTTCCCTTGTTTCTTATTTCCGGTTTCCTGACTGGTTCTGGGGCTTGTGGGCACATACGTTGTTCAATTCAGTTCAATCCAATTATATTTAAGAAAGCCATAATACGGACAAGCCGACTAGTAGGTTTCGTGTCAGATCAACATAATACAACAAAATAAGAACAGATATTAAAATTCAGCTGACAACAGCTCGGTCAGTAAATATGTCCACTTGCGATAGCTGAAGGTCTTCAGCCCATACCCCAGGAACCTTAGCTTCATTAAATCTCGCCTACCACTCGTCCATCCTTACAAAATCGCTGAAGAAACCTTAGCTGACCTATCCATTTTACGTCATTTTTTTTTTTGATTCGCAGTCCGCTTGGGCTGAAGGAGCAATTCTAATTTTATAATTTTATTTCCAACAAATAATGAGCATAGACTGAGTAAAAGAAAATGAAAGAAAAGGAGAACCAAAACCTTACTATAAGACGAAAGAAACACTTCGACTTTATTATCTACCCACATCATCCATCCACATGAACCAGACCAAAATACCACTAGGAAGAGCGCCAAGACTTGACAAAATTGACACACACTCGAATAGCAGCGATACTAGCACCACAATCGATAGAGAACGTCCCTACTGAAACTCACTCAGTCGTTCACCAGCGCTGGCTGCGATAACTTCATATTCTGAACATAAAACTAACCTATTGCAACAGAACTAGCCGGTCCCAAGCCCGGTTGTGAAAGGGGGAGCCGTACCTGACCCCGTAAAAAAATCGGAAGCAACCAGATCGTCGACTTTAGCCTCGGACCTGTTTACTACTTCCCTCAAACTCGACGACCAGTCAGATTAATATAGCCCGGAGAAGGGGGTGGGGGCAGATGAGAGTTTAGGTTGAGGTTGGTTTACATGGTTGTCCAGCGGGGCTAGTCACAAGTAAAGACATGGAGACACTTACCGTAACAACCGGTACAAGAGATCCTGCAGCCCTTGCATCCACAGTGAACTCCGCCTGTTTGTTTGAGATGACACCGTGTTTTTCCACGCCTGGACCCTGGACGACGACCTAGAAAAAAAGACAACATAAAGCCTTGACCCTATAAGAGAACGCGGGTGGCCTTGCGCGGGAAAATCTTTCAGATTTTCGTCTTCGTAGGGTGACATTTTTTAGCTCTTGGCCTTCGCGTGGAACAGTCTGTTTGCTATTCGCAATTGTGCGGTGGAATCTTTTGGCCTTCGAGCGGAAAAATCTTTTGGCTATTCGCAATTTTGCGGTGTAATCTTTTGGCCTTCGCGCGGGAGAAATTTATGGCTTTTGGCCTTGGCGCGAAGAAATCTTTTGGCTTTTTACTTTCGCGTGGGGAAATTTTCGGGGTTTTGACCTCCGATCGGGAAAGCTTCTGACTTTCAGCCTTCGAGCGGGAAATATTTTGGCTTTTCTGCTTCACGCAGGACATCTTTTGGTTGTTGGCGAGGTGTAACCCTTTGTCTATTGTCCTTCGAGCGGAAAACTATTTCGGCTATTCGCAATTTTGCGGTGAAATCTCTTCGCCTTCGCCCGGGAGAAATGTTTGGCTTTTGGCCTTCGCGCAGAAACCTTTTGGCTTTTTACCTTCGCGCGCGAAATTTTTTGGGGTATTGATCTTCGGTCGGAAAACCTTTTGGCTTTTAGCCTTCGAGCGGGAAATCTTTTGGCTTTTCGGCTTCGCGCAGGAAATCTTTTGGTTGTTGCCGAGGTGTAACCTTTTGTCTATTGGCCTTCGGACGGGGGAAACCTTTTGGGTTTTCTTCTGTGTGCTTCGTTCTATCCAGGATCATTAGCTGTAAAACAAAAGCATTTTGTGTTGCCAAGAGATTTTCACATTTGCAGATAGACATTCGGGACAGTTTTTCTTTTCTTGTATATTAGCCAGCTCAGAACGGACGTAAAAACAGATTACCTATTATTTAAAGGACGCCTGAACAATGAAACCATACTTGAACACACCATGGAGAATGTATTTACAGACATGGCCACGGAGAGCATTCTTCTCCTGAGCGTGACGTTTTCAAAATAGGGATGTTCGTTTCTCGAGGTTTGCACATGCAGACTCCAAGACAAAAAGCGCAATTCATTCAAATCTTGTACAGCGCTGGCCGGTTCGTATTGGAATTTCTTCTAGATATAAGTTTGGGCTTACTGGTCAAAAAATATTCCAGAAGAAGGGTTGATTGGAGACATTTGTTCATTTCTAAAATTGTTCGGTACTGGGATAAGGACAGATGCAAAATGGAGCAAAAATCACAGCCTGGAAACACTATTTCGTATTTGGATTGGGTTTTCTGCAGGCAATCTTAACGGAAGTCATACAGATAGGGATGATACTTGGTACTCTTCATTCAGGTGTCCTTTAAAAGGTGAATCCGATTCTCGATGCAATACCTTTATACTTAAAATGTAAACAAATATGCAAGCCACCGCAAGATGACACTGCAGCCCCTCATCACAAAATCTACCAAGATCAGCTGCTGGAGATACCTGGGAAGATCCCATGGGAAATACAAGACTTCCAAACGAAATCGTTCAGTGGCAACCGGAGTGATCCAGACGGACGGCGTGGCACGGCAAGACATAGCGCGTGTTCCACCCTCGTGCCAAAAGTAACTATTAGTTACGATTTCCGTTCCAACCTCACCAAAAGTTACTACGCTGACCGTTCCAACCTTCTCGAAATAGTAACTAATAGTAACTACCACGCTCGGGAGCGTAGTAACTACGGATCTCTGAATCGTGATTGGTCGGATTCGCCCGCGGCGTGATATTCTGCGGGAAAATAGAAAAGTCGTTCCAGCCTTGACGGCAAAAATCCAGAATTTGTGACGTCATGCGTAGTAACTATGGTACGTAGGATGGAACATGCTCATAGTGTAGGAGGCACGATTATTAAAAAGAGGCTCGAAAACATAGAAGGCCTATACAGGCTTCAGCGTGAGGCACAGGAACAATGTTCTAGCGTGCCTTCTGTTACGCTCTGGAGTTACGAACTCTCAATTACTTGTCTACTCGTAATACTTGCTAATCTCTTTTTATTACTCGTACTAGCTCCTGCGCCATGCCGTGCCTCTTTTTAATACTTTCATATATGACGTTGACATATTTATATATGAGTGTCTACATGTATATATGACGATTTCGACAAATTTGGATACTTAATACGCATGACGTCACGAATTCTGGCTTTTTGCCGTCAAGGCTGGAACGATTTTTCTATTTCCCAGCAGGATCTCACGCCAGGGGCGAATCAGACCAATCACGTTACAGAGATGCGTAGTTACTACGCTTACTACGCTCCCGAGCATGGTAAGCAAATAGTAACGATTAGTTACTATTCCGACAAGGTTGGAACGGTCAGCGTAGTAACTTTTCGTGAGGATGGAACGGAAATAGTAACTAATAGTAACTATTGTTAGAAGGGTGGAACATGCTCCATGATAGTTCGAAAAGAATAAAAGCGATATCTATCTATCTATCTAATCGACCCCTTCGCTGCACCTACCAGTCGAATCTCCGCAACATCAAAGCGTCCGCTCAGCCCGAATAGGAAGGTGGCACATTGGGCACAGCTTAAGTGCGCACAAGTGCTTAAAGTTTAACCGAAAATGGCTTGGGTTTAACCGAAAATGGCTTGGATGGAACAATTTTTTTTCTTCAGACACTAAGCAATCTTCACCAATCTCACCACTGCCAACTGAAAAGCCGCGTTTGTGTAGAGATTAAAATTTCCATCGTCCTAGTAGAATTTACACTGTGGGGACGGCCGCAGATATTCTGATAAAAAAAAAAAAATCCCTTTGCAAAATCTAAATAATTCAGTGTGTTTAGTTAAATGACACAAAAGTAATTTACGTTTTCAGTTAAACTTAAACGAGAGACAACTGGCAACTCTGAATGCCGAAAGTGGCTCTATATTTGAAAGAGGATCCAGAGTTTAACGTATATCCAATCGTTTGGATTTGCCCCACCGTGCCCTATGTTGAAAGCAATGCTGAAGCATCGACGAATCCCTTACTCTTACCCTGCTGATCACGAGCCCTTTTGTCTCTGTGCTTACAGTCGATAGCTCCCTTTTCCTGCGTAATGTTTTTGGATCGACACGTCACCTCATACTATTACATTAGTTGTGTTTTTACAGATACCATGGTATCTGACACCACGGTCTAAAGTAGTTTTTCCAAGTTAGTTTGGTCGGGTCCCTAATATAAAGGTAAAAAGTAAGATACAATTTTAAAGGCAAATATAAATAAAACTGGTGTTTCTCAAAAGAATCAGACATTTGCCTGCCAAGTTTCATCGTCCTAGCAGATCTGGAAGCACCCGAAGTCCAAACTCGCGATCACCGGACTGACCGACAGACCGACGAAAAAGTGATAGGTATACGGCACTTGGCCGGAAGGCAAGTGCCATAAAAATACAATGAACATCAAAGAGATTAGAACGGCACTCCGTCTAAAGAGGCGAATACTTTTCTCTGTGGACCATTCCTATACGGAGGAACTTTCCAAGTTCTTTAAACATGAAAAGTTATATAAAAAGTTAAAAGTCTGTTTTGTAGTCACGTATACGGCCAGTTACCGTGGTATCTGACAATCAGATACCACGGTTTCGACCGAAGTAACTGACCGTAATATCTGAAAAAGTCATCTCACTTTCATCATGGATAACTCAAGACAAGAGCCTAGGTTTTTGTCAAATTTGTGAGAAAGAAGTTTGGAACTTGTAATGCGAGTGGATGTAAGTGAAAAAGCGTTGTTGACCAAAAAAGATGAAGGAACAGCTTACAAACATTACTGGAGTTAATAAATGAGTAGCTTTGTCGTCACTGCTTTAAAGTAGCTAAAATTGCGTTTTCAGACACATGTGTTTTCCCCGAGTTTAGCAAAAAGGGTCTTCAACTGCCAGAGTCAAACACAGTGTTACTATGTTTATACTTAAAAGCATTTTAAGCCTCCGTGTTATGGGCGGGCTTAACGCCAGTTATCCAAAATACGGAACTCTCCCGAATAGCAAGTTACGTTAGGTGTTTAGACGTTAGACTCAAGAGTAACACGGTGGGATGAAAACGGGTATTTGCAAATGGCTTACCGACGAAACGTCTCCATGACAAAACGTCCCTGACAAAACGTCCCCATGACAAAACGTCCCCGTGACAAAACTTCCCCATGTCAAAACGTCCCCGTGTCAAAACGTCCCCGTGACAAAACGTCCCCAAGCACATCAGGGGACATTTCGAATGGGGACGTTTTGTCGACAACCCTTTGCAAATTGGTGTTAAACTCATTGTTGTCTGGAAACGCAACTTCGTTCGTACCTTGTCTGGATGGTACTGGACAGTAGATGGCAGGATAGTAGCCATGAACGGCGAGCCCGGAATATCTTCGTTGTTACACATGATATGTACAGCGTAGTCCCCGGGGATTGAGGGGTAATACTTCACGTCGGCGGAGCCGTCATTGTTGTCCTGGCAGTCGATCTTTGCCTGCGATGGTCCTTCAATGCTGAAGCCTGGAACATAATTTTTAACTATTATTTGATTTATTTGTAATCTGTCAAAACTGAAGAGTAAATAGTAAATTTAAAACATAATCGCTTCTTTCAGAAACAATAAGATAAATCTAAATCAACTAACCAAGGCCACAAAAATGTTGCCAAAAAGCAAAAGTAAAGAAACAAACGAAAAATATCGGGGCCCTTTTTTCTTAAAAAAAAAAGAGAGAAGTTTCTGGTGTACTAGGATAATTATGTGCCCCGCAAGATTCCAAACTATCCCTCCTTGGTGTTATTCTTGTTGTTAAATAGCATTAAAAGGCAAAATGCAAAGCAATGACTTTACTTTATGATATATTCAAAAACTACTTCAAATTTACCCCAAAAAGTGTAATTCAGTTTTGATCTTGAGATGGAGCCCCAAAATTAATTTGGGCCCTCCCCCCGCCCAAGGTTTACTGAAACGGCACCATTGGTCAGAATGCTTCAAATTTAACTCCTTGAACATTTTTGAAATTTGTGAATCCCAGACCGGTACGACGGCTTTTGTGCAGAATCATCTATTTACCTCAGTTTAGCAATGAAAAGGACATGCTCCCCAATCCTATTTCCATAAGTCAATCCACAATCCACAGTTAGCCAAGCAGAAACGTAAACCTAATTTAGATTCTGCTAGGTCATCTCCGGTGAAAGGCAAAGTAAACCTATTTAGAGAGGAACAAGAAAGGGACTTCACTCTAATCTTGGAAAGTCTCGGGAGAGGGGGGGGGATCTTGTGCTACAGCTTCGTGACTGAAAGCAAGATTATTATTATTATTATTACATCTGGCACTAAGCATTTAGCTTGTAAACACTTTGAAACTTATTGGAATTTCTCACTATGAACGTGTTCAACCCTTCAACTAATTCCATTCCAAACTCATGAAAAGTTACGACGCTGACCATTCCAACCTTTTCGAGCTAGTAACTAACAGTAACTATTTGCTTACAATGCTCGAGAGTGTAGTAAGCGCGGTAACTACGAACCTCTGTAATGTGATTGGCCGGATTACGCCGTGGAGCTGCCATGGAGCGATATTTTACCAACAATTTAAAAATACATTCCAGCCTTTACGCCAAGAAGCCGAAATTCGTGACGTCATGCGTAGTAACTACGGTAAGTAGGGTGGAACACGGTCGAATGTTTCATAATCAAAGAAATCACATCCTCCGTAATGTAGGATGGAAACCAAATTAGTGTGGAAACAAAAAGAGAATTCAATCCAATCTTTGGAAGTCCAGGGGGTTTGGTATGGATATGTCGACAAGCTGGAGCAGGAAGGAAATAAGGGAAATACGTCGATAAATCGCGAGAAGGGGTGGAAAGAAGGGGTTCTCATGGGATTCCTTCTCCACATATACTTAAACCCCTTGGCCGGTCTGTCTCGGGTCGGAATATATTACTTATCTGAACGTCGCCAGATTCTGAACGCTCGTCGAAGAAAAAAACAAAACCCATATCGGACAACTTTCACTACAAAATATTTGCCAAATATATTTATATTAGTGAATGAGAGTTGGGTTGGGTGGGGGGGGGGGCGGAGAAATGAAAAGCTAAGACGAGAAATGTGTGTCATCGTTTGTAATAGGTGAGTAAAAGTTTTGCACTCCCGCCCAGGACAGAGTTGTTCCCTTCTTGGGAGCGGTATTTTTGTTGTTTCGTTTAAAGAATGTTGAAATTAAACTGAACTGAATTGATTTCAAGGTTTAAATTTAAACTTATCTATAAAATGACATGATAGAGGGTCAAAGTCGATTGAAAAAACCCCTTCATATATTTTCCATTCATGTTCCATTGTACGCCACTATCATTTTGAAAAACTTGCTGTTCACTGCCATCTGGTTTTCCTTTCAGAATATGAATATCTTCAAAGTAGAACGTAAGTACACCTAGCAGATGGTGTTCAAATCAAATAAAACAGACTGTCTACATACAAGAAGAAGCACATTTAAAATTCCAAATAAGAATCTCAATCATCAAATTTGGACCAATGTTCATGCAAGTTGGGGCAACCGTAATTCACATTTCTCGAATCTTTTCTTCTGATATAACAAGACCAAATTTTCGACGGGACCCCACAAATTTCATATTTGATTCATACAACTGGATCCTGTAGATGCCCGGTCTTCGCCAGAATTCTTGAAAATTTCAGCTGTTGAAATTTAGAATCGGATTCAGGTCAATGGCTGACTATCTGAGAAAACCAAATTCAGATATGGATTCAATGTGCGTTTTTATATATACGTCCTATACGTCATATATAACGTCATATATACTTTGACGACATTGAGCAAAACTTCCAGCCGTCTTATTTCTGACAAATTTTCCGGTTTCTGCTGGATTCTTGCCGACCTACTTGTCCGTTAAAAAAAAAAGCTCAAAAACGAATTCAGCATATCTCCCTACCCATATTTCGACATCTACTAAAGTCAAATAAAACTTTAAATTTTAAAGAATTTTCAGGTTTTGGCCGGATTCCGACTTAAGTATTTGTACTTCAAAAATACGGATTCAGCATGCCTCCTTACCGCTACACCGATCCTCTAGTCAACTTCAGGTAAAACTTTTAATTATAAAACTTTTACTTTAAACAAATTTTGGGGTTTGAGCCGGATTCCGGGCGAACTACTTGTCCGGCGAAAAAATAATTTTCATATACATGTTCAGGTTCAGCGTGTCTCCTTACCGCTAAGTTGAACCTTTAATCTACTTCAGGTTAAACTTTTATTTTTCACAAATTTTCCGGGTTTTGCCGATTCCGGGTGAACTACTTGTCCGGCGAGGAAATAATCTTCATATTCAGATTCAGCATGTCTCCTTATCCCTAAATCTACTATCTCATTAGATTTTAAAAATATTTGTTTTCGTTCCTTAATTTTAAACCCCTCCCCCACCCCTAAATATAGGGCTACAGAGCCCATGTTCGAACTTGACTTGTACTTTGACCCAAAGAGTCCTTCTTCCAAATTTGAACAAAATATCTCAACTCTTCGAGAGTTATCATTCTAACAGACGGACAGAAATACAACTTTTACGAAGTCACTGGTATCCCTCCACTAACGTTTTGGGATCCCAAAAACGGTAATCCCAACTCCAACATTTGGGGAAGAATTCTCTAAAGGAGAGAAGATTTTGTAAAGGAGATCTTTCAAGACGGGGAAATAAAAGATTTCATGTCTAAAAGATTTGCGGCGGTTGGGTAGATTCCTGAAGGTTGCCATCGAGCATCGTGAACGCTTTATTGTAGGTCGAAGCTGTGTAAGCAATTAGGCGAGTGCGTAATATTTCAATATTTAGTCTGGTAGCCGACAGATGGACTGCTTATTCATATTTACATCTTCGTCTCGCCATGGTCCACAGTTTTTTGGGGGGATTATATTTATTATTTTATTTTTTTTTACATTCGCCTTCCCTTTCTTTGATTCCCGACTCTCAGCCTTTGATGGCGAAATTTAACCAACGACTGAAGAAGAGTTATACCCCCGCCCGCTCCGTACGAGTCCGGACTAGTAAATTATGCCCCGCAATCCCTCTCTAGACTTCATCACAACCTATTTAATATTTTCCAACACAAACTCCAGCCCAACATCAGAGATCGACTATCCTATCATGTTTTGAGTAGAAGAAGGGGTTTAGCACTCACCTAAAGCTCCAGTTTCGCCATTGGTTTCAACCGTAAACAACGCTGGGTGTCCTACAACCCCTCCTTCCAGTCCTGGGCCGAAGGCGTAGATCCTTGACTCCTTATATGGTCCGACATTCACTTCGAAGGGAGACCGAGGAATCTCCTGGCCTCCGTACTGTACAGCCACGACGTAACGTCCATCCTTCTTCGGCATGTACGCCGCTTCGTAGGTCGTTGCGTCAATACGACGCACTTTGACGGGCTCAGCGACTCCTCCGGGTCCAATGATTTTGATGTCGAGGTTACCTTCGCCAGCGCCTTCGGTGTAGATCTTGAAGTCGGCAGTGTCCTTGACGCGGACGCCGGTGGGTTGCAGGCCACGGCCCCAGGCACGAACGCGACGAGCATCGGAAACTGAAAGTAGGAAAAATTTCTATTATCAGACCAGTGGGGGAAACACGAGGATGAACGACCTCTTGCGAATTCGTCACGATGGTAACTTTCGTCTCCCAAAGAGCATGTGATGTCATGCTCTCTCTGCATGTGATGTCAAAAACATGTTGACATCATTATCAATCTGCGTCCTTGGTTGCGTTTTTACAGATACCATGGTATTGCAGCGCTACTCTCTGCATGGTTCCCGAGCGGTGTGAACCATACTTAACTCTGAAAAGTTACCACGGTCGACTCCACTCATTCTCCCACCTTGTTACTAATTATTTTAACAACCAATACGATTTCAGGTGTGTTGTTCATTTCTGCCTGTTCGGTCCCTTGATTTGCCTCTGTATTTTGTTTTAAGTTTCGTTGTTGATGGTAAATTATTTAGATGTTGTTAGCTATTAACGTGTGTTTAATTATTTTCTTTTTTGTTGCGTATTATTTAGCTTTTGCTATTGTGGCAATTTTTCCATTAAACCATTAAGTGGTTTTTGCAGTTACTGAGTATCTGGCCTGTTACCGTCGTAACTGATATTCAAATACCATGGTCCAAACCGTAGTAACTGACCGTGGTCTCTCAAAGATCATGTCACTTTCCTCATTTGGTAATGAAAAGTGTTATTTCGGCAATTGTCGTTTTTGCAACGTGCATGTAGTAGCAAATACCATGGTAACTGCAAAAACGACAAAATGGAGATCCAGTTACCGCGGTATCAGATAGCATGGTTTCTCAAAAACGCAATTCTCAACCAACTTAGAAAAAAGCCAATAGCTGCGTTTTTTGCCGTCATCCAGATAACCGACCTACAAGATTTCTCACTATAAATCATTTTCTTCCTTCGGTTAACCGACCTAACTTTTATAAGCTGTTTTTTTTTGCTCCGTTTGGCGGTCGGTTAACCCACCTGTGGACTGAGGCGGGAGCTCCGTCCAACCGACCTACGCTCTTGGCATGGCGCAAAATTTAAAATTCTCATTGGAGAGATAGGCGCCGGTGACGGGAAGGAGAGCTCAGTCGAACCGACCGGCGAGACGAAAAAACGGTCAATAGTGACAAATAGGTAGGTTAACCGACCTATGGATAAAAGGCAAAAAACGCAACTAATGCTTTTACAAGGGAACTACTAACAGCCGGCCGAATTCTTCGTTTGCCAACCGACACAGCAGGAAGGGTCTTCCACCATTTCAGCCCGAATTCCAACGGCTGGAGACGCCGAACAGGCGGAAAGATGGCACTGGATGGGAAGACGTCATTCACAAGAGCGGCATTATCATCTCGGACGATTCAGCGTTGCTGCTACAGGGATCGACCAAAAGAGGGAACGGAGGGAAGGGCATGGAGCAGGCATAGACTACTAAATAGGCGAACGCGTACAAAAGTAAACGTACCTCTTTTAGTACGCGTTCCGCATGCACCATACCCTTCCGTTCCCTATTTTAGGCACTCACCCACACTGTCAGAAGTTTCATAAGAGACAACAAAAGGATGCGCGGTTTCAACAGACAATGCGAAACAGATAACACTTGGGATGTTATGTGTTCTGTTTGAAGACATTGTGCATGAAATGTTAGGCATAACAAGCTTTGTTAGGAAGAGGCAAAAACAGCCAAAAAAGACTGACTTTATTTCTTATCGTCATGATGTCGAAAACCTCAGCTGATACTTTTTGGCGGTTTTTCGGTTCTTCCTGATGGTAACGCTTATTATCCATAACATTTTGAAACACAACAAATAACATCCAAAGTGTTATCTAATACGCATGATCTGTTGAAACCGCGCATCCTTCGGTTATATGTTATGAAACTTAGGACAGTGCACTGGAAGAAGCTAACGATGCCCCGCTCTCGTTCTCGCTACGCCAAAAGTTACCCCCCGAAGGGACCTGAGCTCAAAAGTAAGAAATGCTTTTTCGGCACGGCAAAGAACAATTCGCAAAGGGAACCTGGGAAATGCAATTTAAGCACATCCTGCTAGCTGCCCGAAGCGATACGGCTCAATTTTCTTCACGCCTTCCGGGAGCCGGAACTAAACCATTTAGAGACTGAAAAGGTTGGTTCGGGGAAAAGAAAATGTTCATTTCCTCTCTCTTACTCTTAATTTGCATTTGAATTACGCAAAGCCCAAAAAAATTAAGCAGGAGAGAAGAAGATTTGCCTTCATTTGCCGACCAACCCCATTACAGAGATGCGACGCTTACTACGCTCCCAAGCATGGTAAGCGAATAGTAACTATTACAGGAGTGTTGCATGAAGCTGCCACTCTAAACTCCTATTTTGGGGAAATGACTTAGGGAAAAAGAGTAAAGGTTGAAATAAAATTCAGTGGAGTATCCTGAAAGGAAGCTTATAACCTTCGCTTTCTGCTGGTACCATAGTTTACTTGTAATTGTTCAAGACTAAGCTGGAGAACACAAAAGAATATAGGCACCCAAGTGATCATGAAGTCGCCCACTTTGCTAAAAATGGTATTTTGCTACATGGTTAAGTTAGAAGCCAGCTGTTTGGTCAGAGAGGTTCCTTGACCTTTTGAAAATAACAAAATTTGCCGTTTTCTTGGAATTTGCATGATTTTTTTGGGGGTGGCAGCTTCATGATCCAAGGTGGCAGGATCATGTACCATGGCCAATTGGGGGGTGGGCGGTGCCATAGTAAGGGCAGCTTCATGCAACACTCCTGTAGACAGTTACTATTCCGAGAAGCTTGGAACGGTTACTTTTCGTGAGGATGGAACGGAAATAGTAACAAATAGCAACTATTGTTAGAAGGGTGGAACACTCTCAGTATATCTCGTAGTTTTGATCTTTTCTGCAAATCTATCCCCCATAATGCAACCTCAGCCCTCCCTTAACCAATAAAGCGAAGTAGACAGTAGCTACGTTCGTTTTCGTGGTATCGACTAAGTTGTATCGGAATTCCATACAGTCATGACGTACATAACACGGAACCGCTACCTGATCCACCGTTTGTTAATTTCCGACCCATTGTTGACGCTTGAAGCCCTCTCCTCTAATTTGTTTTCTCCGATTGGAAAATTACCTGTCCAAGATCCCATCAACGTGATTCTAAATTAGTGAACCTTTATGGAAAATATTTGTTGAGTTTTTTACGATTATTTTATATTTCTTTATCTTTTTTACTGCACTTACGCCCTTGGGCAGTGCGTCATAAATTCATTCATTCATTCATTCATAAGGCGTATTCTCTTCGTTCCCCGAGGACTCTTTTTTAGTAGTCCCTGCGTTTTTGTCTGTCGCAGGGACTCACTGCCCATGCCCATATTCTCGCGAGTACCCACGGACAGAATCTCCAATTATAATCACCATGATAAAAAAATACTCTCTTTCAAATTCGGAGGGAAATTAGTTTTTGGTGGTGTTGGTGCAATGTAAAGTTAATTAAAGACAATCAGAATAAACAAACCAAAAATAAAGGGGATCCAGACTAATTTCGTCAACTGCATATTTGTTTTCGAACAAAATCCATTTTAGAAGCATCCTCTCCGTTCTCGTTGTATTCCCGTGCACGGAGTCCGCGCGGACTGACTCCCTCTATTCTCGCCGTTCCCCTTGATTCCTCTAGGAGTCCTCGGGGAACGGCAAGAATACGCCTATAGTGACGTCGTGTGATTGAGGACACAACATAGGATTTAATTGTCCCTAGGTCGTGTTCTAAATGTAAACGCGACCGGCGCCTCGCTGGCCGCTCGGCTCTATATATATTAAAATATATATATTCGCCGATAGGAATAAGTTACAATTTTTCGTTTTCGGAGGTAAAACATATCAAATAGGTGTGACGTCACGCTTGTATGGAATTCCGATACAACTTAGTTTAGACCGTTTTCGTCGTTCGGTTCGCCGTTTTACTATATGCGTTTTCTTTATATCGTACTTCGTGAACGGCGATGAACTGCCGAGAATAAGGAGTTTTCTCTGTTCGGTTGAACCACCGTCCCCTTAAAACGACGAAAGTAGTCGGAACGTCAGTTTCAGCATCTCGTTTCGGTAATTAGGCGGTAATTTTTTTAATTCGCGATAAAACAAATTAAACTTCTATACCAAGTTTAAACCAGTGGGGCCAGTTATGCTAGAATCCATTTTTGTACTTCGCAATGGTTGCTGTAGCAAAAATTAATTTAGTTCGACTTTTAACGTTCTGGTATCTAGTTCGTTTGTGAACCAACGTTGACACAGCGTGTCAAAGAAAATCCTAATGCGAAAAAAGTAAAACGATGCTTTCGTACCGACAACGACGAAATGACGAGCACGGTCGCTGCTAGCATTAGCTGAAATTCTTGAAACGCAAGGTCTTGTTTGTAGGAAAAAGAAGGGAAGCAACGTAAAACTTGTTTCGAGAATACTGCTCCCCCTCCCAGTTTTGCCTTACAAATCCCATGTTCAATGTCTTGCCAAAACAGTTTCGACTTATTGGGAGTTACCATCAATGCAAGCCAAGAGATCAAGGATGAAACGTTCTTGTCCTAAATATGAAACAATTTCTAGCCAGAACAGAGATATAAAACGAAAGGACACTTAAAATATTCGCAAGAATGAACTTATTACTTGCTGATATTTAAAATTGCAGATATTACACTGCTAATTATTCAGCGATGATAAATTATGCTCACGGATGGAAGTTAATAACCCTAGCGCAACCGAACCACATACGCGTGGTCAGTAAAGGGGTTAAACACTTGCGCGTTGTGAGGGAGTTTGATGTGCGGTTTTCTCGGAATATGCTGTTTCTGCTTGAAGCTAATTCCTCTCTCCATTTCTTTATACCTGTGAGCTCTTCATTCCACAAACACTTATCATAAACACTGACTCAGTGCATATACGTTTTACACCCTTCAGGTCGCTACTTGCACGTACCTAACCCCTTTCCTCGCCCTCTGAATACAGTCTACGACCAAGTGAGTAATAAGCAATGTCAATCTGAAGTTTGAATACCAGCCTGTAACAAGTCCATACTCACAAATATTATGAATGTCTCCTTTAATTTTTATTTCTGTTCTCGCTCGAAACATACTGCTATGGAGAAGAAGAATGTTTCACGCCTAAAATCTTGGCTGGCATCGATGAGAGTATGTTTATCATAAAATACAGCAGCAGAAAAGGCTTTCGCCTAAAATAACTCCGAGAAGTTAGGAGTAATCGCACTGATCAGCGTTGGAAATCTTATCTATAATGACTTGGAACTATTGATCGATTCAGGATTAACCGCATCTTCGATATAGGACTGTTCCAAAGTCTCTCACAAAAGATCCACATACGCGTCCTTATTGAGGAATCGTGATTCCAATATTATTTCGAGTAGAAGCTAAATTTGGAGTAGGATTAATACGTCCTAGTTTACGGACTAGACACGATGGAAACAGTGCTATGTTTTCCGTGATATTCACATTCTCCCGAGCCGATGTTTTTTTTTACATTCTCCAGTGATATCAATTTTCCATAAAAACCGACGACCACAGCTTCCTAGGAAAAAGACGCTGCGGTATTAACGGAAACCAAAAACCGCAAAAATTTCCTCTGCCATTTTACTAAAGTGGCAAAAAACAGATAATGCAAAAACCTTTGTTACTATGCAAAAAATTGGTTACATTATCCGGTCCATATCCGCGAAACAGTTCTACTCCACTCTGTATACCTTTTGCTAAGAAAAAGCCCAAGTCAACATCTGTCAGCTTCTGAAGGGCTCTTTGGCAGGCCTATGTAGATCTACTGAATTTTCCGATATCATGACGCCCAACATAAAGGGCAGCAGGTGCTTTTTTGGTGTTTTTCTGCTCTTCCTGGCAATGCCTGTTAGCGTAACATGTCATGCATAACGTTTGTCGCGACAACAGATAACATCCCAAGTGTTGTCTGTTACGTGTCGTCTGTTGAAAACTCGCAGCCTTGTGGTGTCTCTACTTCTGACAGTGTAGAAACTTCCCCGTTTTAACTAAAGGATGACTATATTTGATGGTGCAAAGCGTATACATCAGCTACATTTTTTTTATTTTTTTTTATTCGTCAGCTTGGGCTGAAGGAATATCTATAAAGAAATAGAAAACCGTGATTTTCCGTTTTTTTTATTGATCAGCTAATGATCCCTCTAGGATGATGTGCGAGGGATAAATATAAATTCGGATATTTCGGTTGCACTTCCGGCAAACCGTCCTCAGCGAAAAACAAACAACTAAATCATAAAATCCAAGCATCGTTCTTTCTGGTTTTAAGTTACATATCGTTGTATGTTTTGTTGGTTCCGCATCACTTTTCTGTTGGTATTGTGTTGGATTTTATGATTTAGTTGTTTGTTTTTCGCTGAGGACGGTTTGCCGGAAGTGCAACCGAAATATCCGAGTTTATATTTATCCCTCGCACATCATCCTAGAGGGATAATTAGCTGATCAATAAAAAAAAACCGAAAATCGCGGTTTTCTATTTCTTTCGTAATGAATGGTCAGCTTGGCTTTAAACCTTATATATATCTATAAAGTATGACTACTGAAAATTACAGACGGGTTCGACTGTTTTTAGCCTCTTTCCATGCCCTTGCCTCGGATTAACATCATGGAAAAATGTGCATAATCGATATTCGGCCGGGAAAGCTCCTCAGGAAAGAATAATCGGGCGCCTGATACGCCAACACAGAAGAAACGTAACCAAAACGTTTGAACGTAAACAGAAGAAATCGTGGCAAGCTTGACAGCCAGGGCATTGCTAACAGAGGAGGTAGGAGGTAAATGAGAAAAAAAACTAACCAGGTGAGACTTTCACACCGAAGGGGCTACCAGGGATTGGTTTTCCAGCGAAGAACACATTCACAGAGTGCAAGCCAAGCTGTTGAGACACATATTCGCACCTCCAAACATCTGGGCTGATTGGGCGGAGTTTGACCTGATTTGATCGTTGTCCGGCGGCATCGAGAACGGCAACTTCTGGTGTTCCTTTGCCAGCCTCTAAATAAACAAACAATCGTAAGAAAAGAAATATGTCATAACTTGATGGCAAAGCTTCATTATTATTTTTAATAATGGAAAAAAGTAGGCCCAATTCTGTAGAAAGTCCTAAGAGTTCCTTACTTTATCTCCCTCTGTAGAAATAGTTGCGTTTTTTATTACAATTCTCTTCGCGATTCTCCTCTCAATTATTTTTCTATTTCGCGTTTTAGACTATTGAGATGAAGTCAATTCTCTTTTTTTGCGTTTTTGCCAGAATCGAGAACGGGAAAAGCTTCCGATTCCGCAGAATCAAAAAGTTGCTTCGTTGCCAATTCTCAACTCTCCTTCTTCTTTCTCCGTTCTGATTGGTCAACATCGGGTGGATGTTCAACCTCTATAAGCAGGTTTCGACCGAAGTTTTGACGGGTGGCGAAATTAGTGTTTTTTGTCAAAAGCGAGAATCTAGAAGCGAGAAGAGCAAAAAAGCAATTCTACGAAAACTGGGGATTAAAAAACGAGAACTGAAAACTGAGTATTCAGATAAAAAAACGCAACTTATATGGTGATGATTGTTTTGAGCCACCAAATACGAAACAGGGTTAGATCCAAGATCTGGTGAAACTTTGGCAGAATTCCTATAATATGTACATTCCTTATTTAGCCGAAAGACCAAACAGCAACTGGACTTCCATACCAAAACTAAACAACCGGTTTCACATTCGCTAGTCTAAACTATTTTAACCACAAAGAAAGTGCAGGGTTTACATATCTGAGCCTCATTTTTGTTTCATGCTGCAGGTCCGCTTCTCGGCCGATTCCGGGGTGATTCTTTCTACCTCCGTTTTTGCACAGCAGCGCTTCCGAGGAAGACGGCATCGCTTCTCGAGAATCACGGACTTGCTCACCGACCAAGTCCGTGCTTCCCTGCAAGATGCTGCAGCGCTGCCGCTTCGACCAAGAAGAAAGTGAATCCAAAAACGCAAATTGTGCAAAAGCAAAGAAGTGCTGCAGCAGCGATGCGGCAGCGCGATTGCAACAAAAACGAGGCTCTGGAAACTTCCACGACAAGGTTTGCGTTCATAAATTTCAGAAGACCGAGAAGTAAACCATGTCATCGCCAACACTATTCTTCAAATGAGCAAGCGGCTGACTGTACCAGAAAAGAAATCCCTCAAGAATATTTCTCGACCTCTCAAAGTCAACCGATACCGAAACAAATACATTACTCCACTGTAACTAAAAAGCGTGTCACCAATAAAAAAAATTAACGGCGACAATGCACTTAGTTTATTTCCTTTCCTGCTTTTCTCTTGTATTGATTAAAGTCAACCTTGCCTCCTCCCAATACTGTTCACTTCTGTGCTACTAACAAACCTAACCTGGGATTGCCCAGGGGGGCCCATGTCCCAACTTCTCTACCTCCCGTAAAGCTACAATTCCGACTTTACGACATCTTACGGCGAAACGGGAGGGGGAAATCGGTACTTCGCAGGCAGGGGACCATCCAGTAAGGAAACAATCCCCTGCAGTCCCGGATATTCACGAGCTTTGATGTCTGTATTTATTGTCAGAGATAAAATCAGATAGCTGGATTTAAATTCTACGGTGAATGTGGTCCGCCATCTTTTTAACTGTCAGAGAGCTTTTAAATTTTACAAAAGCCCATTCAGTTTATTTTTATATTTAGTGTCTTTCGTGTAAAGTAGAAGTACACTGCACAAAATCTTGCAGTATTTGCTACTGGGATTAATCTCGTCTCTACTGAGATGAGATTTTCTCTAATTCAGATTAATTTTATCCCAGTAGAGATAAGGTTAATTCCAGTAGCAAATACTGCATTTAACTTTAATCCTTACTCGGAGAAACATTTTACAGTGTATGCTTATCTGAACACCTTCTCAACTGTTCCGCACTACCGTGGCTTTATTACTTGCATCTGAAATAGTAAAATGGAAAAGAAAAATAACAAACTTGAAATCAGCTAACAGCCAACTATTTCAGGGTTATCCTGGCACAAGGTTGAAGCAGAAATTCGATTAACTTTCTTTGATTTTAAATTTACTAAAAAGGTCCTTCCTCTTTTGAAGGCATCTGTAGATTCGGAACGCCAACTTCTCTATTGAAGGTGCGTTCCTCGCGGGAAACTTTTCAAATTATTAAAAGCAAACCAGGGTATTAGTTGAGTCACTTTCAGCCGTGAATTAGCAAAATATTTAAAAAAGTGACAAAAGTGTGAGTGGTTATTGCAAGTATTAATAGTAAAAAATGCCTGGTTTGGGTTTTATTTTTTATTTTTTTTTCAGGAATCGTTCACTATTAGCAGACGTTCACATAAGCATACCTCTACTGTGCTTAGCGAACAACGAAAGGGGGAAATAATGGTTGGTACAGAGGTTGAACTTTTCTTGGAATTAAAAATCTTAGAAGGTTCGTTTGTATGGGAAAGTCTCACAGGGAGCACTTCCTATAGTTTAGTACGGTTTAAGGTTTAGATTGTGTCATTTTAACATGTATACGTTTGGCTCTATTGTTTTGTGATTACCATGGCCGCTTCAGCGTAACAAGGAAAAAGGTTCCAATGTGATCCCAAAAATCTAACATTTGATTGAAACAATTGTGTCATGATTTCTCCATTCAGTATTCGTCAGATTCCTTGAATATTTACTTTAAGATAAAGTTCAAAATTGGATTCAGCATGTCTCCTTGCCCCGATACCGAATCTATAATCGATTTCAGAAACAACTTTGAGCTTCAACCAAATTTCAAGTTTCAGCGGAACTCGTGATGAACCGTTTGTTCAGCAAGAAAACTAAGTTCAGATATGGATTCACCGGACCTCCTTACCCTCTCAATGAATATCTTATTAGCTTACAAACAGAAGTGTTTTTACCGTAAATTCGAAACCCCTCCTCTGCCTCTAAATATAGGACTAAAGGACCCATCTATGAACTTGACTTGTACCTTACCAGTGAAACCTCACTGAACAACATCCTCACTTGAACAACATATTTCCTCATTTGAACATTATATTTCAACCCCTTCGACCTTCGATTACACTCGATCTCTCCGATGTCCGTAGAATAAACAAATAAATGTCGTCATCTACGCGCAGAGCTATACTCGTTTGAGAATAAAGGGGTAGGGACTGCTATAGCCAAAAATCGGTCGACAAATTTTGTGTCCGGTTTTCGCCGGATTGCGGGTGAACTACTTGTCCGGCAAGAAAATAAATTTCATATTCGGATTCATCATGTCTCCTTGCCCCTAAATCAACTATCTCAATAGCTTTTAAAAATAAATATTTGCCTCTTAATTTGAAACCCGATCGCCCAGCCCTAAATATAGGGCTACAAACAGCTACGAACTCGACCTTGCGCTTGACCCAAAGAATCTTCACACCCAGTTTCATCAAAATATCCCATTCCCTTCGAGAACTATGGTGCTTACACAGGGACAGAGAGTCGCCGGACAGACGGACAGCTTCTGCGATGTCATAGGTATCCCTCCACCTTACGTTTTGGGATCCCAATAAACTACTACTATGCTGCGTAGGCGTATTATCAGTTCACCTACCGTAAGTGCACTTAGATTTTCCGACAATTTGTCCACACGTCAAAAATAAATTAATGTAGTACACCGAGCTGATACGCCGGTGCGAGACGTAAGCCAATCTTGTTATTTATAGAGGCGAAAGCCTTATTATTGCAATTATATTATATTATTATTATTATTATTATTGAGTGGAGGAAAAAGCGAACATATATTTTATATGTTCATGACACCAAAATAAACGATTTAATTTATTTGTTTTTTTTTTTAATCAATCTGCACTGAAACTGTTATAATTTTGACAGACGAAAATAACTGCTATTTGTGAGTGAGATATAAAACAGATTAGCCACTTTTCACTTGAACAATAAATTTCACGCAAAGGTTAAAAAGAAAAATATAAACAATGGGAAAAAAAGATAGTCATTCGGGCAAGAACTGGTCTTTTGACAGATGTAACTGACTGTTTTGAAAGCAGTCTTGTAGAAATAAACTAGACATACGTTGTGTTTGACGCAAAATATAGAATAGTTGGTTTTGCTGCGTTACCCTATTTATACTTACTTTCTTTCCATTTTCACTTACTTTCCTTTCTTAAACTTATTTTACTGTTTAAGAAGTTTACAAAAATAACGCTAGAAGAATTGCGTTTTAATTTACAAACAATAATAAACATTTCTTAAAAAGCCTTGCACTCTGGCAAAACCTGCTTGCAAGATGACGATCACAGTTTGTTGGGGGGGGGGGGAGAGAAGCTACTGTAATACTGGTATGAACACTTAGAAAAAAGCTGCCACAAAACGATTAGGTTAGGTCTTAACAAACGAGACTGCTAACTAGTATTATACTTTGTTAAGTTTCTCTCGCCAATATATATCTTGAGATACCGTCTTTTTACTTGAGAGGTTTCCCTCGTTCGTCTAACTTTTCCTTCGTCGTTCTCCCCGTGTCTTCCAATTATTGTCTCACAGGCTTGCATGCTTTCTGACTTCTGTCATTACTAATCAAGAACTCATAAAGAACAAGAAGGAATGGACGGACGAGAATTATCCAAGCACAAAATGGTGATGAGTCTTCTCAGGAACAGGGGAAAGACGTAGCGATTTGGTTGGTCTCTAGACTTTCTCAGTCTGAAAAGAAGGGAGGGGGAGTGAAGACGGTATTCATAATCAGGCTTGTCGCTGAAACTAATGTTCTCTATTACATCATATTGAATGGATGAATCAATCTTTTTATTTGCCCACTTCTACAAAATAGAAATCGTGGAGTACATGGAGAAAAGAAAGAAACACAACTGAAGTTAGAACAAACGGACAAGGCCGTGATCCGGAGAAAACACGGCGACCGACAAATTCCTATGCAGCTCGTCAAGTTTAACAGTTATATTTGTTACGGAAAATTTATTTATCATTTTTCGGTTTATATACCAAATTGGCAAGAAGAGGAGGAAATTCCAATAGCGGAAGTTACGTATATTACATGGTTTGGATAGCGAGTACCTTATGTTGGGCTGGGCCTTTTAGTTACCGGAAGAATGACGTCAAACTACGATGTTGTTTTTCCTCTAAAGTCGTTTTATTCTTCAGTGCTGTTTGTTTAAAGGAGTTACATCGACAAATAGGGGTAACAAAATAATGATATTAGTTACGATACAATTAGAAAAGATGGTTATACGGTAAGTATAGGGATTTAGAATTTTAAATTACAAAATGTAGATATAAATAGTGTAGACGCGTGTAGGTAACAAATTGTTTCAATGTAATGAATTTAGGGGGTTTCCCTTTTGATTCCCTTTTGAACTGTTTTACCAATAGTTATTTTTCCACCGGTGGTTTTAATCGTGGTTTGATTGCTAGTGTTCGTGTGTACTATTTTAAATACTGTAAATTTTTGCTTGGATACCCTTATTTGCAGGAAATACACCTCTAATTAATTCCCTTTCAGTTAAAGATCCTGCCCTGGCAATTCAGCAAAAATTTGATAATTTTGTAGCTAAAGCAATACTATTCTGACTCTGAAGAATCTGTCTCCGTTTTTCGATAAAAGCTAATAGTTAAGTAAGTACAGTGTTTTGATTAATGTACGTCAATTGTTACTTATTGTTATGAAAGTTATTTGTGACAGTGTTTTTTCAATTTATTTTAGTACTCCTCATTATTTATTCTTTGAGGGAAATAAATAAATGAATGAATGAACGAATTTTTATTTCACGATTGTTAGCTTTCTTGAGTGGAAGATAAACTGGGCTGATTAACAATGCACTATTGCGCAAGAAACTGGTTAAGAAGGTTGAGACAAAGAGTGTCGGTAACAAGAAATAGAAAGATGAAACTGTGTAGGTATACAGCTTTCAGCTCTTTTTCAATTTAGAAGACGACCTTCTTTGCCCAATGTGAAACCCAAGCTATGCCCAAACCCTAAGAAAAATCTCCGGTGACCCCCCCCAGCCCCCCCCCCCCCTCCAGAGTGCATATATAGAGGAAATTAGAAAATCGGACTAAAAACCCCAGACACGCGAATGTAAACGCGTGACGGTGGCTCGCTACGCTGTAAAAACTTTCTCCGAGAAAGGATTGGAGTTAACTGCAGTATTTGCTACTGAGATTAATTTGATCTCTACTGGGATAAGATTAAACCGAATTAGAAATAATCTTGTCTCAGTAGAGACAATATTGATTCTAGTAGCAAATACAGCAAGAGTTTTCTTTACAGTGTAGCCGCTCGCTTCTCTACAGACCTACATTTCATAAAAATAAATTTTTGTTTCCAAAATGTCATCAACACGTCTAGATAGGTCCGACAAGAGACTACCGACTGTGTGGTGGAGTTCTGCCGGGGTGGGTGGTTGGTGGGTCACCGGGGTGTTTTCGCCGGAAACCATTTCAAAATAAAGAACAGAACAGTGGAGACTAGAAAGATGAAACAGTATAGGTATTCAACTCGACTTTAACCCTAGTTCATAAGAGGGCTTTCTTTGCTACATGTGAAACCCAGCACCTGCCCGAACCCCAAGAAGGATAATAGCCCATAGCATGCAATTTTCAGGTTCTAGAACTACCGAAATTTTGTCTTTGCTGGATACTCAGCAAACTAGAACTGGCACTGACGCGCGTTTCCGACTTGTTGCGCACACGGCCTCAGCCTACTTTTTCGATGAGGATTTTTCAGTTGCTGTTTGTTATATTTAATATTTTCTGTATAATCGTTATTCCACTAAACTAAGTAAGTAGTTTATTTTTCACCCGCCATTTTGGAAAGCGGTGTATAAAGAAAATAAAAGAAATAAATAAATACAAATAGATAGACATAAAAAAAAAAAATCTTCGGAGACAGGATAAAAGCTCATGCGCTGGATGGCTCTATATTTAACTTGTACAATGTTACTTGTATTATTTTTATAAAGAGAGAATAGCAAACAATCAGTTGGCAATGTCACAACTTGAGTAAACAAGCGGCATCCGGAGAAGCCAAACAAAACTTGATAATTGGCAATCCCGTCAGTTTCCGCCAAGTTATACTCCTTTGTTTGGCGAGAGGACTTATGGCAAAATCTTTGTCGATATCTACAAACGTAGATACTGTGGTTATAAATTTCGAATTTTCAGTATTATTTTATTATAGCTATAGTTTTCATAGCAGTGGAAATGCCATTTTTTATTTAACCACAAATTTGTTTTCCATTGTAGCAAAAAGTAAAAGTAAAAATGCCTAAAACTCGTATATGAAAGCAAGAATTATGCGCAATTTAAACTGTTAAAGGACCCCTCTTGCTTATTCTGCCTTTTACAATATACCTAGTTCCAAGTTCTAAAATAACTACCTTTCTCCATTGTTTCGTTTTGTACCTACGAATTTTTAGCGCTTTCTCGGCCGGGCCGAGTTTTGCCGGTTACACAACGCAAAGTTTGCCAGAATCTTGAACGTCCGCTGACAACTCTTCAACACACAAGGATATGAGAATCTTCTATTTTTTACTTCTTTTATTTGCTTAGTTTTCCTACTTTTAACCACGGCGCGTCCAGTTTTGTCCCCAGCCGCCGAGTCGGAGAGCAGATAGGCTGGATAGAATCGACAAGCGCTAACGAGAAAATCGCTCAATTCAGATGGAAAGTAACGGTATTTTCGATAAACATTTTTCCGATCCGTTTCATAGTGAAAAGATCATTTCTAGTCAGAGTTGTGCTTTAACACAAAGCATAAGCCTACTCAACAGTGTGGCAAAAATGATATTTTAACATAAAGCTGAAATGAAATGGATATTTTAAAAGGTAGATCTATAGCTAGTTGTAGAAGAATGATTTGACAAGACTCTTTGTTAGAGCTATAGTTTAAGTTAAAAAGGTTGAAACAAGACAACATCACCCGATTGGAGGAGAGGTATCAGTAGAACCCTCCAGGTACAAGCCCCCGCAAAACCCCCAAACACAGTCCGTAGCCCCTTATCTACATGTCTAGAAGTGCAAAGTAGATTTCAATTCAATTCAATTCATTTATTTGTATCCGCCAAAGCTGGCGAGTAGTATATAGGCGAGACCATATACTTTATAAAAACTCTACGTCATTTAGGAGATACAAATATATTTTTTGGTGAAAACTATATACAGAGACGCGCGTTTGCACGGTCATCACGCGTTTACGCTTAACTCACATGTCTATGGAAATTCCTTAAGTGCTAACAGTCAAAAACTGTCTCATTTCCCTGAAGAGAGATTCTGCGATGAAATATAAATAATGTGTCCTCAGTGATGTTAGCCTACAGGGCGTTTTCCGTGATCCCATAAAGTGCTTATTACTCAGTTACGGTATAAGTCCCTCGCACAAAGCGATATCTACGTAATTTTTATTTGACAAACAACTTTCGAGCTGATTTTCGAGTTTGTGGCTCTGATTCGGCGGGAAATTCAAATTCAGCAGCAAATAAGAGTCTGAATAATAAAATCAACTACTTTTTTAAGCATGTATACAATAAAATTAGAGATCCTCCTTGAACAGACTGGTAAGGACGTAAATTCTGACACTCCATCTCTTTAAAACTAAGAAAAGGAAAGTTTTTTTGAATTTTGAAAGTTTTATAGACAAAATAATGATGCGCATGATTATTTTACAAGGAATGCTACTCATCTGGTGACGGAGTATAGGAGTGGCAGACGAACTGGCTTTCTAATTAAACATTTAGGCCAGGCGGTATGGAATTCACTCCCAGATAGTGTTAAGGCGGCTGAACACCAACAATTGTTTGAAAAAAGAGTAAAGATGGGTTATTATGTAATTTAGCAATAAAATAATCTAATCTAATCTAATCTAATCTTTAGGGATTTTTATGTATTTTTAGACATTTGCAATTACCGCCAAAAAACAGCAGTTTAAACTTGCGGCTCGACTGTGTGGCATGCAATTGTTTTTCCGTGAAGAACAGGCAGAAATGCGTGGGACGCAAATGGACAACGGAAAAACGCCAATGAAAAACGACACGTTTAAGGGACCTAAGGCGTATTCTCGCCGTTCCCCGAGGGCTCCACTTGAGGAGTCCCCGCGTTTTTGTTTGTCCCGGGGACTCACTCCCCGTATTCTCGCACGGACGGGGAATGCTCTGATTATCATCCCCGTCATCAAAAAGGACTCTCTTTCAGATTTGGAGGGGAATCAATTTTTGCTAGAATTGGAGCAATGTAAATTTAGTTAAAAATAATCAGGATAAACAAAACCAAAAATAAAGTGGATCCAGACTAATTTCGTCAACTGCATATTTCTTATTCGAACAAAATCGATTTTGGAAGCATTCTCCGTGTTCTCGCTGTTTCAGTACGCGGTGTCCGCGTGGATTGACTCCCTCTATTCTCGCCGTTCCCTTCGATTCCCCGAGGAGTCCTCGGGGAACGGCGAGACTACGCCTTAAGAAACAAATACTTGTTTAGGGTTCGCGTTTATGGACCCGGTGTTGGACCCACAGGACCTGTTGTTGGTGCCCCTGCTCCGTTTTCGATTGAGACGTTTGCAGCGGGGAAAGGAAACGTAGAAGTTGCAGTCACTGGACCCCAAGGGGAATCACTTCCGGTATGTTTGTTATTTTTATATTTTTGTTTGGCTATATTTGTTTTACTAGCTTGATTCGGGGATCGATAATCCGTAAACTTGCGGCTCGACTGTATGCAATCGTTTTTCCGTGAAGAACAGGCAGAAATCTGTGGGACGCAAATGGACAACGGAAAAACGCCAATGAAAAACGACGGATCGTTTAAGAGACCTAAGGCGTATTCTCGCCGTTCCCCCAGGACTCCACTTGAGGAGTCCCCGCGTTTTTGTTTGTCCTGGGGACTCACTCCCCGTATTCTCGCGAGTCCCCACCGACGGGGAGTGCTCCGATTATCATTACCATCATCGGAAAGGACTCCCTTTCAGATTCGGAGGGGAATCAATTTTTGCTGGTGTTGGTGCAATGTAAAATTAATTAAAAACAATCAGAATAAACAAAACAAAAAATAAAGTGGGTCCAGAGTAATTTCGTCTACTGCATATTTTTTTTTAGAACAAAATCCAATTTCGAAGCATTCCCCGTGTTCTCGCTGTTTCTGTACGCCGTTCCCTTCGATTCCCCGAGGGGTCCTCGGGGAACGGCGAGAATACGCCTCTAGGGACATTAATGGATATTCAGCTCGACGGACCGGAGCAGATTTTCAGCTTTAGTACTCGAGCAGAATAAAACCTTTTCATTTATTAAAGCAGACGAGGAGGATGACTAAATTGTCGGGAAATGATTAATGCATCATTCATTAATCCAAAACTTAGTGGAAGAAGGACACGGAATTTTTCCAAGACAGATGATCTTTTACAGTTGCTCAAGCTTCCGGGAAATCGAATTTCCGGAGTTTGATCTTCAGTTTTTGGGGTGGGGGGTGGGGAGACGGAGAAATAGGGATAGCTAGGAGAAAAATCGAGCCTATGGAATTTTAGTTTTAATTTTACATATTCTTGTCACCATTCACTTGTCATCTCTCAGCCCACATATGAGCCTATGGAAAATAAGGAATTCCTATTCGATGTGAACTTGACACTTTTTTGCTCAGATTTCACGTCAGCAGATCTGAACTATTACGAATAAAAGAAATGGATTAACAAAATAACTTTTAAAAGCCCATCTAACCCTTCCTCTGTTGGACGAAGGTGATGTGCGAGTGTAGTGTTATATGTTCTATTTAAAACGGACATAAAATAATCAAGATTATCAAATATAATAAACTCCGGAATCGGAAAAGAGGACCCAGTATTTCTAGTGTGGGTCCGGATGGAGTGCGCATTTTTACCATGTTGATGGGGACGGCCTAGCTAGATCATACCTTTTCGGGTGCTAAGAATTTTGGCATTTTAGGGGGACATGGTTTTGTAGGAATTGGTGGGTAGCTTTGTGGTATCATACGAACTAAGTCACAAAGAATGATTCATTTATTTGGTAATTTTATGCAGGAAGCACTTCAGTTGAGAAGTGTTGTTTCTTAGTTTCTACTTTTCTATTTGAGTTGTTTACACTACAAGTTGTATTTTACACTTTAGCACTATTTTTTATTTACATTTAAAAAACGGATACGTATCCTTTTGTAAAACCTTACGACAAATACCGAATGTTTGCTAAGACCCGTTTAAGTGTTGTTTTGGCAAACATATACTCCTCAATTGTTAATTGCCCGCATTTCAGCAATGACAACAACTCAGTATAGCAATTATAAATAGTTCTGTACTCTGCTTTTCTATCAGCAGTGCCTAAATGCTTATCATTTATTTCAATAAGGACAGCACCCAGACTTAACGATGCTAATGGTAACAAAAGAAATGCACTCAAACAGGAAGCAGAGAAGAGGAATTTGGATAAAAGTAAGCAATTACTAATATTATTGTAATACTTGTAGCTTCGACGACACAAAATCATTTTCTTTTGTAATTCTTCCATTTATAATATAATTAAATTGTTTAAAAAATTGTTTATTGAGAGTAGATCCAAACTAAATGAAGGTTTTGCACTTCGACAACATTGACGCCATCTAGGTAACTTTTACAGTATGTAGTCTGGGGCCTAAGTATCAAAAATGTGAAAAGTAGCTTTCCGGTCTGGGGCAGCTGATCTGACAGTGGAGGTAGGTAAATCGTCCACGCTGATTTCGAATCTGGGCAGGATACTGGGATCAGACATATTATCTGTCATACAAAAGATTGTATTTACATATATATGTATCATTGAATAGGGACAGGATGTACTGATACTCGACGATACCCGATTCATCATGTTTCCTTGCTTAAAGGACCCCTCACACTATTTACTCTTCAACTTACAGTACCATACATTCCATGTACCAACTTACAGAACCATACATTGACGGAGAAGTTCAAAATACAAGATGCAAGTGCTACCCTTTTGGATGTTTCCTCATCGCTTTCAAAAACCATGGACGACAGGGCCCAACCAGCACACGACGTCGTCCACTGTTTCCTGACCAAAGATTAAAAATTAAGTGTCTTTTTCTGTGTTTGTATGAGTCTTGTTTACTTTCTTCATTTACTCCGCCTTTCCGAAATGGCGGGTCATAAATAAATTACTTACTTACTTCAATAACCCACGGTTTTAGCTGTTTTAAGCCGTTTCTGAGACCCGTTGACTTATAGCGAAAACAGGAAAAAAATTTACTTAACCAGTTTTTTTTATGGAGAAACTTCTCGCAGAGAACCGTCGACAGCGTGATACATATCGAAGGTAGCAAAACACGGCAAGTGAGAGAGTTTTTGTTAGAGAGGTTAAAGTTTATCGTATGGAATTGGGGCCTCCGGGTTTAGAAATAAATGGAATGATTATGGAAGTAGGTTGCTTTAGTATTATAGGCAAGCCAGGTCCTTTAACAAAGCTCTGAGTTGCTTACCTTTAGTGAAAATATCAAAATAGGTGGGCCGGTTGATGACCACCCCATTCATCTCTATTCCAGGTCCGGACACGGTGACCTTGCTTGCCTCACCAGCAAATCCTTCAACCTTGACATCGAAAGGAGATCTTGGGACATCCTTTTCTGCAAAACGGACCACAATCTTGTGAGGACCCTCCTGTTTTGGGGTGTAACTGGCAGAGTAGGTGAGGCTGCGGTCGTTGTTAAACTTCACATCAACCTGAAAATATGCTGCAAGTTAAAAATTATGATTATAATTACTGAATTATTACCCATCTGCCAAAGGTGGCATGGTGATACGGAAAGTTCGACAATGAGATTTTATACGGAGGAAAAAGAGACATAGGACGAGTGCGTTTATGGGATCCCAAAACGTAAGTGACGGTATACCTATGAGTTCGTAAATTTGTCCTTCCGTCCGTCTGACCATCTGTCTTTTAGCATGATAACTTTAGAAGGGATCGAGATATTTTGTCCAAACTTGGTGTGAGGATCCTTTGGGTCAAAGTACAGGTCAAGTTCGGAGCTGGGTCCATAGCTGTATATTTAGGGGCGGGGGTAATATAACCTTCAGAATATAAGGTTTGAAGTCACGCTGACTATTCATTGCAAACAAAAATAGAAACACTTGATTTTCGGGGGTTTTCTTGATCAGCTAGTTATCCCTGATTTCTGGGTGAAAGCTTCTGCGCTTTCCTAGGCGGATAATCGGACTACAATCAGTAAATTGTAAATATACACAGAACTAAGAGTTGTAAATAATCACAGATTTGTACATGTAACCTACCGCTTTAACACGCACATTTTATCTTTCGCTATTTTACTTTTAATTGCATATCGTTCTTCTGGTTTTTGGTTGCATGTTGTTATATTATGGTTTGTTGGTTCCGCATCGTTTTCCTGTTGGTTTGGTATCGTGGTGGATATTATGATCTAGTTTTTAGGATCCCAAAACGTAAGTGGAGGGATACCTATGACATCGCAAATGTTGTCCGTCTGTCCGTCCGTCCGTCCGTCTGTAAGCACGACAACTCTCGAAGGGAATGAGATATATTGATGAAACTTGGTGTGAGGATTCACCAGTCAAGTACGTAGATGGGCTTTGTAGCCCTAGATTCAGGGGTGGGGGAGGGGGTTCAAATTAAGGGACAAACAAAATATACTGAAACAGCTAATTTGACAGTCGATTATGGGGTAAGAAGACATGCTGAAAACGATGGTGAAAACCATTTTGTCATCGGACAAGTAGTTCGCCCGAAATTCGGCAAAAACCGGAAAGTTTGTTAAAAGTAAAAGTTTTATCTGAAGTTGATTAAATGTTTGATTTAGGGGTAGGAAGGCATGCTGAGGACGATGGTAAAAACCATTTTTTCGACAGACAAGTAGTTCGCCCGGAATCCGGCCCAAACCGAAAAGTTTGTTAAAATTAAAAGTTTTATTTGGAGTTGATTAGATGTTCGATGTAGGGCAAGAAGACATGCTGAAAACTTATGTGAAAAAATTTTCTACCTGGACATGTAGTTCCCCCCAAATCCGGCCGAAACCGGAAAATTGTTAGAAGCTTAAGTTTTATTTCTAGTTGATTAGATAACCGATTTAAGGGTAAGAAGAGATGCTGAATCCGTGTTTGACGACCATATTTTACCCGGACATATAGTTCGACCGGAATCCGGCTGGAGTCGGAAAATTTGTTTTAAGTTGAATTTTTGTTTGAAGTTGATTAGATGTTCATTATTGGGGAAAGAAGATACCCTGAGTTCGTTTTTGAGCTTTCTTTTTTTACCGGACAAGTGGTTCTGGAGTTCGGTCGAAACCAGGAAATTGGCAGAAGTGGCAGGAAGTTTTCGTCAAAACAGATATGACTTATAGGGGTAAACACACATGCTGAATCCATATCCGAACTTGGTTTTCTCAGATGACTAGGTATTTGGCCTTAATCTGTTTCTGAATTTTAATTGTAAAAATGTTCAAGGAGTCTGGCGATGACTGGATCTGGCTAAGACAAGACCCAGTTGTCTGGATCAGATATTGAATTTTTGGGATCCCATCGAGACCTTTGGTCTTGTTTGGTGGAAGTGCAAACAAAATATCCGAAATCTGATTTATCCCTCGCACTTCATCTTAGAGCTTATTACTAGCTGATCAAAAAAAAACCCGAAAATCACGTTTTTCTTTTTTTGTTTCAAATTAAGATGCAATTTTTCCTTTTTTTAAAGCTAATGCTGTATTCGAATATGAAAATTATTTTCTCGTCGAACAAGTAGTCCACCCAGAACCCGGCAAAAAGCGGAGAATTTGTGAAAAGTAAAAACTCAATTTCAAGTTGATTAAGGGTTCGATTTCGGGGTTAGGAGACGTGCTGAATCCGAACATGAAAAATTATCCCACCGGAGAAGTAGTTCGCCCGGAATCCGTCTGAAGCCACAAAATTTGTAATAAGTAAAAGGTTTATTTGAATTTGATGATGCTCAATTCTGGGATGAGAAGACATGCTGACTCCATACATGATAATCATTTTCTTTCCGGACGTATAGCCCAACCAGAATCCAGTTGAAACCGGAAAACTTGTTAAAAGCAAAAGTTTTATCTGAAGTTGATGAGAGGTTCGATGTAGGGATAATGATACATGCTGAATTCGTTTTTGATCTTTTTTTTTTTTTGCCAGACAAGTAGTTCGTCTGGGTTCGCGAGGTCTTAACTGTCAAGAAAAAAATGACCTAGGGTACATTTAAGACTGTACAAAAGTTTGCTTGTAGTATTTTCAGGTCAAGTTCGAGGTTATATAAATTCAAGGTTGGGTACCCCTCCATGTAGTGACTTGAGAGGAGAAATGTTTGGAGAAATGACTGCGATCAGGAGTGGATGGGGGAAATGTTGAAGAGTGAGTAAGTGGGTAGATTACTCAAGTTGTCGACGAAACACAGAGATAATTTTTTGTAGTTTCAAGTGGTATTTAGTGCCTTTGGGCTTTTAGTGTAATAAATATCATATCATCATATCATATACACTACCCAGAGTCGTCCTTGCCGAATGGTTAGCACACTGGACTCACAAGCGAAGGGTCGCTGTTTCGAGTCTCGGTGATGCCTACCATTTGGATTGGGGCGAGGGTTAGTAGCGTTTCCCTGTAAGCCAAGCTAATGTCCGCCCAGCTTCCCATGTGTTCCTACGTAAATCTAGGGGGAAAAGGGCCGAGGGTAGTGAATCAGAGGATACGCACCTGCGCACCGCAAACCTTCAATGGTTTCCATGCGAAAGTTTGGTTTTTGCTTGCCAACAGCTCCCCCCTGGTATTTTGAAGACAAGTAATTACAATGTGATAAAAATAGTAGGAGATTTAAAAAAAAATAGGAGTTGCTTATTGCAAAACAAAACGTTCAACATCAACCTTATTTTACGTTTAAAGTAATTTGTTTATAACCCGCCATTTTAAAAAAGCGGAGTATATGAAAGAAAATAAATAAAACACATAAACACCCAGAAAAGACAGTTTATTTTCAATCTTCGGCCAGGAAGCAAAGGATAACAACGTGCGCCGGTTGATGGGCCCTGTTGTCCACAATGCTATAACAAATGCAAAAATAAGTCGGAGAACCCCCTAATTCTAATTGTCACCATATTTACAATAACCCTCCACAGTAGCGAAATCATTTGTCATCGTCCTCGTTTTCCTTTATATAGTCGTATTCGGAATGAGTGTGTTTTATCTTGTAATTTGTACTGTCTGTAGACTGAATTAAAATAATTGACTGATTGGCATCCACAAGAAAATAGACTGTCAAATGAAACTCAGAGATAATTCTTCCCAGCCACACCTTGATTACAGCGAATTAGAGCAACTAGCACTTTTTCTAACCCCGGCCTTCAAAAGCATGCCGAGCCAAGCACAGATGTCCAGGCACGTGCCTACCATCACCGTTCACTTCTTTGCCTAGACACAGATTTTGAGCCTGGCTGCACCTGAGCACGTGCTTAGGCATCTGAACTTGGCTAGGCATGCATGTGAACACGGCCTAAGAAAGGGAATCCTTACAGTCACCTTGAAGTCCATGCGATCTGCATGTTGGTCCACATCCGAGAAGTGACTGAAAGAATTCCCTCTCTTTCTGCAGGACTTTTGGTGCAGCGTCTGTCTTTATATCTTTATTTCTTCAGGGATTTCTGCCGGGTAAAAACGGCTGAATGCTGAATCTTTTAACAACTTTCCAGAGAGGTTCGTCTTCTTTAAGTTTCTAGAGGAAACCCTGCATGTCTTTGTGGAAGGGAAAGTGCTAGAGTAGTAACTTGCCAGACTGATGATATGAAGCAGATATAAATGAATGATTGGCTATTACTGTATTGGGAAGGAACTAGAAAGTATAAATAGAATAAGTATAAATATAAATACTCGTGTTTTACTTAAGAACAACTTTGGTGCTGCACTTGTTACTTGTGTAAAATAACTAGGTAGTTGAAGGCTTCAAGTAGCAAAAATTTGTCCAGTACTGTACCAAGAATAAATAAGGGAAGAATTGAGAAGACTTGAATCATGCGACGTGTCTTTCCGCCCGATTCTCAAGTATCGCGGGTGGAGCCTACTCGGCGCCTGTCCCGACCACAGAGTAATTACTGGCGCTGGTTCTTCTGATCGCCGTTCTCCCTGTCAAGAAAGTGCGCCGAATTCAAATTATACAGAAAAAGGCCGACATTTTGCCGTATGCTCTACAATTAAATCGCAGCTACCACTAGTTTAAAAGACGAGATAAGGGACTAAAGTACAGTGAGATGATACAAGTGATATTCAATCAGGCAGAAAAGGACCGTTTTGGACTGAATACTACAAGTTTAAAGAAGGAAGGGACATGCTTCCAAATGTTTTTACTCTAGGCTTAGAAAGTCAGGTAGAATATCCGTCTCTGGAGAAGTGGGAAGTAACATTTACTTCTTCTTTTTTTCACACAAAAATATTCATGTAATCTCCATGGCTGGCAGGTTCATCGTGATGAAAGAAAAGAGTTTTAATAGGATAGATAATGAAACATTTAGACAACTACCCAAGATAATGATATACATTTGGACCAACAATAATAAGTTGTATCCCAAATTTAGACGTTTTGAATGAAATCGTATAGTTGTCAATTTCCATAATCAGTCATTAATTTAAAATTAGGAAATACTTCAACCCAACTGTTTAACCAACTGTTAATTATCCGAGAAATTGTATGAACTAAATTTTGTGTACAGAGTACAACTTAAAACAAAACATAACAACTCTTTGGGTATAGTTAGTCAGCTATGCCCAAAATTCGAGTTTGATTGATGCAAAAACATGATAATGTAAAAAAAACGATGATGAAAAAGCGTTTGTTATTAGCATAGGCAACGACAAATTTAGCCAGATGTAAACTGCAACTATCCGAGATAATGATACACATTTTTGACCAAGAATAATAAGTCCTTTCCACAAATTGAGACGTCTTAAAAGATATTTTACCATCAGCAATCGTTAATTTAAAATTAGGATAGTTTACAGCCTACTGTGTTTTGCAACTACACGAGAAAGTGATATGAACTAAATTTTGTGCAGACAGTACAACTTAAAAACAAAACATAATAACTCCTTGAGTACATTTCGACAACTAAATACCTTAAATTGTCCAAGTTTAATACCTGTTCTAGATGCGATTCTTTACAGTCCTGAGAACACCAAAATAAAATTACAATGATCACACCGATCCTATTGAATCTGAACTAAATGCATGCCTGTTAGGTCTTCGCTTCAGCGTTCAAGTTGCTTAATTACTCCCCTGAGTCATCAAACGCCGCATTCCCTAGCTTCACCGTCTTTGAGAAGGGTCGTGATACCATAAGCTTCATATTGCAAATCTGACCCGAGATTGAAAAGTCGTTTCCATTCCTTTTCTGACTGCTTCATCACTTTTCCTTGGAGGTAACACTTAATACTGCAAGAGGCAACACGCGAAGCTCCACCCAGGGTCCACCCCCGGTAAATAATATCGGACCAAAAGATATTCCGGATGCTGACATCAAGGTTATGTGAGTTCTCAATTCTCCCCTTATTTATTCTTGACTGTACCAAGTACATTCTGCTTAGATAGCATCGATTTGCAAACTAAAACACTTGGTTTGCAGAATTTATTCAACAGATAAAAGCCTTCAGAAAAAAAGGATGAAACTCGACAGTCTGTAAAGTATATTGCACCTTGGTAGATGGCAGGAGATCTATTCAAAGCCGAAAATGCTGTGTTCTCTCAACGTGCAATCTTAAAACGTACATACCTTGAAACGTGTAGTACCACTTACGCAGAAGGGAAATACTCAAAACTCAAGTACATTTTTGTCAGTTACTTACTACTTGGCACTTAGAGTTTAAACGAATAAGGCTGAGATACGACATTCTAATTACCCATCTCATATTCACTTAAAAAGACATGACGACCCGACAAAAATGCGTTACTTCGTAGATCTGCTATTTGTGCATCCTGAAATTTTTCTTTCGGAGTTGGGTTACCTCTTACGTGCTTGTACCTCTATGCTTCAGATATTTAGCAACTAAAGCGGTAAGAGATTGCCAAAAAATAAATCTTTTTGTGGTCAAAGCATTAGCGGTCTTTCTTCAGAAGTGACCTTACAATCTGAAATTGAACATTCCTGCGCCTCGCTTCATTAGGCGCTGAAATACATGGTAAATTTGAAATGGACAGTAAATTTGAAATGCAAATTTTCCGCGTCGGGGTGGATTTCGTCTTACCGGGCCAGCCGAGCGGTGCATATTCTGAACACAACTACTAAAGCCCAAGGTGAAAAAATAAAAATCCCTTAGCAGAGTCAGAGTAATTCAGTGCTTTCAAATCCAAGATATAAAATAAGTCGGCTATTGAGTTAAACTTTAAGTAAAAACTTTGAAGTACTTGCAACAATGACTGTTAGATTAGTTCCTCTATGAGCAAAAATTTCAGAACCTCCCTCAAAACTCGAGAAAAGTGGAACGGTCTCAATTTCTCCCGAGACCTTTTGGAAGTATGACAAATTAATTTAACCCCTAGGCAGCAATTTCTCAGACAAGAATTCTTCCCAGTTTATGGGAGAGAAAGGAAAGAAAAGTAAGAACCTCTGCTGAAAATTAGGAAGTTTCTCTAAATGTAACACGTCCAAAAGCCTGCCAGAAATTCGGTGGTAAGAGACACTAGATCTCCATGGAATTTCCTCAACAAAATGAGTGGAGGGACCAGGGAATATAACCATCAGCTCCACAAAGAAATGCCTCTGTTAGTTTTAGATGTACTCAAAAGACATTGTTCCTGCTTAAAACACGAAATTACAAGAAATCCGAAGAAAAACAGGCGAACACAAAGGCCATCAAAAAGACTGAAACCCGTTTTCGTCTGTTTTTCTTCGGATTTCTTGGGTTATTTCAGGCCAATGTGGTTTACGAAATTAACTTCGAAATAAAAACTTTGAATGAATGAATGCTGACTAGACAGAAGATGCATCTACTTCCTTTCGATTGTTAATTGTCAATCACTCTGCGTATCGTCTTCCACTCCTTTCTCCGATTCAGTGACGCCAGAATTCCTAAATTCCTTCCACGAGCTTCACGAAATATCTTCGAAAAACTAGCAATGTGATTTTTAGACGTTAGCTTGCCAACAATCAATCCTTTTGAATATGCTGAATGTCTTCTATAATTTGTATTCCTTCTCGCTTGAAATGAGGGCGATTCTGGCGGTCTGGAAAGCTCCGCGAGCTAATGCGCCGGCTGTTTTTTCGCCTTTGGCTAAAACTCGCTTCGCTTTCCAGAGCTGTTCTCGCGCTCCATTACTTTCCGCCAGCAGTTGGAAAGCGAATCCACTTCGCAAGTGGAATGCGATTTCGGCAAGTCATCGAGAAGTAGTAAAAATGCAACTGAGGCGTGACGACTTCCTGTTTGTTCTTACGCTCGGCCGATTCTCGCTTTGCTTTTCGGAAAATCCAAGAGACTGCCAGAATCGCCCTATGATCGTTGGATTAGGGTTAACAAGCCCAGGTTCAAACCAGCCCAACAAACCAAATCTTTTCTTTGTGACTTCATTTTCAAACTACTGTTCGGCTTGGTAAGTAAATGTGATAATTTTTCAATGAGGGTCGCTCAATAGCAGTGCAAACCTGCACTGCCTTCTTTTTATGGCACTTGAAGCTTCGCTCAAGTGGCATATACCGATCACTTTTCGGTCGCTCGGTCTGTCAGGCCACTGTTCTCGAGTTAGGGTACTTCCCTAAAGGGCTAGGACGATGAAATTTGGCAGGCATATCATGGACCTGACCAAACTAACTTGGAAGTAGTCAATTCCCCGACCCGACCACTGTAAGGGGAGTTGAGGGAAGAGGATCCGGAATCTTGAGGAATGTATAACTACGGAACGGGTGATCGGATCTTAGTGAAAATTGACATTTGGAAAATCAACGTGCCTCGGACGCAAATCTTGTGACACGCTTAGAGACGAGAGATTGAAATGAAACTTGGTGGGAAGGACAAGCAAAAGCTCTAGATACATCAGTGACAGAACCAGACCGGATTTGGGAACTCTGGGAGTACTTACAGGGGCGGGGGTCGGAATTCTGGTGATCGCAAGTTAAGGTACTTCCAGGTGTGCTTTGACGATGAAACGTGGCTTGAACATTAGAGACCTGACATGATTGGCTTATAAATTGTCAATTCCCCGACCTGACCATAGTGGGGGGAGTGGAGGGAGGGGGAATCCGTAATTTTGAGGTATGTACAACTTTCGAACGGGAGATCGGATCTTAATGACACTTCATATTTGGGAAGACCTAGGGACTCAAACGTCCTATTTAATGTCCGGACCTGATCTGGTGAATGTTGGGGGTGTCTAGTGACACGATTAGTGTGGAGCGGTCGGGATGAAACTTGGTTAGAAGAAGAACCAAAAGCCGTTGATGCATCAGTGACAGAACCGGACCGGTTCGGGCACTGTGTGGGAGTTGGGGGGGAGGGGTCCGGAATTCCGGTGATCGCGAATTAAGCTACGTCCAGATGTGCTAGGACGATAAAACTTGGCTTGGACAAAGGAGACTTGGCAAAAATGGCTTAGAAATTGTCACTTCTCAGGTTCGACCTGTTCGAAGTTGAACCAGAAGATTGACAGCCTGACGAGGACCCTTGCCAAGAAGGGCCGAAATATCGCTGATGAAAAATCATAGCTGACGAATCCGTTGTAAACATAGTTTCGACCTGCCTCCCTTAAATCCTAGCCGCAAAGTACAAAAAATACTTTTAAGCAAAACATACATTTCATATCTCCCATTAGACAATGATCATTTTTGCCTGAAGAGTTTTGCTCAAAAACTAATTTTTAGCGCCCTAAACTTCATATCTTCACCGACAAGTCAAAAAAATTCTTTTGGCCTACCGATATATATTCATGACTTCAAAGAGCCCATATGATTTTTGCTTAAGGGTTTTTCTTACAAGTGAATTACAGTCCAAAAAATAATTTTGAGTAAAACACCATTTTCATGATCCCGATGAGCTTATCATCATTTGTGCTTCAAGAGTGTTCGTTACAGATGGATCTCTAGCGCCCTTAAAGTGCGCATAATCATAGCCAAAGGCAAAAACAAATAGTTAAAAGGATACATTCTCGTGATTTTCAAGGACCCATGATTATTTTTATCTCAAGGGTTTTGCTTATACATGATCCCTAGAAACCCACGAATTGACGAATTCCTACTTTCATCCTCTGACCTAGCCTTGCAAGTGACATATCAGGTTCCAGCTCTTCTTTTATTTCTTATCACCAAAACCAGTATAGTATAGGAGTATAAGAGTTGTGTTCCAAGTTTTGTTCAGCTGTACCACAGCCAGTGAAAATAGTCAATTATTGCTGAATTTCTTAGTCTTAGTTTTTTACTATGTTTTGATTTATTTTATATATGTATTCCAAGCGAAAATCCGTTTGAGATGAAAATTAAATCTCCCTTTTATAAAAAACAATTTCTATAATAAGTGATTCTATTAATGTTAAACAAATTTGTTTGCCGAAACAGTCTAGGCTACTGTAAATATTCTTTTAGAAGAGTTATGTTTATTGTTCAAATGACAAATTGATTGATTGTATATTTATATTTATGTTTTAGTGTGATTCTGCCTGACGTAAGGATCAAACTCGGCGCATGTGCTGTCAAAGATTCATTTATGAATAAAACTCTACTCTCTCTAAAAAAAAATACAATAGGAGTAATTGTAGATCAATTAAAATAAATCAAATTGCTTCCTAAATCTTAGACAATCAACTCTCATCTTGTAGGATACTGCACAGAACAAATTCCAATGGGAATATGTTTAACAGGGTTGTGGACTATTTGTCTAATATAAGGATTGGTAATTTTCAGTTCAGTTTCAGTTTATTCATAAAAAAAAAAAAAAAACACCATTAACTCTTTATGGCCCCACCATAAGGTCTAACATACGACCTCGCGACGGGAGGGGCTTATTCTTTATTCATATAGTCTTAAGCGAAACAAACCAAAGAAATCAAAAAAAGAAAGAAAAGAAGGAGAGAAAAAAGAAGAAGAAGAAAAAAAGAATGAAGACATAAGAAACTGACAAGAAAAAAAAGTGGGGATCGATATTCATATTCCGGGAATATGTGAGGCACAAGGTGTTTAGTTTCTCCGCCCTAGACTCCTTCTATCTGATTGGGTAGCTTGGTTATGCTTCCATCCATGAATTTTTACCGTTACAGGCCAGGCCTGTATAGGTCTAACATATATTATGTAGGCTACTGACGGAGCCAAGTCTAGTGCTGTCGCTTATTTTGCTGGATTACGAAATTCTTCTCCTAATTATTAATCAATTCTGACGAAAATCTATGGCAAGGCAATCTAGATACACATGATTATGCACAATCGGAACATGATGTGTTCAGCTCACAGCTTCCTAAGCAATTAGGTTATGTAGCATACAGTTTCGCATCCGATTGCAGTGCCCTTAGTTACTTGGCAGACGCAGAATATCATCTGAGTACAGGTTCTGGCAGCAAAACTGTCTGGCAAAAACCCGACTTGCTAATATTTTGGTACAAAATTATGTTTTGGCTTGAAGCTGTGACGGTTAATATGGTAAAAAAAAAATCATGAACAGATGTACAGTGGGCTGCGTGGGAGTAACAAGACAACATATTATCCACCCATCGAATCATTAATGTCTAATATTACGAGATATTATAAATATAATGTGGAAAATAGGACAATGGCCTCTACAGAACCGTGTTTAACGGAAGGAATGTTAGGAAGACCCTGGCTGGCACGTCCATCCTTTCGGGATCGACTAAAACCAGGAAGGGAAGGGAACGCGAGAAAAGCAGGAAGGGCATACTAAAACCAGGAAGGGCATACTAAAACGAGGAAGGGCATACTAAAACGAGAAAGGCTGTCGCCAGAATTCGCCGCACCGTTCCCTTCCTCTATTTAGTATTATTTCAGGGTTCGGCAACTTTTCAAATTCAATGTTCACCATCCCTTCCTCGTTTTAGTTTCCTGACATGGATAGGCATTAAGTTCAGTGAGGAATCAGCAACTATAAAAATTGTGCTTAATACCCTAAAACTTAATGCCTACCCATGTCAGGATACTAAAACGAGGAAGGGATGGCAAATTTTGAATTTGTAAAGCTGCCGCCCCCTCAAATAATACTAAATAGAGGAAGACAACGACGCGGCAAATTCTGGCGACAGCCTTCCTCGTTTAAGTATGCCCTTCCTCGTTTTAGCATGCCCTTCCTGTTTTAGCATGCCCTTCCTGGTTTTAGTATGCCCTTCCTGCTTTTCTCGCGTTCCCTTCCCTTCCTGGTTTTAGTCGATCCCCATCCTTTCAGTCCAACGTTAAATAACGTTTACTGTCCAAATATTTACAGCTGTAGAACGGAAATGTAGTCAGGAGGCGATACACTTAGATATGAGCAGGCATTATCTTGTTGAAGGCTGCTACCAACTGAACTTGTTATGTTCAGTCAAGGTACATTACTTCGAACTTTACCCAAGACTGCTAGATTGGGTGATAATGCGCGTAAGATTCAAATCGGGTGAGAAACGGAATCGGACGCTTCCCAACAAGGAAGATCCCTTCCTTATTTTGTTTGTTAGTATAAATATATATAAACACTTTCTTCACTGCTTCGCTCAACACAAATACTGTCCCCCAACGCTAGCAATTCTTAACAAAGTATGCCCACATCCCTGGGGGGGGGGGGAGGGGGCATATCTATAAAAAGGAATTGTGCTTTTTGTCTTGGAGTCTGCATGTGCAAACTGCAGAAACGAACATCCCCATTTTGAAAACGTCACGCTCAGGAGAAGAATGCTCTCTGTGCCCATGTCTGGAAATGCATTCTACATGGTGTGTTCAAGTATGGTTTCATTGTTCACGTGTCCTTTAAGCTTGCCGATTCCGGGCGAGCCACTCGTCGAAACTCAGCCATAGATTCTTTGTGCATTCCTAGCCCATCTATCAATCTGCAATCGACTTCAGGACAGACGTTTATTTCTACCGAACTTCCTATTTTTGCTGGAAAATCAGCCCCTCAGTTCGAAACCCGCTCCCAACCCCTAAATATAAGGTTACGGGGCCCATCTACGTACTTGACCTATTACATGACCCAAAGAAAAGTCCCACCAAGTTTGAACAGACATCCTATCCCCTTAACAGTTATCCCTTTAAGATTTTCTCTAGATTTCCGGTCTTCCCCGCAACTCCCACACAGCTGTCGAATCCGGTCCGGACTTTAAACGGGGAAACGGGACATCAGAGATACGTCACCTATCAGTTATTAGTATCTGTCATCCATTTAGTTATTAGTCACCTATTCAGTTACCTATTCAGTTATTAGTCTGCAGTATCTGAAGCTTGTAAAAAGATTAAATTTGGATATTCTAAAATTGTGTCAAACCAGTCTAAATTATTCTAAAATTGTGTCAAACCAGTCTAAATATAACCGTAAGGCTTTGGTTTCTTTGTATTCAGTTTTTTGCGATCACTCTATACTCTATCTTTCTCGGAATTGTATTTTATTGAAAAAGAGTACGTACACGTTACTACAAATACTGTAAATACCTGCTTTATTTGCCTTATCGATATCGTAGAATAATCCGAAAATACAAAGCCCCTGATATAACGGCAAAACTCCAGGAGATTCATACAAATTTATCTGGACAGGCGTATGAACGGCTTACTCCATATCACGGGCTCGTCCGTTTGTTCTGTTGATTTTTTGTGTTTATTTTGTTGTATGAGTGTTTCTTCAGTTGTTTATTGTTTCTTTCCTCTTTCTTTACTGCACTATCTTCACATTGTTTTTGTGCAGTGGGTTACAAATAAATTATTATTATTATTATTAAGTGTCATTCCAATCCGATCACCTGTTTAAAAGTTACATACTACTCAATTTTCCTGATTCCCCTTCCCTCAAGCTCCCCCCCCCCCCCAGATGGTCGGATCGGGCAACTGATTATTTCCAAGTTAGTTTGGTCGGGTCCCTGATACGCCTGCCAAGTTTCATCGTCCTAGCACATTTGGAAGTACCTTAGCTCGCCGCCGTGGGATAGACCGCCCGACCGACCGACGGAATTGCGATCGGTGTATGGTACATAAAAACAGTAAGCATTCAGGTTTCGAGATAGAGACATTTTTGCGGTTCGTTCGCGCTTAAAAATCCGGACGTTGCTTTAGATAGCAGGGCGTATATGCAGGTTCTGTAACCACAAATTAACCAAATGTCACATACTTGGAATTAATCTCTCTACTTTGATTTGCGGCTACTTAGAACATCACTATCACCTTAGAAAACCATAGAGTTCACAAATGATGTTCTTTTTAGGGATTTTTTAGGCTAGCTTTCTTTTTCTGTATTATTGTGAATAAATACTCTTTGAGCCAAAGCTGAGTTTGAAACATTTATTCAAACAATGTTTACAACGGATATACGTCAGCTAGGATTCTCATCAGCGATATTTCGGCCCTTCTTGGCAAGGGTCCTCGTCAGGCTGTCAATCCTCTGGGCGAACGTCGGGGAAGGAAACAAACCTGTAATCGTATATCTATGCTATATATCGTATATCTGTATATCGCCGATGAAGAATCGTAGCTGACGTATATCCGTTGTAAACATTGTTTGAATAAATTGTGAATATTTTATTTCTGTCCGCCAAAATTGCCGAGCGATTTAATTTACACACGAATATTGAATTACAATACACTATAATACTTTTTTCATAAAAATATATATTTTTGTCTTCATATAAATATCAAACCAGAAATATAACCTATGTTGAAGGTGAGCACATCGTCAGGTTCCTATGGTGTCGCAGAATTATAGAATACCTTAAGAGTACTCATCTACTATTTTCCCACTATTTCTATTTCACAGAAGTGAGTGAAAAAATAAATGAGTTAATCCATTCATTCGACCGAGCGGCGGTTGGAAGAGATGTATGGCCAGCTCTTCTGGTACAACAACTCTTTCAATTCCCCGACTGCGTAATATCCTCCCCAAAAATTTGTCACCCTACGTCTTAGACAAGAACCTTAAAATTCCCCAGAAGTCCCAAAGCTAACTCCAATTGCTCCAACACACAAAAGGTACAGAAAGAGCTTCGTTCCGTCTTTCGTCCAGCTCTAAAAGAAATTAGCAACCGTACCTTCGTAAATTTGTTTTATCTTTTATATTAGTGCTCTGTTTACATCTATATTTTCGACACATTTCGACATTATCGAGCATGTTGTACATATTTAGGCTAGCGAATATTTTTATATCGAATTCGGTCAAATTCAAATTTTGAAAGTCGAATTCTGCGTCCTCCCCGTGGTAGTTACTTTATGAACAATACTCTATACATTCTGGGCAGGACGGATTATCGATCCCGAATCAAGCTAGTAAAAGAAATATAGCCAAAAAAATATATAAAAATAACAAACATACCGGAAGTGATTCCCCTTTGGGTCCAGTGACAGCAACTTCTACGTCTCCTTTCCCCGCTGCGAACGTCTCAATCGAAAACGGAGCAGGGGCACCAACAACAGGTCCTGTGGGTTCAACACCGGGTCCATAAACGCGAACCCTAAAAAGGTATTTGTTTCTTAAGGCGTAGTCTCGCCGTTCCCCGAGGACTCCTCGGGGAATCGAAGGGAACGGCTGGAATAGAGGGAGTCACTCCACGCCGACTCCGCGGACGAAAAACAACGAGAACACCGGAAATGCTTCCAAAATGGAATTTGTTCTAAAAAAAAAAAATTTGGTTTTGTTTGTTTGATTGTTTTTAGTTAATTTTACATTGTACAAACAATAACAAAAATTGATTCCCCTCTGAATCTGAGAGGGAGTCCTTTAGAGCATTCCCCATCCGTGGGAACTCGTGAGAATATGGGGACTAAGTCCCCGGGACAAACAAAAACGAGGGGACTCCTCAAGTGGATTCCCTCCCCGGGACAAACAAAAATGCGGGGACTCCTCAAGTGGAGTCCTCGGGCAACGGCGAGAATCCGCCGTTAGGTGTTGTGCCAAGCAGAACATTCCGTCTTATTTGAGGTTTGCAGAAGGCATTAACCGCTCGCACTGGCCGTCGTGCTCACTGCTGTCGAGGTCGGATAGGCAAGTCAGTTCAATTCATTCCAGTTAGTTTTTAGTCGCGACCAGGCCACCGATCTTGCGACATGCCAGAGCAAAATAATACTAGAACGTACTGCTAAGACGTGAAAAAAAAGTGAAACACGCTAGAATATAACTTACTGTGGGACACGGGAAGGTATACATTGTATACATGTTCGAGAAAAGTTATATTCAGTCAATCTGTTTATTTTGTTTGTTTTTATGGCACTTGCAGCTCCGCTCAAGTGCCAAATACCGATCACTTTTCGGTCGGTCTGTCAGTCCACTCATCTCGAGTTGAGTTACTTCCAGAAGTGCTAGGACGATGAAACTTGGCAGGCATATTAGGGACCCTACCAAACTAACTCATTTCACCGATTCGACCACCATGGGGGGAGTGGAGGGAGGGGGGATCCGGAATATTGACGTAGTTTTTACTTTTGATCGGGGAATCGGATTTTTTAGAGCCCTTAAAGTGCGTATCATCACAGCCACGTGCAAAAAAAAAAAATTGTTTTTTACCAAACTATATATTCCCGTGATTTTCAAGGATCCATCGTCAGTCTTATTTACCAAGTCTTGCAAGTGCCATATGAGCTTACAGCTCTTGTTTAAATAATATTCATTAGTGTCCTGTCATAGCACAGCATAGTTTTTCATTAGTGTCCTGTCATAGCACAGCATAGTTTTTTGTGCTTTCCTGGCAGGAATGTTTTACTTGTTATCTCGAAAAAAATTAAATGTAGTTAAATGAAACTGAACAGCTTCTAAGAAATTCATCAGCCACGTGAACGGTTGGATTTCTATTCCCGCCCCAAAACTCTTTTTTTCTTAATCTTTTCTTCAAAAAAGTGCCGTGATGCATTTATTTTTTATTTGGGAGACTAATAAGATAATATATTCGCAGGCTCGGTCAATTGCTTTATATTCTGAAATTATTCGTGAAATCACTGATGTTTTGCTGTCCAATTTTTTTAAATCCACTCTATATATAAGGTTTGAGGACAAGCTGACCATCCATAATGAAAGAAATACAAAAAAAAAACAGATTTTTGTGGGCTAGCTTTCTATCGTTTGTACATCTCGCTTGTACAATCCTCATACATCTCGTTTTTCGTTTCTTTTATATTCACTTTTTTGAACCGTTTTGAAGGAGATAAATAAATAATAATAATAATAATATTTAGCATCTTCTAAGTTTTTCCTTTACAAAGCTAGATTTGGTAGGACCAATTCGGTAGGATTTTTTAGTTTGCCATGTTTAATAGCAGGCTACAGGGACTAGGGCTTTTTTTATCCTGTAGGCTACATCTTTACTGTACTACAGATCGCAGCTGAAACTCAAACTGTACTTTTTCCATCTATATAAGCTATGCTAAGATTCTTTTGACCCAAGAATCGCCTCAAAGTTGCATTACAATTAATTGTCAAACTGACGGTAGAATGTCTAATCATGCAAACTAATTAACCTTGCACAAGTGGAATATTTGTTTTCAAACTTTTAATACAAGAGTTTCTTTGATTTCTTATCTGAGATCAAGTTCATACAAGATTAGGTTCATACGACATGAGAACCCTTGAAGCCGGACTAAATCATGTCGGGTTTTTTTTTTATCGTAACTGAACTATTGACCCCCTTTCTCTCCCCCGTTACCTTTGGTAAGCTACTGACTGGAATTTGAAGTCAAAAACCCGATGGAGACGCACTGGAAGAAACTATTTTATCGGCAGTATTTTTCCATCCACAGTCTCTTCGCATTTTGTAAACAACAATAGTTCGCCCATTCTGTTTTTTTACTTTGCTCTGGATGCCCTTTTCAATTGTACATTGTCATCTAGATTCTCTGTGTTATAGTTTCTCGCCTCTGTTATTATTTTCCTTTTTGTACTCCTCTAGAATAATTCGAGGGATAATAAAAAATAATCATGATAATTATCCTTTTTTCACTTGGGAAACGACTAGTTTTTTCAGCTTACTTCCTTTCCATGACCCTGCTCTAAACCCGCTATTGTTCAGGTTTAGTCGATTTTTATTTCTTCTCCTTCTTAATACTGAACTATGAATCGGCTGATATTCCGGGGCCTATACAACATGTCAAGGTAGATAGCGTTAACGCATAACATTCCGTTTTAAACCACTCAACTCGGATGACGAAAAATCCTCTTAGGACGAAAAATTCAATGTTCGGCTTGCCCGTGAAGGAATTTTGAAAACAAATTGAAATTGAAATCGAATATGAGCTCCTTCCGCTCGGCTGAGCGAGTCTACATGTGTCTTATGTTCGTACAACAATTTACAAAACTTATTATATTACGAATACTAGACGCTAAGTGAAGCATTGGCCCAAAAAGAACACCATAATACGATTTTCTATTTTTTAAGTGTCCGTACAAATAAATCATTCGTTTATTCTTACCAATAGTAAGTCTTAGAAGGTAACTCTGTAAATAGCAAATATAAAATCGCAGCAGCCTGTTTCATGGGAAGTTACAAATGCGAATGTTTTATCAGAATTGTAACTTTTAGTAATGGTCTGAAGAGGACCCTGACCAGGAAGGGCCGATACTTTCGAAAAAATGTCGAACAGGTATTTGATGCATATCGTCCAACGTCCTACAGGTAATTATATTAAGGTGATATCTAGCTCGACAAAATGTTTGTCTTAATTCGGCAAAAAGCAAAGCAGGCCTCTAATAAGGTACTCCAATAAGAGTAAGATGAATGAGAGGTTAACGCAGAGTAAAAGTAACGCACGGTCAATGGTCCTGTTCGAAAAATATGTAACAGTTTCCTTTCCTTTATCTCGGTTGACGTCGAAATAACAATCTCGACAGCCATTGAATATATCAGCCTCGCTCCGCTCGGTAGATATTTCCATAGACTACCTCCCCTGCGTCTCGAATTGATTATTCTGTCTCGATGTTACTTTGCGATATCAGCCTCGATGTCGGATGTTAACCTTTAAGAGCTGACTTTCCGTTTAGCACCAAACATAAATTTACTTTTTGCGTTCTAAGACAAGAAGTTCTTTCACCCTTTCCTCGTTGCTATTTATTATTGTAGGTCTGGAAAGACACAACGGGTCTGCTGGCACAATCTATCAAAGTCAAGCTTGATTGGCAAACTTCATTAACTTCTTAGGAATTAGACAAGCAGCTAGCATGCAATGTCGGTAGGTGCTGAAACGACTTGTGTAAATAAAATGTTGAATGTTTCATAAATGAGCCGCTGAGCCAGTAAATTTCGTGTAAACGTGGCGGAAGCAAAGAACAAAATAAATGAAAATATATAATTTGAATTCAAAAGTGAATACATAGGAGTTTGCGGCATTTTAATATTGCGGTATCATAATATTAATATTATTGATTGGAATACCGAAGAATTAGCCAATACAAAATACAACGAAAAAATAGATAAAACAAAAATAAAAAGAAGAAAATATCATGTTTTATAGCTATATAGTATACTTTTTTTTTTTTTTTATATAAATCTATTCTGACATTCGTCAGCAAATACTAAAAATGGTGCTTAACTTTTCGAAAAGTAAGCTTAATGGCCGATGCAAACGAGAATAAAAGATAAATGAACAGTATTTAACACAAAGCAAAAGAAAGTCCTGAATTTGCAAGAAAACAAAAAACAAAACTAGAACAAAAAATACGGCGGAGTTAAAAAAAAGTTAGCAGAACAGAAAAGGGAAGTTTATCGTCGATGCAAACGGGAACTGAAAGCAAAATAACGAGCTTGAAACAAGAAGTAATAATAAGGTGCGGAATGTTCAGGAACAAGGTATCCCCTATATTAAGTGTAAGATTAACGTTACGAAAAAAAAACTGAATAAGCTAACAGACAAAGTTGTGTAAACAATTACCCTCTATGCTACTACAGATAACGAGAACTAGAAGAATTGACGAAACTAAAGGACAAAACTTTGCAGCAGTGAAAAATCACTCAACCGAACAAAAAAAAATATGAAAACAAATTATACATGCTCGAAAAAAGTAGTGTCTACATAGGCTAGTGTCTAAATCTGCACGTCCGCCAACTGACGATATCTGATATGTTAAAGTTAGAACATATTAAATTAATTCATGCTGAAACGGAAAATAAAACCTGTTCTGTACGTTGGACACCACCTTACCTGGGAGGAGGAGCGCTGAAAAGAAGAAAAGAATCTTACCGCTTGGTAACTCTTCTTGGTCCGAAAATAATGTAGCTTGTAATAGAAAGGAATACATTTTACCGGAAAATGAAAGAGAGAAGAAACATTTAGCCTATAGGGGAAATTTCTTATGTTTCCCACAAGTTCATTTTTCCAACTTGAGCGGTTTTTAGCCTGAAGAGGACCCTTGCCAAGGAACGCGCAATATAACTCTAATAAAATTCAGCGGATGTATCCGTTTTGCACTATCAAATATGATTTCTAAGGTGAAGCCATACGCTTCAATCAGACGGCAAGACGTCAACAAGATAAAAGATGTCAACTACACTATCAGAAGTTTCATAACAGACAACACAAGGATGCGCGGTTTCAACAGGCAAAACGCAACAGACAACCCTTTAAATGTTATATGTTGTCGTGACAAACGTTATGCATGAAATGTTCTGCACTACAAGCATTGCCAGGAAGAGACGAAAAAACGCCAAAAAAGCGTCTGCTGAATTTTTGATATCACGAACAGTGCTTCCACTTTTCGATTTCAATTTTCCCTATTTTCATACCAATTTTCCCTAAAATTCCTCGTGTTTAGGTCTGATTTCTCCCTATTTTTCTCCCTAGAAAAAAGGATATGTTGCCCTAGATTTCCACAAAATTTACATAAAAAAGCACAGCGCAGCATCAAACTGTTATTTTTTTACTTCAGATACGAGAATACATCAAAAGTTCAAATAAGTGTCATCTCCAGCACTTTATCGCACGTATCGTTTGCCTTGAAGCCAGCGACAGCTTTTGGTATGCCGACAGTTGATGAAGTTTCCTTTTCGTCATTCACTGGTGACCCCACTCAGGCAGGGGCGTCACAACTGAGGGGGGGGGAGGGGGTGACGCCCTTCCAAAGCTGTCGGCCAGTCGGTAAAAAAGAACCAAGTCGGCGCGAAGCGCCGCGATTGTTCGTCAAAACAGTTGATTTTTTTCACGAAAACAGTCGGTTTTTTAAATTGGTCGATTTTTATCGAAACTGTCAGTTTTTCTTAAAATCAGTGTGTTTTTCTGAAAATCAGTCGATTTCTTCCAAAAACGTCATTTTTGTTGTTGAAAACAGTCATTTTTTCTGTCGGTAAATGCCTCGTCCCCCCCCCCCCCCCAAATATTTTGGCCAGTAACGCCTCTGCACAACGCCAGTGAATGTGTTCCATGAGCTGTTTTTAGGATCCCAAAACGTAAGTGGAGGGATACCTACGACATCGCAAAAGTTGTCCGTCCGTCTGTCAGTCCGTCCGTCTGTAAGCATGATAACTCTCGAAGGGAATGATATATTTTGATGAAACTTGGTGTGAGGATTGTTTGGGTCAAGGGTAAGGTCAAGTTCGTAGATGGGCTCTGTAGCCCTGTATTTGGTGGGAGTTACGATATTTTTAATAAATATTTTTAAACAGCAAATGTGATAGTCGATTATGGCGTAAAAGACATGCTGAAGACGATGGTGAAAACCATTTTCTTGCTGGACAAGTAGTTCGTCCGGAACCCGGCAAAAACCAGAAAGTTTGTTAAAAGTAAAAGTTTCATTTGAAGTTGATTAAATGTTTGATTTAGGGGTAAGAAAACACGCCGAACACGACGATGAAAACCATTTTCTCGCCGGACAACTATTTCGCCTGGAATCCGGCCAAAACCGGAAAATATATTAAAAGCAAAAGTTTTATCTGAAATTGATTAGATAATAGATTAAGGGGTAAGAAAAGACGCTGAGCCTGTTAAGTCGTAGTTTTATTTAAAGCTGATTAGGTGTTCTTAATAGGGATAAGGAGATACGCTGGATTCGTTTCTGAATTTTCTTTTTTTGCTGGTCTAGTAGTTCGCTCGGAATTCGGGCGAAACCGCAAATTTGGCATAAGTAAAGCAGGAAGTTTCGGTCAGTATCGTCAAAACAGATATGGCTAATAGAGGTATAGATAGATAGATAGATAGAATATCTGAGGTCGGTTTTAGCCTGGCGAAGACTGGATCTGGACAAGACCCCATTATCTGGATCAAATCTTACGTTTTTGGGATCCCATCTACACCTTTGGTCTTTTTTTTTTACAAAGGCAGCTGGTGCTCTATTCGGATAGTCCCCTGCGGATTTGCAGATAGATGACCACGGGAAAAAGAGATCACCAGCAGATTGAAAGAATCCCTAATGCTAAGTGCATAGGTCGCATGCTCCTATTCTACAATTGCTGCATAGCCTAGCCAATACTCCCTTACGTCGGCAGTTTACACCAATCAAAGGCATTGCTTAAAAATAAAAATAAATACTAGGCTGCCTAAATTACTAAATACCTAATGAATGTCACTCCACCCTGTATCTTTTTTGAAATTTCGCACTGATCGTTGCTGAGATCAGCGCGAAAAATTCAGTCTTGCAAAATTTCGCGCTTGTCTTCGCAACATAAACCAGTTTTTAAAGAAGCCTGAGCATAATGCTGATGCAATCTATACGAATTTTTCAGCCTTCGTTTGAAAAAATCGAACTTTCCTGAATATCCCTAAAAACCCTTACTTTACCCCAAATTTCCCTGAATCCCTATATTCAAAATAAGTGTCCCTAAAAGAAGTGATTTTCCCCTAAAATAGGGTAATCTCCCTAGAAGTGGAAGCCCTGATCACGAAGACAAATAAAAAAGCCAGCACATACTTTTTTGGCCGTTTTTCGGCTCTTCCTGGCAATGCCTGTTATGCACAACATTTCATGCATGATGTTTGTCGTGACAACAGATAACATTCCAAGTGTTGTCTTTTGCGTGTTCTCTACTGAAACCGCGCATCCTTGTGTTATCTGGTATGAAACTTCTGACAGTGTAGACGTCAACGATAAGTAACACAACAAAAGGTAAAGGCACCAGCATCAGCCTGGCAGTCCTCACTGGCGGTAAAGATCTCCGGTTCTCTGCCCTCAGCCCTGAAGTGCAATGGGGTTGGGGGCAAGCCATCCTGGTGTTTTCTCACACCCTTCCTGTCACCTTCCCCACCGATGAAAAATGTTTAGCCTGTGTGGTAGTTACAAAATAAAAATAAAAGTATCCCATCCCTTGAACGGAGATTCCTGGCATTAGGGGTTACCCTGGTTGTAGCTTTTAGGTACATGGTGAAAACACGATGGGGGTCAACGTCAATATAGCCTACATAACACGTCGTGTGGAACAAAATTCGACGGAAACGTGAACTCCCAATTACAGTAGAGGTATGGTTTTTCGAACGTCGCCTCATGTTGAACGGTCGTCAAAGAAAACATTAAAACCCAAGACAGACTTTTGCCTCAAAACTTCTGAAAAAAAAAGTTTAATTTCTGTAGAATTTATCAGCTTTCAGCTGGATTTCGAAATACCTGTTCTTAATTTACGTCTGCTTCTTCATCCCTATTTTGCATTTAGCAATTTGGAAACTTAGCGGCACGTCATTTCACCAACGCAGATAGCGTTCAATTAAACAGCATACATTAATGGAAGAAGAAAATATTTAAAAGTCGACAGAAGATACAAATAAACTAGAATTCCATCTCAGTGTTCACGCCAGAAGAAAGCTGAAACAGTTTGATGTCAGCTGATATCAAGTTTGTTATTTTTCCTTTCCTTTTGACTGCTTTGTAAGCAGTGCCTGTCTTTACCATTAGGCCAGTTAGGCCGGTGCTGGGGGGCCAGGGGAAAAGAGAGGCCAAGCGGCCGGTGTAAATTGCTGAGAAATGAGGCTATGGTTGCTAGCCGTATTACCTTGTTCCTTACGATCCAGGTTACGCACCCTCGTAATTTACGTTACCGAAATATTTTCTGATGTGACCATAGTGTGGCTCTACCAAGAAAAGTCTGTGCTAATGGGTTGACATTTTTACGTTTTGACTCTCGAAAAGGGGCCACAAATCCATGGGTGGCCTAGGGTCCACCAAAAGTAAAAGACGGCACTGTTTGTAAGCAAGAACCAAAACCAAGGTAGTGAAACATTTAGGGATGTTTTCAAATAAGAACACCTCCCTGGACAGTAGCCTAGAGGCATAATCGATATAATAGAGGCATACCATCGAAAACTGGACCCAACCAACCCATGACATTTTATCCTATCTCCTGGCCGGTGACTAAATTTTTATTATCTTATGTGTTTTGTATTTGTTTTGATATCTTTCTTTTACTTTATATACTCCACTTTCCAAAATGGTGGGTGAAAAATAAATTACTTACTTACTTAGAACTAGGAACGTCGCCGTGATCGGCAACGTGGAATGTGATAATATTCAAAGCTAACAAATATTCATGCTCAGACTGATTTAAGGTGATTCAAGAACTTTAAGCCACAACTGTTTTTCTTTTGACTGGTGCACTCTTTATAGCTCAGTTTATTCTGCATCTTTTCCCCGCCAGGCTACGACGTCTAGAGTTTTGCATTATTTTCATGGCAGTCCGAAATATTCCAACAGAAGAAACAAGACCAAAGGTTTCGATGGGATCCCAAAAATTAAATATTTGATCCAGACAATTGGGTCTTGTCTTCGCCAGACGATCCTTGAACATTTTACTATTAAAATTCAGAAACAGATTAAGGCCAAAAAGCTAATCATCTGAGAAAACCAAGTTCAGATATGGATTCAGCATGTTTGTGTTTACCCCTATCAGTCATACCTGTTTTGACAAAAACTTCCTGCTTTTTTCTACCAATTTCCCGGTTTCGGCCGAATTCCGAAACTACCTGTCCGGCAAAAAAAGAAAGCTAAAAAACGAGCTCAGCGTATCTTCTTTCCCGTATATCGAACATTGAATCAACCTCAAATTAAAATCTAACTTATAACAAATTTTCCGGTTCCAGCCGGATTCCGGGCAAAGTGTATGTCCGGGTAAAAAATGATTGTCCTACACGGATTCAGCATCTCTTACCCCTAAATCAGATGTCTAATCAACTACAAATACCTTTTAACAATTTTCCGGTATTAGCCGGATTCTGGGCGAACTACTTGCCCGGCGAGAAAATGGTTTTCACCATCGTGTTCAGCATGTCTTCCTTCCCCTAAACCGAGCATCTAATCAATTTCAAATTAAAATTTAACTTATAACAAATTTTCCGGTTCCAGCCGGATTCCGGGCGAACTATATGTCCGGGAGTGTCATACACGGATTCAGCACCTCTTCTTACCCCTAAATCGGATATCTAATCAACTACAAATACTTTTAACAATTTTCTGGTTTTGGCCGGATTCCGGGCGAACTACTTGCCCGGCGAGAAAATAGTTTTCAACATCGTGTTCAGCATGTCTTCCTACCCCTAAACCGAACATCTAATCAACTTCAAATAAAACTTTTTACTTTTAACAGAATTTCCGGTTTTTGTCGGATTCCCGGCTAACTACTTGTCGGGCGAAAAAATGGTTTTCACCATCGTGTTCAGAATGTCTTCTTACCCCTAAATCCAACATCCAATCAACTTCAAATAAAACTTTTAGTTTTATCAAACTTTGCGGTTTCGAGCGGATTTTGGGCGAACTACTCGACTGGCGAGAAAATGGTTTTCACCATCGTGTTCATCATACCTTCTTACCCCATAATCGACTATCTTATTAGCTGTTTAGAAATATTTTGCTTGCCCCTTAATTTAAACCCCCTCCCCCACCCCTAAATATAGGGCTAAAAAGCCCATCTAAGGACTCGACCTTAACTCTTGACCAAACGAATCCCCACACCAAGTTTCATCAAAATATCTCATTCCCTTCGAGAGTTATCGTGCTTACATACGGACGGACGGACGGACGGGCAGACGGACGGACGGGCAGACGGACGGACAGACAAAAAAACATTAAAAAGAAATAAAACATCGAACCAAAGGATTATTCTTTAATTACTTCAAAAGGAAGCTGAAACACTTGGCTTTTTGGCTGATTTTTCTTAATTATTATTATTATTATTAATTAGTTCTTTCATTAACATTTAGTTCTAAGGGAGAAAGCAAAATAAAGTGGGTTTTAAATTCACACCCTTCACAGAAAGCAGTCTACCCCTCGACTCGCAAACACGAAAACGAAGCGCTTAAATCTCATCAAAGAAATATGTAGATGAGAGAACAAAACGTAGTAAAATAGCTTGAATGGTTAGTGAATGAAAATGCTGCCGGGTTCAAATAAGAGAAAAAGCTTGCAAACCGGTTACTCAAAGCGGCTCTTTTGAAACGTTTACCCAAATTGTTCCCTTCGAACAAAATTACTTCTCAATCCTGTTGCCCAAGAAATCAGCGGAAACGTTAAAAAGACATTATGGTCTATTTGAAGTCAATCTGTACACTTAATCAGGAATGACCGACGTTTTAATTATTTCAAGTACCTAATTGTAATTCCTGTTCTTTTTTTTTAGAAATAAATGAATGGAACTAGCAAGTAAATGAAGTTTTTGGCTGAAGCCTCGAAGTTGGGCATGTTCAGGCGAAGCTTAAAAAAAGTTTTAACTACTCAATCCTCTCACTAACGGAATTAGCTGCGACGCTAAAAAGAAGTCATTTTGCTATTTGCAGACAATCTGAAAACTTAATCGGCTTCGAGTGACACGGTACTGTCATTGAAGTACCTAGGTTACGTGTTTTGTGGAAATTGGCAGTTACGATGATAGAAGGAGGAGCCAGCAATTGTTCTGTTAGTAATTATCGTCTCTAGGACAAAATAATAGTTCGGGGAGACGATAAGGATACTGGCCGTCCTGATGGGATTTCCGGCAAAACAGATAATTATGCTGCTCCCCCCGACCATCATTAGTATATTGGAAGATTCGTTAGTTAGTTTAGTTATAGATGGTTAGTTTTGTTGCAAGGTTAGAAGTCTCCGAAAATCCACTTTTAAAGGCAATTCGTGAGATTGCAGAATGCCGTTCCGGCCATTTCCGTCGACTGTGCTATTGCCCCGAGCAAACGAATGGATGACATGATTGTATATATTTAGTAAAGAACAGTCCTGCGTTACTGTAATTTTAATAGGTGATGTGTAATATCACGGATTAAAAAAATTGACTGATTGATTGTAACTCTAGTAATGGTGCTCCTGTCCAGAATAAGCATAATTTCATCTTTTGGTGAAGTGAGACGGGCATCTGCCCTATCATTTCAGACACGAATTCTGCGCTGACAATCCCCTCCTTCGGATGACGGCGAGTTCCCATATGCGGCTGAGTTTGCCAATTTGGCTGTCGTGGGGAACCCTACTATAATGTGAGTTCTCCCCAGGTTGATGTGCTGATATTTATTATTTCTGTATTTGTAGTTTTTTGTAATGCTAGTATCTGTTACTTATTTTGTCATTTTTCGACCCTAGTTGATAAATAAAATAAATAATTAAGTCGGCAATAAAGATCAGAAATGGGCCTTCTCCATGTTTCATGTTAGCCCATTTTCCAGTTGAGCCGGCCTGTCTGGCAGGATGGGGTGATGGACTGAGTGTTCGCTAACTTTCCTGTTGTGTTGATAAATATTCCCCAGGGTTGGTCACCAAGAACTAGGGTGTACGAGTTACTTCAGGATACTTTGGGTTACTTCTGGTTATATTGGGTTACATTGCATTGGGTTACATAGGGTTACTTTGAGATACTTTTGGGTTACTTTCCAGGGTGTACGAAGTTACTTTCGGTGACCAACCCTGGAATATTCCTTCAGCCCAAGCGGACTGCGAATCATGTTTGACAGTGCAAAACTGACACGTCAGGTGAAATTTTATTACAGCTATTTTTCGGCACTTCTTGGCAGGGGTCCAAAAACACAAGTTCGCTTTTTCCAAAAGTTCCATTTTTCAATTTGAGCGGCATCGAGCCTGAAGAGGACCCTTGCCAAGAAGGTCCGAAATATAGCTCTAATTAAAGTTCAGCTGACGTATGCGGTTTGCACTGTCAAATAGTGCAAAAGCAAGTGAAAAAGCTGTTGGACGAAGCTGGACTGTCGTATGCTTGGAATGACGGCCATGGTGATGCCAAAGATTTGGAAAATTTACTTCAGTACTTCAGGACCAAGAAACTCAGTTATGGAATGAGGCTATTCGGAAGTCGGAATCGTTCACTAATTATCCAGTTTAAGAATTTATTTGGATTCGAATTTTATTTTATGCTAGGTCTACTCGCAGAAAGATTAAAGATGTGGTTCCAACTCCGGCCGAACTGTCTCCCCTTACGAAGTAGGAAAAAGGTTTTTGAAAAGAATAGGTCTTTGCCGGTGGCCGACTGTGCTTGCCGATTTTCTGGTGAGGTAGAAGAGAGTTTAAGCCATCCGCTGACGGATTGTCGGGGGGTGAAGGAAATCAGAGGGGTACCCATACTATTTCCTGGTATTATGGAGTCGACGAATCGTCAGGTAATCCTGTCTGTATGTGAATATGTTAAGTGTATACTGGAAGTTTAGATTGGAGGTAATTTGGTTAATTATAGAAGGGTAAAAATGAGTAATCTTATTGTATGTAACATTGAAGGTTAATTTTGTTAGTTAAGTGCGAGAATGAATGCTGATGTATGGCCCTTTGTTGGCTTTAATAATAAATATATATATGCGTGTATTTTTTGTTCGGAGAGTGTATAATTATTGCCGCTGGCTGAAATAAAGGTATGATAACAATAATACCGAAAATGGTAAGAGGGAGAAGCTAATTTTTATATCTTGCGGAACCGCGAAACGAAAATAATAACGAAACTGTGGTGATCGTTAAGTGATAATAGTTGTGTTTTGCGGTAGCCTAGAGTTACTGTTACCCGGTAACTCAGCGCACTCTTGTCATTTTTTAAGACACTGGGTTACTGCTAGGTTACTGAATTCCAGTAACCCCGGTCTCAGCAGGGTTACTCGGTACCAGATACCAGGGTTACTAATATGTTGCTAGGTCACTGAGAAAACGACGATTAGACGAGGTAACAGCTACCCGGTAACTGCGAAAACAACACTTTGTCAGAGTAACAGACACCTGGTTACCGCAAAAACGCAACTAATAAGTCGACCGAGCGCAACCCTAGTTGTAGTTACTGTTTTTCAACGAGACATGTTGAAAAGAAGGGGCTGGAACATGGCTTCTTACCCTAGGTTCCCACAGAGCAAATCGCGGCGCTGAACGAGATTTTTCAATCGCAGTGACAGAAGATTTGTATTGCCTGGATGTTCACACTGAATTTTCGTCGGCAACGGAATTTAACGCGAAAAATAATTAAAATAACCATTAAATAATTAAAATAATAAAAACTAATTATTTTTTCTAAAAGTGAATCATCAAAAGGGTCGTCCACGCTCGCATCCACGTTGCTGTTGCTTGCATAAAATCGAACTGTCGCCCGATCGGACTTGAATTTTCCCAACATTGAAAATCGCCTGACGAAGCAACAGAAATCGCCGATTTTGGCGACGAAAATCTCGGCGACGGCCGATATTGCCTCAGTGTGACCGTTTGTGTGAACCTAAGGCTAGACAGCACAGATATTCAAATAGCGCAGCGAACTTGTCGCAAAAACGGCGAACCGACTGAATATTCGACTATCAACAAGGAAACGCCACCAAGGCTACCTTGTGCCAACCAATGGTGGCGGCCAACTAAACTCGTATTGTCGCCGTTTCCTGGTGTCTCCTTGGGGAGTCGAGGAGTACCATGAGAACAGAGTGAGTAACTCCTTGGAGTCACTTACCTTCCAGGGTTGGTGCGGGGGCGAAGGGGGGCCCCAGGCTGGACTTTAGCATGGGGGTACTGCGACAAGTACGTCATCATGGACAATTCGTCGACCTTCGGGTCGATCATCTCTTCGGGCTTAATAAGCTGTAAATTTGAACGGGATCAGCACATGGTCAACGATACCACCGGATACCGCACTTTTTCTCCGAAAGAAGATTAAAGTTAACTGCAGTATTTGCTACTGGTACTAATCTCATCTCTGCTGTGATAAGATTAGTCCGAATTAGAACTAATCTTATCTTAGTAGAGACAATATTGATCCCAGTGGCAAATACTGCAAGATTTTTGTTGACAGTGTAGGCAGGTTTGTGCCTAGATTTATTTTTCCTGCAAGAATTAAAATCTAGCCGGAAACAAATCTGGTGGGCGTTATTGTTCCTAGCAAAATCAAAGTTACCAGCGAGGGGTGCTGTGCTGACTACCAATTTTAGTTTACAGCAAGTGACCGGTGTCGCGGTGTCCTGCCGGTGCCACATATTTGAACATTAAAATAAGCACGTTCGAAAGCATCTGAGAGATGAAGCGCCTAATATTTCTGCTTGAGTTTTCATTCAGAGCAGTCGCAATTGAAGCTATCAGTTTGCCGTGTCAATTTATCAGTTTACGTGAACCTGTGACAGAGCGCCGGATTACTGATTGGAATCTAGATTGCTGAGTTGTATGCAAGAGTACGGTGGAAATAAATTGGCAGGTTCTACGTTCCACCGGGCCACCTCCCAATAGGTGATTGCCACCGTATACCGTGGGCCTGCCCGCAGCAAGATAAGTTTTGTTATTATATTACTTGTAGCGTTTTACAAAAGATATGGCAGAAGACAAGTTAGACAGAATCTTGGCTGAGATCGGGGAGATAAACTCGCGTCTTGGGGCCCTGGAGGCCGTTCCTTCTCAGTTGGCGCAACTCACAGAAAAGGTGGAAAAGGTTGCTAGAGACACCGAAAGCTCTTGTGCCCAAACCACAAGCTCCGTCAATGAAGCCACAGCAGAAATTAGTCGTTTGAACGCAAAATTAGAAGAACAACAGAGAAAATGTGATAAACTTGAAGCGGATGTGAAAAGCACAAATTTGAGTTTGTACAATTTTGCACCCTCAGTTAGAGGTCCGAGTCTCCAGCATGATTTAGTTGATTGTTTGAACCAAATTATTCCCCGTTTCCGGATCAGCCAGAGTGAAATAAAAGACGCTTTCCGGCTCCGAGTGAAATCGTCGAATAACAGAGCCGTACCACCCGTCCTTATCAAATTCGTTTCAAAAGGGTGCAGAGATTCCGTCCTTAGAGCTAATCCTGATCTCCGCCGATACCACCTTAGCGCGATGCCGGAGTACACAAGCCGGGAGCTGGTTTCGCGAAATAAACTGAAGCCTGTTCTCGAGAAGGCGCGAAATGAGGGGTTCGAAGCTCACATGAGAGGGGAAAGATTAATGGTGGGAAACCAGTCATTCGTATATGACGAAGGCGCAGACCGCGTGGTGCTACAAAATCGTCCAGCAAGGGAACCAATCGAAGTGCGACAGGCACCATTGGAGCAAAGTAATGTTATGAACAGTGGTGCAAGCCGACAGATAACCGATAGGCCAGTTGGTCGTGGAAGGAGCAACTCGGCTAGCTCTATCGGAAGTTTCCACGATGCCAGAGAAAGTTTTCAAACCGGGTACGGAACTCCAGTGGGGAGGTCCCAAGTCGAAGTTTTGAATGTAAATGAAACGAGAAAGCGTGGAAATGAGGTGATTATCAGCCCGAACGATGTTTATCGCCAACCGGACACAAATCGACTTTTCTTGCCGGGGTCTCCAGAGCAAGGTGGAACCGGAGATGGAGTAGGCCGGCGTTACGAAGGTCAGGCTCAAGCGCGACGTTTGTTTACGCTGGAAAAAACGAACCGCGGAGATGTCCCAATGAGTGACACAGAAACATAGGGAGACGACGGCCATGTGCACACGTGCCTCCAACCAAGATGTCTGTATTTCATTTTGTGGAATGTCCAAGGATTTTCTAGTATAAAATTATCGGATTTGTTGAAAGTCAGGAAACACCCGGATTTGTTTGTATTGGTGGAAACATGGCAAAGTGATCCACTATTTTTGGAGGGTTTTTGTACGTTTGATAGGCGACGAGGTAAGAGTGGAAATGGAAGGGTGTATGGGGGTGTTTGCATTTTCTTAAAGAATGGTGTATTTGATTTTGTGGAAAGAGTGAAAAGTGGTTCAGAAAATATTGTATGGATAAGAGGTGTTGTAGGAAATAGGAAAATGTTGATATGTTGTGTTTATATTCCACCACAGTCTAGCTCATACTCAAGAGAGGACACTTGGGAATTGTTAGCAGAAGAGACAGTGAGATTAAGTAGAAAGTGGCCTAACCACGATCGTATTTTTCTAGGTGATTTCAATGGGTCTACCAGTGACTCGTTGGAGAGTGTGGATTACCAAGTGGGCCTTGAGGAACCTACCCAGTTTCGCGAGGAGTATCTGGAGACGTATGGTGTGAGGACAAGTAAGGACCGGAACCGGAGGAAAAACAGGTGGGGTCAAAATTTACTAGATTTTGCGGGTAACGAAAATTTGGTAATTCTAAACGGTAGAGTTGGGGCGGATAAGGAGGAAGGGGGAGGGTTTACATGCTTTTCAGGGAAAGTTCCAAGCATTATTGATTATGTTTTGGTGAGTAAGTCTCTTTGGTTGTGTTGCAGAAACTTCAGGACATTGAATGTTGGGGGGTCAGATCATGTTCCGGTGGAAGTAACTATTATTGTTGAAAGTCCTGTGCCTAACATAAGTTGTGTTGTTAGTGGAGAAGGTGAGAGTGTCCCCCAGACTTGTCCGCATAATGTACCACGAAAAAAGATAAAAGTTGATTTGATTACGGAGAAGGAGCTGCACGTTATGCTGGGTTCAGATGAAATGGAAAGAGTTATAGAGAAAGCAGTTACTGAAATAAAAGATGGTGAGATAGAGCACTCTTTGAGGGCGCTGACAGACACATTATATGATAAGTGTTCCAAAATTTCTAGTGTCAAGAAACAGAAGGCTAAGCATGGGAATAAAACATTTTTTGACAAGGAATGCTATGATAAAAGAGAAGAAGTAATAAAAGCGTTAATTGCAGTGAAAGCTAGTGACCCAGATAATCTAAGTGATAAATTGCGTCAATATAAGGGGATAAGAAAGATTTATAAAGATTTGTTGAAGTTAAAGAGAGAATTGGTGGATAAGGAGTTGAAAGATAGAGTGGTGAAGGATTTTAGAAGTAAAAACAGTAGAGAATTTTGGAAGGGAGTTACGACTATGTTGACAACTAACCAGATGAACGAACATACGCCCCCAGCAGACTCTTGGCCTGATTTTTTAGAGGATAAGGAGCAAGGATGCGAAAACGACCAGACCGTTTTTAAGGAAATATTAAAGGAGATGGAGAAACAAGTGAGTTTACCCATAGGCGAGGAAGAATTTAAGCTAGTAGCTCCAGTAAGTGAACATGAGGTGTGGGTTTCTTTAAAAGGTATGCGTGGGAGATCAGCACCAGGAATAGATGGTATACCAACGATTGTATGGAAATGGAGTAAACAATATTTAATACTTTTCATGGCATTGGCATTTACGTCAATAATAAATAATATTTATTGGCCAGAAGGATGGAATACTTCAGTACTTGCCCCAATTTTTAAGAAAGGTGATAGGACAAATAAAGAAAATTACAGGGAAATTCACTTAGGAAATACGATTAGTAAATTATTTTGTAAGATATTAGATAATAGATTAAAATCATGGCTAAATAGTACGGCTAAGTTAAGTAGGCTCCAGGCTGGTTTTAGAGAGGGTTACAGTACCCTAGACCAGATTTTTTCGCTCCAGATGTTAATACGGAAGCACACTTCACGGAGAAAAGGTAAGCTTTACGTTGCATTTGTTGACTTAAAAGGTGCTTTTGATAATGTTAAACGTAGCCTATTGTTGAAAGTGTTGGTAGATGTAGGGCTACCGATAACATTTGTAAGAGTTATAGCGCAAATTTATTCAGGTATTTATATGGTGGTTCGAGTAATGAACAGGATTTCTCGGACAGTTACGTCATTGAAAGGGGTTAAGCAAGGGTGTACCCTTTCCCCTAAGCTTTTCACCCTTTTTATAAATGACCTTGAGGATTTTATGACTAGAATGGGTGCTCCATTAGTTAGTATTGACATCATATCTTTGTGCATGTTGTTGTTCGCTGACGACATTGCGTTGATAGCGGACAGTCGGTCAGATCTCCAGAAGCTATTGGACCTTTTGGATCAATATTTGGCGGGAAAGGAGTTACAGTTAAACGTGGCAAAGACGGTTGTTATGATTTTTAGGAAAGGGGGAAGATTAGAAGATGAAGTTAAATTGAAATTTAGGGGAGAGGAAATAGGGTTTAGGGAAGAATTTATTTATTTAGGACATAAGCTTAAGTCAAATGGTTCCTTCGGGAGCCAAGTTGAAGCAAGCGTAACCAAAGGTAAGCGATGTATAAATATGGTATTAAGAAGTAAGTTAAGAGTTATAGAAGATATGAAGCTACATAAATAGGTTTTCCAGACAAAAATTATTCCGGCTATACATTACGCATCCGAGATTTGGGGTTTTGGTAAGTATGAAAAGTTAGAGCAACTGCAATTGATGTATTTTAAAAGAGTACTAGGAGTTAGTAACAAAATAAATTCGATAGTTCTGAAGGGTGACCTGGGCCTAACTAGTTTAAGGAAAAAAAGATGGGTAAGTATGATTTCATTTTGGGAGAAGCTGCTGCAGATGCCACGGGTTCGAGTCGCTAAGGCAGCATATAAGGAAAGCGTGCGGGACCCCAAAAAAGATTCATGGGCATCCCAGGTGAAGCAGATATTGGACCAGTGTGGTTTGTCAGAATTATGGAATAATGGTGATGGGCCTGGACTCCCTGTGGGTGATGTGAGAAAGGTGGTGGAAAGTCGTCTGTTGGATCAAGAAATTCAATCTTGGCAGGTTGCCAAGGATGAGTCAATGTCTTTGAGGTTTTATGCAAAAATTAAAGAGATTTGGGGGGAGGAAGTGTATTTTAAAGCGGGTCTTAAAAGGGAGGAAACACGGGATTTGATTAGTTGTAGGGCAGACAGTCTGCCACTGGGGGAGAGAAGACGGTATATTGGGAGGGCAAAGGGTCGGTCCGGTCCTTATTCATGTCCGATGTGTGGCAGCATGGACGAGAATTTAAAGCATTTATTGTGTGAATGCGAAAGTTTGAGTGAACTTAGGTTAGAAATTTTTGGTGTGAATGGAAGGGGAATGGATGAAGAATGGATGTGTGGTGTGATAGGGAATAACTGTTTTGGAAATATAAAACAGCTGGTGAGGTTCCTCAGGGTAGCCTTAGCCCATAGGGATAGGTGCCTATAGGAGTTTAATATTTTTGTGTGTGATGTTTTTTTTTTTTTTTTTTTGGTTATATACGTATTTGCCATGGCCGTTGGCTTTTAGCGCAAATAAAATCTCTTATCTTATCTTATACGGCCGGCACCGTAAATTTCGGTCGGTTACCGGCGTACCAGGATTTTTTACTCTATCCTCTCCGAGATCCTATCCTTGTGCGTCAGAAAACACATTCAAACCTGAATTTCCTCACAATCTTTACACTACGTAAGCCGTAAGCCATTTCCGACCCATTGTTGACGCTTGAAGCCCTCTCCTCTAATTTCTGTTCTCCGATTGGAAAATTACCTGTCCACGATCCCATCAACGTGATTTTAAATTAGTGAACCTTTATGGAAAATATTTGTTGAGTTTTTTGCGATTATCTTATATTTCTTTATCTTTTTTTTTACTGCACTTACGCCCTTGGGCAGTGCGTCATAAATTTATTCATTCTTTCATTCATTTACGTCGTCGCAAACCTGTAAGGGTCTCTGGTCTGGAGGGAGTACACAAGAGTTATTCTCGATCTGAAGGGACCTTTACACCTCAGATCGAGCTATCAGGACTTCGCGCGTCAGAAGAACTTCTAAATGGACCATTGTTCAACCAGAGACGCATCTCAGCTTTGATTTTCTTTCAAACACCCAAGCTATTTCACCTACGACCTTTGGTGTGGCATCTTCAATAACGCGTGGAAATTGCAAAGTCTATTACTCTGATGGATTAACTAATAGAAGTCGAGAACGTCTAGTTAATCGGCATATGATATGATTATGACAGTTTATCTGGTTTTCATCAACTTAGCATTAGGAAATGAGCAAAAACGCGTGCAATTCCACTGGCACTAACCATGTCACTGAAATAGTTCTGATGGCAGCATGACAGTTCTACTAAGTAGGGATTAGGCCTACGGGACCAAAACTTAAAAGTCAATTAATACGATCTTAGCATTACAATAAATGATGAAGTATGGCTGATGAGCGTTATTGGAAGTAAGTGTTTTCAAGATCTAAAGAGGCTGGTAAGGTTCCTAAAAGTAGCTTTAGCCCATAGAGAGAATTTCCTTTAGTTTAGTTCTATTATTTCGTTTAAGTGTTCTCTTTTTTTGTAACCATTTTGACCATGGCCTCAGGCTTTTTGTGCAATGAATTATATTCTATTCATTGTATCTAGTCACCAGCTTAGCATTAGGAAATGAGTCAAAATGCGTCAAATTTCACTGCCCTACAATAGTTCTAGATAGTTCTGTTAATACAGGGAGGGATTACGTAACCAAAACATAAATGTCAATTGATATGGTCTTAGCAGTTTATCTTGTTTTCCTCACCTTAGCGTTACGGACTAAGCGAAAACGCGTTAAATTTCGCTGCACTAAAATAGTTCAAATGGCACAACGACAATTCTACTGATTGCCTACAAGTATGGTCTGAATAAGGAAAATTAAAAAGCCAATTAATCTGATCTTAGCAGTATATCTGGTTTTCACCATCTTGGCATTACGGCGTGAGCAAACTCCACTGCACTAAATAATTCTAGACGGCACTACGAGGGGTTACCAAATCACTGGCACGTGCTGTGCACCTTTTCCCAGCACCGGCCGGCAGAGACCAAATCTAGCAGTGCTGGCACCGTTGCCAGCGATAAATTATGCGAGCCATCTTTCAAACGCCTCTAAGCTGATTTCAATGTTCTAATACGTGACATCGGCACCGGGCACATGGTCTACACTAAAATCGAAAGTGGGCAACAACTCGGGCACTACGACAGTTCTGCTGATACAAGTAGGGACCAATATTCAAAAGTCAAGTAATATAATAATGAACTATAACGTTCTCTGGGACTTTTGCCCCCCCCCCCCCCCCCCCCCCCCCGGATATCAAAATCTTCATCCTTGACTTTACAGCGCCAAGGATGTTTAAAGGGCAAATTGGACAGCTATGACTTTATTCTAAGGTGTATTCAAAAACTACTTAGAAATAATACCCAAAAGAGTAATTAAACTTTGATCTGTGCAATAAGAAACCCGGACTAAAATTACCCCCCCCCCTTAAGGTTTACTGAAATGCCGCAACTGCTCTGGGATTGGTGCACCCGACTCTTACGTGCCTGCTCCATGGTTCCCCAAGTAAGGATCAATAATAATATTAATAAAATAATAAACAAAAACAGGCCACTGGCCTCGACGGGAAGCTGATCTACAGAGCGAATATTCGGTGAAAATCCAGGATGTATTTTCTTTAGCTTCATAATGATACATTGGTTTTGGCATTTCTCATAACCTTACCGATCGCAAAATTTTATATTTTTGTCAATGAAATCAGTTGTCTATGACATTCAAATACAGCTGTTAATATTATCATTATTATAGAGACTAGGCGGAACTAGCATCGAACGACAAGGCCGTATCCGGGGCTGGCCGTACATCAAGAAAAGCCTGAAAACCCTTGAACCCCTCCATCCATTCATACTTCTCTCCAACTCTGGTCAAATAAAACAGCAGCAAGCAAGGAAAAAAGTCCGGCTGTGAACGGACAGGCTGTCAAAGGTCAACGTCGTAAGATCTCCTTATTAGTCCCTGGACAGCAATAATAGTCGGGAGTCGAAATGTCTGAGTACCAGATGGTGTGGCATAAGGTCGAAAATAGAGAAATGTCATGGTAACATCTTGCAGCACTGGTTACGAGCATATTTGCGAAGGGAAGCAGAATGCCTGATAAATGGACAGATCGGCAAGGAGAAACAAAAGCTTACTTGTGGAATTCTAAGCCAATCATCAGCAAGACCCATGGCTTCAGTGGCATTCTGAAGAGCATCGTTCGAGTTCCAATCAGGCCAGTCGGGGCAGAGACCTGAAACAAAAATTGTATCAGAAATGTGTGTATTATATGGGGGTTGGAAAAATAAATAGTTAGCCTACTTTTTCCCAGACCTTTTCAGCTCACGACAGTGTTGCCATATTGGCGGATTTTACGCCGAACTGGCGGATTTCATGACCGACTGGCGGATTTTTTTTTGCTGGCGTATTATAGTTGTTCGAGTTCTTGGAGATTTCTTGCAATTTTTGGATAAAGGACTCCTTTTGCTTATTCTACCTTTTATAATATACCTAGCTCCCTTGTGGAAGCTAGGACACCTTTCTCCATTGTTTCGTTTTGTGCCTACGAATTTTCAGCGCTTTTTCGGCTCTGTCGAATTTTGCCCGCGAGACAACGCAAAGTTTGCGGGAACCTTAAATATCCCACTAACAACTCTTTCACATATAAGGATATAATAATCTTCTCTTTTTGGCTTCTTTTATTTGCTAAGTTTTACAACTTTTTAACCACGGCGCGTTCAGTTTCAAACGTTTTGCGCTCAGCCGCCACATCGGAGAGCAGGAAGGCTGGATAGAGTCGACAACCTCTGACAAGAAAATCAATAATTTCAGGTGGAAAGTAATAGTGTTTTCGAAAATCGCTTTTTCTGGTCTGTTTCGAAGGCAGAAGATCATTTCTAGTAAGAGTTGTGCTTTAAGAATAATTTTTTGCGTATTTTCAAACACAATGGCGTATTTCTCTGGCAACACTGGCTCAACGTGACTGCGAATCCCATTTGACTGCGTTAAACGGATATATCAGGTTAGTTTTGTCTGAGTGATATGTCGGCCCTTCTTGGAAAGGGTCCTCTTCAGATTCAAGCCAGAAAAGTAAATGATGTAAATATTCCTTCAGCTCAAGCTGACTGCGATTCATATTTGATAGTGCAAAACTGATACGTCAGCTGAATTTTATTACAGCTATATTTCGGCCCTTCTTGGCAAGGGTAGTGTTTCTCACAAGTTCGTTTTTTCAACTTGAGCGGCTTAGATCCTGAAGAGGATCAAGAAGGGCCGAAATATAGCTCTAACAAAATTCAGCTGACAAATCCGTGTTGCAGTATAAAAAAAAATGTGATAAAAAAAATAAAAATCTAGCAATTTAAATTCCGGTTTCCAGAGAGCTTCTTCGCGGGAATTGCAGCTGGTGCAGATCCAGGGTTGGTTACCAAGAACCATGGTGTACGAGTTACTTCAGGGTACTTGGGTTACTCAGGGTTACTTTGGGTTACTTTTGGTTACATTGGGTTACTTTGGGTTATATTGCATTGGGTTACATTTGGTTACTTTGAGAAACTTTTGGGTTACTTTCCAGGGTGTACGAAGTTACTTTTGGTGACCAACCCTGGGTGCAGATATTTCATTTTCGACACGGCTGCTGTTTTTACTGCTAGGTTGCTCTGATGACGCCTTTCCAATGTTTCTGCCAGACGTGAGTAGCCTACTCGTGTTATAACGACCGTATTTGCGTGTTGAAGACTCAGACATACTAAACCGGATGTTATGGCGAGGTTTGCACTAGGTCGAACGTTAAAGGACCTCCCGCACTATTTACTCTTCAACTCCCAGTATTTAAAAATAACTGAATACTTTAACTCTGCTGCTTTATACTCTGCTTTCAACAAATTGTCCACGGCGTTGGCTGTTTTAAGACTTTTTCGATACCCTTTGACTCGTAGCGTAAACGAGGAAAACTCCACATAAACGGTTTTTCTGATGGAAAAACTTCTCGCAGACAGGCGTCGACAGCGCGAGTATTCATCGAAGGTAATAAAACACGACACGTGAGAAACACAACGAGGTTGTATTAGAGGGATTAGAATGTACCGTACGAAATTCGGGCCTCCGGGCTTAGAAATGGTTGGAGGGACTACGGAAGTAGGCTGCGTTAGTATTATAGGTAAGACATGTCCTTTAAAGATGGTGGGCGTCCGAGGTTGAGCTATACATTGCCAGGACAGCGTGTTGCTTCCAGGATGACCTACTACACATGCAGAGCTGCACGAGTTCGTTTGTGTAGACCCGTGGCCAGTTCACACTATGGTTTGCAGATACCACACTCTTAAGAGTCACGACTAATACTACGACCTATCGCAAGACAAACAAGGCATTCTTAGATCTGCTCGTGCCAATGTTCCTGAATACAAATAAATGGTTATCTATTCCATTAATAACCAATAAAAATGTAATTTAAAGAAGCTCTGACTTGAGTCAGAGACGGAAAAAGAATGGTCTTTCTCCAGAGACGGATGAATCATCCAATCAAGGCTGTATCCAGGGGTTGACCCCCACCCCACCTAAACATACAAAAATAATAATTTTTATAGGCTTTTCTTCTGATATAGCCTACGTGTTTTTTGTCCTTTTTTTTCCGACCAGCAGGCACCTCCTCCCCCCGCCCGAAATAAATTCCTGGACACGGGCCCGCATCCAATTGATGAATCATCCAAAAACACTTCTACAAAGTATAAATGCAAAACTAAACGGGCGGAGGGTGTCTGGGTCTACACCTGAGCTTGTTTATTTCCACGGCTTCTTGTACGGTGGTCGTATGATGATCACCGGACCAAACCATACGATGATTATTAAACGAAAATAAAAATCATCTTCACCATCAAAAGAAAATTCGTCATCGCTTCTTCGAGCTTGCTTTAATTCTTTCTTACTAAAAGCACATACATCTGTATCGGATCATGATTGGACCTGACAGACGAAGTGATGAATAGCCAAAGTTTGCAAATCTCGGGTAGCAACCCATGCGCAAAGTTGGTCTACCGCAACAACATAGCTTGTTCTGGAACGCTGGTTACCAGCTGGTCTTTTAGAGTCACGAACCGGCACTTGCCAAAACGAAACCAACATCACTATATTTGGTTTCAAACTATACCATCACTGACCACTGCGGCATAATTATATACCCAGTAGAAAAATGAAGATGAATGCCTTCCATAAACACTTTATTATTTAATTTTATGGAAAAATGAAAAAAAAGATCGAGAAAAAGGAAACTAATGTAGGCTACAGCAGAAATCACTGAGAGGAGAGGAGTTCTGTTTCCCTTTCTTCCGTCTGAAGCATCCAGCATTCCTGCCCACAATAGCAACACAATTCGATGAAGACAGAAAACAAAAGAAGACATCCAATATTTTATCATGCGTTAACAGTTTGCAGGTTCATATCTAGAAATCACAAATATACCATTGCTAATTATTGAGAGATGAGTTTTACCGCTCATGGAGGGAACATAGGAATCCAGAAAATCACTTAAAGGACCTGTCTTACCTATTATACTAACGTAACTTACGTCCATAATCACTCATAAACCCGGATACTCCAATTTTGTACGGTACATTCTAACCCCTCTAACAAAACCACAATGATTTTTCACTTGGCGTGTTTTGCTACCTTCGACGCTGTCGACGGTTATCTGCGAGAACTATTTCCATACAAAAAACCGTTAATGTAATTTTTTTTCCCTGTTTTCGCTAGAAGTCAACATGTCTCGGGACCAAGGCCGTATCCAGGGGGGGGGTACATTTTAGGGGGTTGCACCCCCCCCCTCCCCCCCGAAACATAAAAAAAACTCATTTTTATAGGCTTTTCATTCTAATCTTTGTCTTTTTTGTACTTTTTTGTGCGATCCGCAGGCAACGGGACTGCTCGGGAAAGGCTTAAAACAACCAAACCGTGGGTTATTTGTTGAAATCACAGCCTAGTTTTAAAGTACTCAATCTTTTAAAATACTGAAGGTTGAAGAGTAAATAGTGCGAGGGTTCCTTTCATGAAAAGCAATGAGCAAGGGTGTTAGAGACTGCAATTAGCAACTCAAGGAAGTGAATGTACTCGCAGTTTTGTCACATTATTTAGATACTTTGGTGGAAATAAAAGATACCGGTTTAAGGAAATGGAGGTTAAAGCCGGTTTTAAGCAGAAACAGTATATTTTGGGACAGTTTTAGAGCACAACTCGCACTATATACTGTATATATATTTTTTCCAAGACCCTTAACTTCTCGCAAAAACTTGGCAAATTTCAAATATCCGGTTTTGCATACCATGATACGCGAAAACCCTTTGGGAGCATAATGCACAGGTAAAATAGTGAACCACAGCTAGCGCAAAGATTAGTTAGGTGTCGTTAGAGGGTGCAGAATGTGTCATGTGAAATTTGTGTCTCCGGGTTAAAGAATTAATGAACGCAGCATGCCCGTATCCAGGAATTTATTTCGGGGGAGGGGGTGCCTTTTGGGGGGGGGGGGGGGGGGTTGCCTACGGGTCTCACAAAAAAAGTACAAAAAAGACATGGATCAGAGGGAAAAGCCTATAAAAATGAGTATTTTGTATTTTTCGGGGGGGGGGGTCAACCCCCTAACCCCCCCCCCCCGGATACGGCCTTGGAATACAGTTACGGAAGTAGGCTGCACTGGCATTATAGGTCCGACGGGTCCTTTAACTAACACTCAAAGAAGCAAAGCTCGACTGCAATCCACTCTCATTCCCACGGAAAAGAAATGGTATCATCGATAAAGGAGAAGTGAGCAATTCCTCAACCGACTTCTACTGTCCATTTACAGCAAGAATCTGAACCAGTTTGGAAGATGCTTTCACCTACTCAGCTAGCCAGCCAACACCCATAACAGAACTTTTGGGTCAGGCCAAACAAAAGCTACCGTCGAAAGACGATCCAATCCTGGTAATTGTTCGAAATTATAGCCGCTATCGCCAACTGGGACAAACTTGTTCAGATCGTGCAGATGTACTACGAAAGTATTCCTTCAGCCCAAGCTAATACTCTTGATGACTATCTCTCCTTGCCGATGCAAAATCTCCAGCCTCTCCGGGTAGCTAGCGGAAGAAAGGCAGAAGTGGTGTCACAGCGGGTCCAATTATCGCGGTGATTGATTGACGCAGGATTTGAGTCGTTGAGTTTGAGTCGTACGGACACGCTTACACCTTCTTCCTGAGGATCAGTGGCGTGTTATGGACTTGGTCATTTAGAGCAGTGGTTCCCAACCGGTGGTACGCGTACCCCAAGGGGTAGGTGAGACCCTTGCAAGGGGTACGCGAAGGAACCAAAATTGATTTAGGCTATAGCTTCAACATCTCGCCTCGCTCATTTTTGATTGCCGAAAGTCTAATATTACAAGCAGATGCATGACCAGGCAAAACGTATCTTAAGGGTCAAGGTATTTTTTACTGACGGACAGGTCATTTTATTGAAAATAACTGCTTTTACGAAAAATCGCGGCGCTTCGCGCCGGCTCTATTCTTTTTAATCGTCTGGCCAACCTTTTTGGTGGGATGGGTATTGTCAACCCGTGCGTGACTCCTGTGATTCACCCTAGTGAAACTCAGTGAAATAATGTTGATTCAGAAACAGCTAGCCTACTGCCGTAAAATCTTTTCCTGTGTCAAACAATATTGTTTCAAGAAGAATCGAAGACATTGCAAGTGATATTGTCATTCAGGTTGCGAATTAAACTAACATAAAAAGTGTGCGATGCAGCTTCATGAAAGCACGGAGAACATCAAAACCAAACACAGAAACAGGCTGACTGTAACAAAATGCCGCTTATGACGTCGAGCCGAGATTTGACAAAATCTCGGCGTGAGTCAAAAGAGAGTCAAAGCGTGAGTCAAAAGAGACCCCTTGCCAAGAAGGGCCGAAATATCGCTAAGAGAAATTCCAGCTGACTCGCCCGTTTCAAATATGTCTTCTGAAAACAGTTTGGCAGGATCAAAATAGCCAAATTTCGAGGAAAAAGCCTGTTACCCCTAGAAATACCATCGGAACATGCCCAAAAATCTGCAAATCAATATTTGTATGAAACCGCTGCGCAAAACTTGTCAATCAACGATGCCGGTGGAACAATCCTTTCCCTAACTGCGTAAAAATTGCTGCCATGATCACAAGTTATATTCCTAGCGTGAGTCTAAAGAGATCCCCTTGCCAAGAAGGGCCAAAATACGTCTAAAAAAATCCCAGCGGACTCGTCTGTTTCACATATGTCCCTTGACTTCCCAGACTTTTTTTCATGTTTATCACTGGCAACCCTTTCTCGCTCAGAAGCGAAGACTGTATAACTTCAAACTTATTGTTGCCGCCACGTACAGATACAGATAAATTACTTGACTTTCAACATTATAGTCTGTGCGGTATTGTTCTTCTTTTCTTTTGTTTTTTTTTATTTATTCTTATCCGTTGGTGAGTGCAGGGTTTGGAAGACGAGAGAGGACAAATTGACAAATTAGATAAAATAGAAAAAACGAGATTTTCGGGTTTTTTTCTTGATCAGCTAGTGTACCCCTCCAAGATGTGCGAGGGATAAATCAAATTTCGGATATTTCGGTTGCACGGCAAGCCGTCCTCAGCGAAAGAAACAAAATTTTATCCCTCGTACATCATCTCGGAGGGGTAAACTAGCTGATCAAGAAAAAAAAAACGAAAATCTCATTTTTTCTATTTTATTTGAAATGAATGGTCAGCTTGGCTTCAAACCTTATATTGACAAATTAATTAATTAGTTTTTAGTTTATTTTAGTGAAGGTTTGATTAAATTTTATTCAAACAATGTTTACAACACTTCCGGCAAACCGTCCTCAGCGAAAGAAACAAAATTTTATCCCTCGCACATCATCTTGGAGGGGTAAACTAGCTGATCAAGAAAAAAAACCGAAAATCTCGTTTTTTTTCTATTTTATTTGAAATGAATGGTCAGCTTGGCTTCAAACCTTATATTGACAAATTAATTAATTAATTTTTAGTTTATTTTAGTGAAAGTTTGATTAGATTTTATTCAAACAATGTTTACAACGGATACGTCAGCTATGATTCTTCATCAGCGATATTTCGGCCCTTCTTGGCAAGGGTCATCGTCAGGCTGTCAAATCCTCTAGTTCAACTTCGGGGAAGGAAACAAACCTGTAATGGTTTGATTAGTTATATAATATGGTAGTAAATTGTGCTTGTTGTGTTTTTCAAGCACGTATGTGCTTTTTTAATCGGTCGTCAAGCCGGAATGAATTTTTTTTTAGTAAAGTTGTTTAATCCGAAAAAAAAATGTCGATGTCTCTAACCGTTTTTTTTTTCTGCAATAAATCTTTCATCTATCTGTCGATCTTTACTGGCAACGTGGTGCTGTTACTAGAATCCAAAATAAGTAAAAAAAAAAGGTTTTTTTTTTCTTTATCTTTACATTTAAAATACGCTTCGGCAGACTTTCATCGCGTGATCCAGCGAACCAGACATGTTAGGACTGCTACCGATCGCGCCAATTCGACAGGCGAGTCCATATATGGTCGTTGACTACCTTTTCGAAACATTTTGACAGCTCGCACGGGTGAGGAATTCAAGAAAAATATCAAGCATGAAATAGTCGAGGGGTTGCTCACTTTCTGACAGTACAAAACCGATACGTCTACTGAGTTGTATCGAGCTACTTTTCGGCCCTTCTTGGCAAGCTCAAGGCTCATCCGGCTTAAGCCGCTCAAGCTGGGGAAGAACTTACGGAAAAATGAACTAAAGATTCTAGCTTAGCCTTAAGTATCTGATTTGGTGAATTCCTTTGTGAGAGTTGCTCGGAGTTAAAGTTGGTTATGGAACAAGACCAAAGGTTTCGATGGGATCCCAAACATTTAATATTTGATCCAGACAGTTAACTACTTTTACTTTCAAAATCTAGAAACAGATCATTTTCAAAAGACAGTACAGTAACTGGTAGATCTGAGAAAACCAAGCTCAGATATGGATTCAGCATGTGTGTTTACTCTTTTAAGTCATATTTTCTTCCAACTTTCCGGTTTCGGCGGAATTCCGAATTTACTTGTCCGGTAAAAAAAATAAAGCTCAAAAACTAATTCAACGTATCTCCTTCGTACAGAATTTAACTTACAACAAATTTTTCGGTTTCAGCCGGATTCCGGGCGAACTATATGTCCGGGTAAAAAGGATTACCATATGGATTCAGCGTCTCTTCTTACCTCTACATCGAACGTCTAATCAACTACAAATACAACTTTTGCTTTTAACAAATTTTTCGGGTTTGGCCAAAGTCCGGGCGAACTACTTGTCCGGCGAGAAAATGGTTTTCATATTCGTGTTCAGCATATTTTCTTACCCCTCAATCAAACTTATAATCAGCTTCAAATAAAACTTTTACTTTTAACAAAGTTTCTGGCTTTGGCCGGATCCCGGACGAACTACTTGTCCGGCGAGAAAATGGTTTAAATATTCGTGTTCTTGCCCATTATTCGACTATCTCATTAGCTGGTTAAAAATATTTTGTTTGCCCCTTAATTTGAACCCCCACCCCCTAAATGAAGGGCTACATAGCCCATCTACGAACTCGATCTTTCCCTTTACCCAAAGAATCCTCAAACCAAGTTTCATCAAAATATCTCATTCCCTTCGAGAGTTATCGTGCTCACAGACATACAGACAGACGGAAAACTTTTGCGATGTCATAGGTAACGTTTTGGGATCCCAATAAAAACTGCTGATTTGATACATCTCTTATAACCGATGAAGATAGAAATTAACAAAACTACGATTCGCAAAGAAAATATAATTTATATCGTGTTTTTACTGTATTCTAGTTTTCTCCTAAATATCAATTAAATGCTTATGTTTTCGGTAAAAACGAAGGGCCATCTAATTACGCCCTATATCCATTAAATACAAAAGTGGTTTCTTGATTGGGTCGGTAACAAGGAGTATCGTGAATAGTTTTAAGTGTTCAAGCTAGAAAGGTGACGAAAAAACGTCCTCTCGGTAAAAGTTTCGGTGTCGGGAAACAAACAATCGGTAGGCCAAGACAGGATCATAAAGAGTGACTGTCTTCATTTCAGCACAAGGCAATCTTTATCAACGAATGAGAACAAAAGACGAGCGCCTCGCTAAATAACAACAATCTTCTTTAGTCTGATTGTTCTTTTTTTCCGTTATTTGCAAGCAAAAACATTCAGAACCGGTCGCAGGCGTGGTTTCAACACTTCGCCCAAAGCCTGCATAGCAACCTTAAATATTTGCAAAGTTTTCAAGATTTTACTGCTTTCGCCAAAAGCTGCAAAAGCTCGTTTCGGTCCTTGGGTGCGGTCAAAAAACTATTGTCATTAGCCACAAGTGTGTAGTTTCCCCTAGTTATGCTTCTATGCCGTGAATGAATTCTATAATGTTCACAACATGACCAGAACTAGACGATGAAATTCCTTGTACATGTAGATCCTAGGACTGGGAAATTGCCTTTAAAGCTGGGCCCAGATTGCCGAGGAGTAAAGTTCGTTACCCGTGACAGGAACCAACAGGTATAAAGTTGAAACTAGGTAGGTTTGAGAGCATTGAAGAAATTCTAAAATTATTAATTACTCGCTACCAGATATCACGGAGAAATTGACTGTTCTCCACAGAAAAATGTCCCAAACGGCGTACGCGCGTCTGTCGCCCACTCATGGGCCTATTCGTCTGTTTGACTCAAAGTAGATTTTGTTTGTATTTGTTGTGTTTTTCCTAATTATGTCTTCACATATTCTTTTGTACTCCACTGTTTTCGTCTTGTACGATTTGTGGGTTAAAAATGAATTATTATTATTATTATTGGGGTCTCTTTTTACTTTTTGCGTACGTCCCACACCCCACCCCCACTTGGTTCAGGGGCAATTGGGCCGAGATTGCCCATTCTTTAATGTTTTTAGATTGACAATAACTGGAAATAAGGCGATAAATTCCTTTGTACTTTTTGATCATAGGGGTTGGGGATATATATGTGGAGCTGAACCACTCCTTACTCTCCCCGTTCATGGGCAAGTGGGCCCAAATTGCGCATGAAAAAAGCTTTTGTCCCGTGTGTGGAATCAAACTCTAAGCTGGTATACTTTGGGAAAAAGAGGTGTAAGTATGCATCTTGATGGGTCCCGACCCCCCCCCCCCCCGTTCATGGGCAGCTGGGCCCAGATTTTCTATGACTTCAGTTCGTCTATGACAGGTCTTAAGTCCAAATCTTGTATGTTTGGGGATATGTATCTATGGATGAGGGTTTTGGTGTAACAACAACAAACAAGACGACGCGACGTACTGTATCTTCAACATTTCTTTGGATTATACTTGCAGTTTGTTTACATTTAAAGCTTTTGAAATGCAGATGATTACAAATTAGGTTATTTCAATACTTGTTTGGTTATGTGAAATGTCTTGGTTCTAAAGCTGTTTGTATTTAAAATGTGATAAACATTTTACTTTCAGACTCCATGTCTGAGCGTTTGCGCACTTGTTGCTAAAAGTCAACAGGCACAGAAAAAGGATTAAAACAGCCAAAGCCGTGGGTAATCTGTTGAAAGCAGAGCCTAGTTTTAAAATATTCAACTATTTTAAAATGCTGAAGCACAAACAATAAATAATGTGACGGGTACTTTTATATACTTTCGGATCTATTTCTTGTAGGTTATGCATTCCTCAGCTCATTCGTTGGAGCGAATTAGTCAAAATAAATTTTCGTCTAAGCTGGTAAAGATTTATTAGTGTAATGTGAAGTTCAAAGTAGAGAAATCGAGGAAGGGGGGTTGGAATTCTTCTTTTCTTCTCGAATTTTCAGTTTAAGATACTCAACGAGCGAACCACACTTTTCTTAGCAACTTCTAAAAAAATACAAATCATGGATTTGATGGTGGTTTGAAGTTTAACTGAACAGGCAGGTTATTTTTACATCTGATAGTTGAATAAACTGAAAAATTTGACCCATTTAAAGGACACCTGAACAATGAAACCATACTTGAACACACCATGGAGAATGTATTTACAGACATGATGGCCACGGAGAGCATTCTTCTCCTGAGAGTGACGTTTTCAAAATAGGGATGTTCGTTTCTGGAGGTTTGCACATGCAGACTCCAAGCCAAAAAGCGCAATTCATTCAAATCTTGTACAGCGCTGGCCGGATCGTATTAGAATGTCTTCTAGATATACGTTTGGGCTTAAATGGTTAAAAAATATTCCAGATGAAGGGTTGATTGGAGACATTTGTTCATTTCTAAAATTGTTCGGTACTGAAATAAGGACAGATGCAAAATGGAGCAAAAATCATAGCTTGGAAACACTATTTCGTATTTGGATTGGGTTTTCTGCAGGGAATGTTAACGGAAGTCATACAGATAGGGATGATACTTGGTACTCTTCATTCAGGTGTCCTTTAAGGGATTTTGCATTTTTTTTTTTTATCCTGGGCACTAGCCATGACGTTCGGAATACTCACTGCTTGAACGATAACCCCAAATTCATCAAGACGCGGACATTTTGAATTTGAAAACAAGCCTGCATTTCCGAATTAGCGCCAATTAAAGCCGATTAGCCCCGGCTTATTTTCGGCAATGGCATAACTTTGAGCGTGTTCCATCCTACTTACCCTAGTTACTACGCATGACGTCACAAATTCTGGCTTTTTCCGTCAAGGCTGAACGACTTTTCTATTTTCCCGCAAAATATCATACCACGGGCGAATCCGACCAATCACGATTCAAAGATCCGTAGTTACTACGCTTACTACGCTCCCGAGCGTGGTAAGCAAATAGTTACTATTAGTTACTATTTCGAGAAGGTTGGAACGGTCAGCGTAGTAACTTTTGGTGAGGTTGGAACGGAAATAGTAACTAATAGTTACTATTGGTACGAGGGTGGAACACGCTCTTTGTAGTCCGTAAATATTTCAAGCCATAGGGGGACAGGTGCATAATCCAAAAGATTAAGTTCATTCGATGAAATCCATCATCTGTTGACAGCGGACAAACTGAGTATAATAACGCACTTTTATCGGTAGGCCTGTTTAAGTGAATACGTGATCTGTAAAGAGACTGTCAGTCTTAGAGCTTTCTGGTTCAACTTTAACGACCTGAAGGCGCTTATTCGTCAAGGGATAGCACTTACATGTCGCCAGATTGCACTTATTCGTCGCCAGATATCTATTCTAAAGATATTACAGTCCTATTGGCACGTGTCTTTTTTATGCCATTGCGGCTTCGCTCCAGGGTTGGTCACCAAGAACCAGGGTGTACGAGTTACTTCAGGATACTTTGGGTTACTCAGGGTTACTTCTGGTTACATTGGGTTACTTTGGGTTACATTAGGTTACATTGGGTTACTTTCAGATACTTTTGGGTTACTTTCTAGGGTGTACGAAGTTACTTTTGGTGACCAACCCTGGGCTTCGCTCACTTTTCCGTCTGTCGGTCGGTCTGTTCGTCTACTGTTCTCAAGTTAGGTTACTTCCAGAAGTGCTAGAACGATGAAACTTGACAGACACATCAGGGACCCGGAGAAACTAATTTGGAAATAGTCAGTTCCCCGACCCGACCACCGTGGGACTGGAATGGAGGGAGGGGGAATCCGGAATCTTGATGTACGTCTAACGTTGGAAAGGGTGATTGGATCTTAATGAAACTTGATATTTGGAAAGACCTCGTGTCCCAGCTGTCCTATTTGAAGTACGGACCGGATCGGATGAATGTGTGTGTGGGGGGGGGTAGAGGGAGAACCCGAAATCTTGCAACACGCTTAGAGTAGAGCGATCGGTATGAAACTCGGTTCGAAGAACAAGCACAAGTCCTAGATACGTCAGTGACTGTGGGGGAAGTTGGAGGGGTAGGTATGGAATCCCAATGACCACGAGTTAAGGTACTTCCAGATGTGCTATGACGACTAAACCTGGCTTGAACATTAGAGACTTGACAACATTGGATTAGCAATCGTCATTTCCTGGATCCTACCATCCCTTAGAGTAGGCTACTCGTCTTAATAGCAATGTATAAAAAAAAATACTTTTAAGCAAAATATAGATTTTCATGATCTCGATGAGACCCTGATCATTTTTGCCTCATGGGTTTTGCATAGAAATTAATTTCTAGCTCCCTTAAGGTTCCCATTTTAATCGAAACGTGAAAAAAATACTTTTTAACGAACCTTGTATATTCATGATCCCCAAGGGCCCATGATCATTTTTGCCTTAAGGATTTGGCTTAAAAGTTAATCTCTTAAAGTACAAACAACACTTTTGAGCAAAAATATACATTTTCATGATATCGATGAGCCTATCATAATTTTTTATTTAAGAGTTATGATAATTAATCATACATTCATAATCATACATACAAACGATACATTCTCCTGATCTCCAAGGGCCCATGCTCATTCTTATCTCAAGTGTCACAAGAAACCCTCGAATTGGCAAATTTCCACGTTCATCACAGACGTCACAACAAACCCTCGAATTGGCAAATTCCTACGTTCCAACCTTTGACCCAGCCTTGTAAGTGCCATTTGAGCTTCTAGCTCTTGTTTTAGCTTGAGCCTGAAGATGACATTTGCAAGAAGGGTCGAAATATCGCTAGAATAGATCTCAGCTGACTTTCCCGTTTAGCACTATCAAATATGATTCGCAGTCGGCTTGGAGGGAAACCATGGAGTAAACTAACACATGGAATAATAAAGAAAAGAAGAGACGCAATTTGGAATAAAAAATATTCACAGCCCAGAGAAGGATAGGGCAAAGGTCAAGGCCGTATCCAGGGGGGGGGGGGTTAGGGGGTTGACCCCCCCCCCCCCCCGAAACATACAAAAATAATCATTTTTATAGGCTTTTCCCTCTGAATTATGTCTTTTTTGTCCGACCTGCAGGCAACCCCCCCCCCCCGGAAAAAATTCTAGATACAGGCCTGGCGAAGGTACAGAGAAAAAATTATGACCTGATTGTGACTGACAGCAAGTTACGTCCTGGACTGGAAGTGTATCCAAGATTATGATATTTAGCAAAAAAATTGGAAATAAAACAGAGAAAGCGAACTAAATATAGAAGACATAAGATTTTTAGCAGTTTGCAGAGGAGAATATGTGGGACACAAATAGATAAACGAAATGATGATGTGATACTTAATTTAATTTAATTTATTTATTCACAACAAAAAAAAGAAAACGAAATATACACAAAATCAACCAAAGAAATGGATAAGACGGTGGTGAGGGGATAGGCGCGCATAAGCCGTACTGGAGAGTTTTCTATGCAGTATCTCCAACTTTAAAGTTATATCAGGAACTGAAAATTTGCTAACAAGAATCCGGGTTTTTGCCCAAGGTGGAAGATACACTAGAAATTTGCAGAATAGCCAAAACCGTCAATAATCGTCACCGGAAACACCTGTTGGCCTGCCGTTCCAAAATTTACCGACTGCAAAGTAATTCCAAACTTCTAAACTTTCGTTTCAATAAATCTAACAGCCATAGCTTGGCCGCAGAAAAAATAAACACTTCGACATTGCCAAACCCTCGAAAAGACAAACCTGCCAAACTGGAAGCGTGTCAGGTCGTTTTGTTTACTCACAAAATTCTCTGGCCAGTTCTCACGGCTGAATCACAAGACAAATGTCTGCCCATTTATTTCTCAACACCCACTCAATCAAGAAATATATTTCGTGGGAGAAACCCAGGCCGCAAACTCTGGAAGGCTATACATGGGACGACAACTCTACTTTACTGGACTGGACAATTCTACTTGACAGATCACTCATTCAAAAGGCATTTCAAGGCCTCCAAAGGCAAATAAAGCTGTCGGACTCGACAGCTTCGGTTCGTACAGCACTTGAAGATCTTAGGGGTGATATGGTATTTGTCTCTATATTAGGACTTCCAAAATATTCGAAATCCCGTGTAAAAGAAATGTTACAAATTCTAAAAAAAAATCCTGATTTCCCCATTTCAACAATCAAGTTTTTCATAACTTTTAACTTGTTGGAGAATTCTGGATAGTAAGATGCGAATTGTTTAGAAAAAAATCTGAAAGTATTCTTATACACCATAATCTTTTTGCTTTTTTCTGAAAAAATCCGAGTCTTTTTTTCGTTTTTGACCGTAGGTCTATAACCATTTCTGTCGCGTTAGTCAGTTATTTCATATTAAACTAACAAATTGATATATTTAAAGCTGATATAGAGTTGGGAACCAGCTGTATACTCTTCAGTTTCAAAGGAACATAAATAACAACAATAAGGGTTATTGCGTATCTTCTAAGTAAAAGCCTACATAGCATGCGTCAAATTCCGGTAAACTTTTGGCGTGTCTATTCAGCACGAGCCGATTTTGACCAGTGCCGTCTTTTACTTTTGGTGGACCCGAGACCATCCATGGATTTTCGCCCGTTTTTATGAGCCAAAAACGTAAAGACGCCAGCACATTAGCACACGTTTCTTAGTCGGTCAAACTACGATCACTTCTGAGCATAATTTCGGTGAGGTAAACGATGACGGTGCAACGTCCGGGGGGAAACCTGGATCGTAATGAACAAGGTAACAGGACCTGCTGCTGGCAACCGCACCCTAATTTCTCAACAATTTACAGCGGCCGTTTGGCCTCTCGTTTCCCCTGGCTCCACAGCATCGGCCTAAGGGTAAACGGCACTGATTTTGATCAAAGAACCAGACGTGACGTCAGCAGGAACATGTTTAAGGAAATCTTCCCTCACCGCAACTGCATGAATTGATTGACATAAAAAAAGATGTCGACGGTGTTTTCCAAAAGGTTATAATTTTACAAGAACAGCAAATAGAATTTCACTTTTAAGACAGGAAGGATCTAAAAGTATCCGAAAGAAAACTCAGTACCTCCGTACCGGTTGGTCCGATTTGGCTGGTTTTTTACCAGAGTTGCAAGACACAAGTACAGGTGAGGATACTGTAATAACTCAGTTCGAGATGAATGTCGCTTATAACCTTTTGAAAAAAAAACATAATCGATCTATAGACAATTAGTGAAAAAAAAAATTGTTTAGAGAATGCGCCGATGTTAGGCTACTAGACGAAAGTGGAGATACCAGGAACCTATAAAACTGGAAAGAAAACGTCACCTCCTCTGAATCACGAAAAACTCGAATCACCCGAATTTCTGGCCAATCAGTTCCAATGAGCTAGTCTAGCGCCGTGGGTTTGATAACGGATAGTATAGGAAGTTCAGAACCTCGGGCATGGACATGGATAGAACGACATAAAGCTAATCAGTAGCACGGTTGCCACATGTCGCACGATAGTGTGAATTGTCTCTCTATTTTGTTTGTGTCACTCTTGTCCTATGTAGGACATAAAAATCACTCTATTTCAGAAAATGACCAAATGTGTCATTTTTGCAGCAGGGATTCGGACCAGAATTGACTCTTTTAAGTTTTTTCCATTAAAGTAAAATTAAGATCGTCATTTTTACAGTGGCGATTTCAATTTTTTCAAAAAGTGAACATTTCATGAAAATAAATTTCACTCCCAATTCACTCTCTGTTTTCGGCCAAAAGTCACTTTCTAAATATTTTCGATGCTGTAACCCTGATCAGTAGAGCACGGAAGACGTGAAGTGTTATACGTAAGTGTTATTTGCAACAAACGTTGGTAGGTACATTACGATCTATACGAGTAACAAACACCTCGCTTTAAGCGGCATTGGGCATGTTAAATAGACCATACCACAATTAGTTCAGTCGATTCGGTACATTTTCAAAATTACATGAATGGGATTCCCAGTTTCAAAAGGACATTTTGACACAAGTGGGTTCGCGCGACGAAATTGGCGAGACGGAGGGAACATGGTTATTGCATTTATAATATTCGCGGAAAGGGACTACGCTCTCATGGATTGATCAAACGGGCAACATCAGCAAGTCAAGTAGTTCCAATCATTTCTAATTCCGTTTGTTATGCAGCTTCGGAGGGGTCACCTCCTCCAGGACCATCTCCAGACCTTCTGCTCAACTTTTACGAAGTCATGGGTATTTCCGTCACTCACGATCGTAAGGTCGGAATCTTGGTCAGAAAGCAAGAAGTTTTGGTCGGAAGCAGCAGAAAATACGCATGTGATCATCGTCAACAGCTCCTCAGCCTTTTTCTTTCAGAACGTACCGGGAACTTTTAATTAAGATACTGCAAATTTCTCTTGTAACTTCTTTGACATTTTTGAAAGTGCAAACGGCTACGTCAGCTGAAATTTATGAGAGCTATATTTCGACCCTTCTTGTTTTCCACTAGTTCGTTTTTCCAACTCGAGCCGCTTTGAGCCTGAAGAGGACCCTGGCCAAAAAGGGCCAATAAATAGCTCTAATAAATTTCAGCTGACTTATTCGTTTTGCATTGTCGAATATGACTCGCAGTCAGCTTGGACTGAGAATATTTGCCTTTGACATTATAGAAAAATATATTTTTGAAAGGTAGCTTGCGCAGGACATTTAAAATAAAAATCCACTGAAATTAACCACAAGAAAAAAAGTTTATTGGCTGCGCGGTAGCACTGCCAGCTGACTTCTGCTGCACACGCTACGCCGAACGACGCTAAACTGCACGTGCTCTGGCAGTTAATACTCTCCCTATCTTCTTCTGACGACTGAGATAAGGGTAGCGTTCCAGCGACTTATTAGTAGTTACGATCGTTACTATTCTTGTTATTATTGCCGTTCCAGAGCCCGCCGTAATAAGTAAATTGGCTCCTCCCACTTATTATTTTCGTTCCACGACTGTTCCGATCGTTACAATTTACTTATGATGGTCGCGAGCATCATAAGTGATAATAAATATCGGTTCTGCGGGAACTCCCGTAAGAGTGATGACGTATGATTATTTTCGTTCCAGAGAGCGTGGTAACTACTACAATACGGCGCTCGTCCCTCTTCTTATCATAATAACTTGTAATAACTTCACTGGAACGCTACCAAGGTAATTTGTAGTCCCAACCGGTCCCAACACTCTCTGATCAACTGGGAACAATTTGACACCGTTCATATCCAAGTTCTATATCCCCTCACTCTCGTCCTGACCGTGGTACAAGACAACAATAAAACAGGCAACTAATTCGGGGAAAGGGAAAATTTTAAAGAGGAAAATAGGACAGAGGCTTAAAGGACATGTAGCACTAACATAAATGTGGTCCCAACACTAGCGCTATTACAGAAGAAAAGGCGTACCTGGAGCAACGGCATCAACCAAGGCGCCAACGGCACGACCATCGTTCCAGTCGGTAGTAAAGTTGTGGATTGGAAGATCCGGACATTTGTTCTGGATCCATCCAAGAAGTCTGGAAAACAAAATATTTCGTGTGAGGTAAATACAGTATTAAAATCTGATGGGGAAGATCTGGACGTTTGTTCTGGATCCATCCAAGAAGACTGGAAAGCAAAATTGAAATGCGATGAGGGGTATTTTAGAGTATTTCGATCACGACGGACAGATTTTCCGACGGAATTGTCGTAAACATAAATGTGAATCACTGTCGTATTTATTCTCTCTCTTTAAAGAATATAAATAAAATAACCATGAGCTTTTTCTAAAGGTATGGTTAAATAAATAGTGGTTGGTAAATAAGTAGCAGAACCATGGAAAAAGGAAATTCAAACCAAAATACCTCTTCCACAGAAAAAAACAATGAACGCGGGAAAATCTCTGCCAAGTCAACGACCCAATCGAGCAGCAAAAATAGCAGCAGTGTCCAAAATAAGTATCAGCATCAGCTTTAAACAGCAATCCCTGCGAAATAAATCGCCAGATTCAGTACTTACGGACCTTATGGTTGCTAGAACCTTCATTTACTTTTATCAACGGCTCGTAATAAATAATTTATTTATGGTGCATCATTCACTCACAAAAAGATAGACTGATTATAAGTACGGAAACAAAAGGAAGAAGTAATATACGGAAAGACATAAAACCATAAAAAAATAACGAGAAACTAACTTCTAGTAGTAGTAGTAGTACAGTTATTATTCAATTCAATTCAATTCAATTCAATTCAAGACTTTTATTCCGGCCAGAAGCCATAAACAAACACTACAACAAACACACAAACAAAAATAAAGAACTTATTAGGCTACAACACCACGTAAATTAGCCATACCCGTCTTTTTTATACATATTAACCCAAACGGGCAAAGACAGGCGAAGCCACGGGTTGCATAATGCCACAACTACGCAATTTTGCGACAGTAGCAACCGATTTCTTAGAGATGTACGATGCGCGATAAAAAACATTTTGTTTTCACTAGCACAACAAAAGCGGGGCTTGCGAGGCTGTGCTAACTTGTAAGAACAAAAAAGAGAAGAGAGAGTATGGAGAATGAGACCATGTACCGATACCAAAAGAAAACAAAAAAAAATAATGGAAAACATTACCTTACGTGACCTCCAAACAACAAAACACAACAAACCTAATAATGAACGATGAAAATAATGAAAAAAACAGCAACAAAACCAGAACTAAAACAAAAAACCCTAAAAGGTTAGTTAGAAGGATTTTGTGATAACTTAGAAAAAAGTGTATCCGCAGCATGAAGAGGATCCGACAAGCTGTATCTCTCGGATCCCGCAGTCTTCCGTTCCTTGTCAAAGGCGGTACCCGAATGAGCAGAGCAAAATAACTCTAGAGAGTATCGCACAAACTTTGAAAAAGTGACACACAGTCAAATCGCAGCAACACTAGCTCCACTAGCGGATACGAACATCCCTACCGAAACTCAACCAATCGAAGAGGAGAATTATTTTGATCTGACCAATCGTTAACGAGCGATGGCTAGAATCTACGTCCGCCACTGCATACGAACAAAGCGACGGAGGCCACATTTTTTATGCATGGGAAGGATAGGTCTTCTCGTTACTCTCGTAGAGTTATGTTGCTCTGCGAATAAGGAACTTGCAGATTAACTCAGCTGACGTATCCGTGTACCATGGTCAAATACAAATCGCAGGTCTTTTTTGCGAATATGGCCCTTGGGCTTTCATAGCACATTGACCTATCTATAGATGTTTTTTTAAAACCCTCGAGACACAAACAAGCACAATACAATAATTACTACTTACAACAGGATACAGGGATACACTTATTATTTCACAAATTACTTTTTAAGTGACTCGTTATACTTTCACTTTTCTGTGTTATGCCATCCAAAACTGCTCCAACCCTACAATTAATAGTTCTTGTTTGATGGTGGAAAACGGATAAATCAGCTGAATCTTATTAGCGCTATATTTCGGCCCTTTTTGGCAAGGGTCCTCTTCAGGCTCAAAGCCGCTCAATTTGAAAAACGAACCTGTGGGAAGACTTTGTGGGAAAATTGTGGTGTTTTCCCACAAGTTCGTTTTTCCAACTTGATCGGCTTTGAGCCTGAAGAGGACCCTTGCCAAGAAGGGCCGAAATATAGCTCGAATAAAATTCAGCGGACTTATGCGTTTTGCACCATCAAATATTGATTCGCAGTCAGCTTGAGCTGAAGGAATATATAATAGTTCTTCGTTTCGAGTCGAAAATATTCCGAAATGTCAATCTATAGCCAACGTGATCGTCAGTTATATGGTCTGCAATCTCTTCGTCATGGTTTTAATAGATCATGTCTGGGGTCGCGACACTTATCAAAAAATTATCTTCTAGAGGGTGGTTATTCACCAGCCAGCCAGACGAGCGGATAGAAGTGGCATCGAGTTACACGTCTAGTTCTGCATGATTGCCAATCATCTCTGCAGTCGCAATTTTCTGCCAAGAAACTGAAATTTGGCACTGCCGACAAGGGTGTAGACGTGACGATTTTATTTAAAGGAGTCGAATTAGGATGAAAGAGTGATCAGATTTTACTTACATAAATTTAAAATATCAATCAATCAACCAATTAAGTTTATTTTCCAAGTAGCTTAAAGCTAGGAGAGGAATAAAGTACTTAAAAATATTTAAGTTAAAAACGTTAAAAGTTAAAAACGTTGGGGAGTTCAGTATATTGACTACTCTAGATGTTTCGTAAAACAGAATGCAAATTAACCACGGGAATGGTAGCGAATGACCGTAATAACTGAGATGTAAGTTTTTCCTTCCTGGGGGGCGAACATAATATTTCTTGAAACAGAAGAACTAGTGAGTAGCAGTTCTTTTGTCAGTAGCAGTTCTTCAAGGTTCCCTCTACTCTGATGCGAAAGACAAAAAGATTTATGGACTTAAAATAAAATGGGAGACCATCACCGACAAACACTGCAGAGCAGAGCAAAATAATACCAGGAAGTAGCGCCAAGAACCTATGCATACCATGCTTTGCAAATGGGCTATACTTATAGCACCACCCACTAGGCTTGCGGCATTTAAAGCGAGACAAACTTGAGGGTTTGGAAATTTCTAGTAAAGCAAAGGTGCGGCCGGCGCACATCAAGGAAACAATGAAGGCTGTATAATTTGTTTGCAACGTTCAGAATATGAAGTTATCGACTGAACGAGTTTCAGTAGGGACGTTCTCTATCGCTAGTAGTGCTAGTATCGCTGCTAATTGAGTGTGTGTCAATTTTGTCAAGTCTCGGAGCTACTCCCTAGTCTCATTTTGCTCTGCTGCAGAGACACTACAATTCGAAGGAAAACTGTGCAACCATCGGAGGAAGTTACTGTACAGGACGTGAAAAGAGTTGCCGCACCTGACCATGATATTAGTCACAAGAGATATATTGCCTGTAATAAGCACGGAACAGGGAAGGTTTTACCCGCCCCGTCACACTTAGCGAACTTCCTTTAAAATCTCTTCAGCTATATGTCCGTAAAGAAATGGCGAATGCGTCGTGTAACTACACTGTAAAAAGTTTCTCGTAAGATTAAAGTTAACTGCAGTATTTCCTACTCGGATTATTCTTATCTCTATGGAGATAAGATTAAATACCAAATAGATATAAGACGAATCCGAGTAGCAAATACTACAGTTAACTTAATCTTTATACGGAGAAGCTTTTTACAGTGTATGCGGCCAGTCACTATTTCCTTCAGGGGAGGAATCGCCAGCAACATTAGAAGTTCACGATATCTTTCAGAGAAAAAATAACTGAGCCCTTATTTGGTGTGTTGCAAGCAATTCTTAAAATCGCAACTTCCTAAGGTGGACGACGCACCTACTTGAAGTACTTGGCAAACAACAAGAACGATCCTAGCATCAAGTATGTTGAACCATGGATGATGAGTCATAACTTCCATAGTGTAATTGAGCTATTCATTCACAAGCAATAACAAGTCCTATCAAAGATACTTCAAAAGTAGACAATGAACGCTAATTTGCAAATCCGCCTACGTCATTGTTTAATTCCTAGACCATCCGGGCGAGGTGTCAATATGTATACTTTCCCTACTCCCCTCCCAAATAGTAGACCATTTTTTTGTTTATAAACATATCATGAGACCCCCCCCCCACCAACCCCACAAATGGCTACTGCTATCATCCAAAGAGGTCCCTTTTTGTAGCCATAGGTGCAGCTACAGATTTTGAATGTTTTCTTACTAAACAATCTAATGAACCTGATTTGTATGTCTTCCTTTTCATCCTCTTCTCGCAATATCAGTAAATGACCTATCTACAAATCTTAGCTGGACTTCGACCTAAAGTCCCCGTCGTACCGACAATGCAACCTGCCGATTGACCGAATTGGAGTCATTAATTCTTAAACCTGAAGACCTATTACACAATATGTTACATTCTAAACCCGCTAACAAAACCACACTAATCTTTACACTTGCCAGGATTCACGACTTTCCATGCGCATTATGCTCCCGCGGAGTGTTCGCGTATCATGCTACTGATGCCTAAGACCGGTTCTCTGAATCTCGCCGAGTTTTTGCTAGGAGCCAATGAGCCTGAGAAAAGACTTAAAACAGCCAAAGTCGTGGATAATTTGTTGAAAGCAGAGCTTAATTCCACAGTGTTCAGGTAGTTTCGAATATTGGAACATCAACAGTAAATAGTGTGAGGTATGCTTTAAGGAACCTTCGTAGTAAAATATCTCAATCGTTCCGGAGTGATCTTCTACAGACGGATAGACGATTGGACAAAATCTCATGTCACTGACATCTGCAATCTCACAAATTTTGAATTTTTGGTACGAATGAATGAACTCATCCCCCGAAAAGGACATGGTGGGAAAGAACAACAAAAAAAACATTAAACAAAAAAACCCTGAAAATTAAGATATAAAGAACTAATTCGGTTGGCAGCCGTCCGGAACCTACCCAATCTTCGGAAGTGACCGAAAAAAAACATATTCTGGGGATTAGGATTATATTTATCCCTTGCTTATCATCTTCGAGGGATACTTAGCTGATAAAGAAAAACTCCGAAAATCTCATTTGGCTTCAGCTTGGTTTCAAACCTTATAAACTTCCCATACCAAACCATACCAAACACTTCATTTCTAAAGTCTATAAAATCCTCACAGATCAAGTGTACCGCATTTCCCTCCTCTAATACATTTGGCAAACGTAAGGACCAGTAGTACCAGTACCGAAAAATTCAATCAGCCCACCTGACTGCGAATCATATTTGACAATGCAAAACGGATACGTCAGCTACATTTTATTAGAGCTATATTTTCGGCCCTTCTTGGCAAGGGTGGTGTTCAGGCTCAAGGTGCTCAGGCTTGAAAACGAACTTGTTGAAAAAGAATTAATGATTCTTCCTTGAATATCTGATTTTGTGAATTTCTTCCCTGAAAATTGCTTGGAGTTAAAGCTGGTGCTGTGATTTCGTTTTGGACAAGGCGGCTGTTTTTGCTGCTCGATTGGGTCGTTGAAAGGGTAAAGATTTTTCTGCATTTTGGATTTGGAATCGCCTGTCTCTCCTTCTTTCCAGCTAAGATGGGTACTCGTCGGCGTCATCTCTGGGCAATTTGAAGCTCCGAACTTCGGAGCTAGAAATTCCTTCAGCCCAAGCTGACTGCGAATCAAGTCTGTCAATGGAAAACGGATACATCAGCTACAAATTTATTACAGCTATTTTTCTGGCCCTTCTTGGCAAGGGTCCTCTTTAGGCTCAGGCCGCGCAAGCCGGAAAATGAACTTCGAAAATGATACGCCGCCAACAAGTATCCATCTTAGCTGGAAAGACGAAGAAGAGACAGGGGCTTCCAAACCGAAATAACAAAAAAAAAACAAGTTCATCTTCAAGTTTGAGCTGCTTGAGCTAGGAGAGGACCCTTACCAAGAAGGGCTGAAATATAAGTAAGTAATTACTATAGCTATTACTTATAGCTCTAGTAAAATGTAGCTGACGGATCCGTTTTGCTTTGTCAAATACAATATAGTACCAGTACCTTATATATACCTCTACCGATGTACTCTCTTGGAACCCCCAATAAAAGCGCGTCCGCCCAAGAATCACCATCCATTTCCCCCCTACAAATCTCAACTTAAAAATTTTATATAAGCAGTTAGGCTATATAAACAACATATACAAGAAACTAATGCATACGCAATTCTTGCTTAGACCATTGGATAAGGTAAAGGTAATTTTTCATAACCAACCTCGCATTCGGCTCAGATAGGCAATTTTAAATGACCGTCTCCGGATATTTTTATATTTCAACATCGATGTCGGAAGTTAACCTAGTATAAATATTCTTTGAGCCCAAGCTGACTTTGAAACATTTATTCAAACAATGTTTTCAACGGATACGTCAGCTACGATTCTTCATCAGCGATATTTCGGCCCTTCTTGGCAAGGGTTCGGGACCCCCAACAAAAGCGCGTCCGCCCAAGACTCACCACCCATTTCCCCCCTACAAATCTCAACTTAAAGTTTTACATAAGCAGGTAGGCTATATAAACAACACATACAAGAAATTGTATATGATGTATACCCTTGCCAAGGGCCGAAATATCGCTGATGAAGAATCGTAGCTGACGTATCCGTTGAAAACATTGTTTGAATAAATATAACCTAGTATGTTATATTTTGTATATAGCCTATTATTTTTCCAATTTATATTTCGTATAGATTTATATATGTAAGGTATAATGTAAAGTGAAAAGACAAATTTACCTCTGTTTCGGCGTTGGTCCTTTTTCTCCAGCGACTTCTCCATCCCACATTGGTAGAGAAATCGAATAATGTAAAATGAGAGTCCATATCAGACCCAATATCAGCTTGAGCTTACAATCGAAGATATCCGAAGAATCTAGAAAATTGGATAAGAAAATGGTACTCCAAACAAATAGCTCAATAAAAACGAAAACCGGTGAAGGGCGAGGACATCGGATGGCGAAAGGGGCATAGTGAATCAGACAAATGGGAAAAGTCAATGAAGGGGAGAAGAGGAGGGGAGAAAAGATCGCCCAGTTTTCTCCGCCCACGGTCTTGTCCGTTTGCTTGAATTGTTCAAAGTGTAAATTTGTATTCTGATTTAAGTTGTGTTTAATTCTTTTCTCTATATCCTCCAACATTTCTATTTTAAAGAAGTGGGTAAATAAAAAGATTCATTCATTCATTAACGACGTATAGTCCTTAGAAATTACTGTAGCCGAGTAATGAGTACGAAAGTAATTTATTTGTAACCGTCATTTTTAAAAATCGGGTTATGTGAAAGAAAATAAATAAAACAAATAAAAAAGATACACAATTTTCAATCTTCGGCCAGGGATCAGTAGATAAAGTCATGCACTGGTTAGGCCCAGTTGTCCATGTTTTTCTTAAAGCGACGAGTTCAAAAGGGCAACACTTGCATCTTGGATTTTGAATTTCTTGGTTAATGTATGGTTATGGCATAACTTTGACAAATGGAGCAGATGCCTCGCATATATAAATTAGCACGATCTCATCTGTTTTATCTCCTTCTTTCACATCACACGAGTAACACCAGAACGAAAAAGAGTAGAAGGAGCGCAAAAAGTGCCGTATAATTAAAGCACTGGCTCTTAAAGTACCAACAAAAATGGCGAGCACTTTTTTAGTAAACTGTTATGTGATTTTGTACAGGGTTACTATATAGGCTACGGCATAGTTCCCAAACTTTTTCTATTTGTGCCTCAAAGTAAGGTACAACTGAGAGGCCACCACCGTTAAAGGACTAAACGTACTCTTGCTTATTCTGCTTTTTCTATTATTCCTAGCTCTCTTATGGGATTATAAGCAAAACGGATACGTCAGCTGAATTTTGAGCTATATTTCGGCCCATCTTAAAGGGTCCTCTGAAGGACGTATCCGTTTTGCCCTATCAAATTATCATCATCATTTTATTTATAACACGTCACTGAACAAAACTAGGCGAGGCCCAGAAAAGACGGAATAAAAAACAAGAAAAAAACGAAAGAGAAACAACGGAAAGGAAAAACATACTTCGACAACTATGAACTCCGAACAAACAGAAATGACCAAAGATGGAATGACTCCTGACATTCAGTAGAAAAATCACTCATACGATTCTCAGTATGATTCACAGTCAGCTTGGGCTGACGCCTTTCGCCCCGCCTTTCACTGTTGTTTCGTTTTGTACCCATGATTTTTTAAGCGCTTTTACCTGAACAGAAACCTGAACAAGGCTTGTTTGTCAGGATCCCGAAGCTACACCTCAACAAAGATGGGCGAATCCGGAGTCCGGATTCGAATCCAGGATTCGTCCTTTTAGCCGGATTCGAATCTTCTGCTTGTCATGCTGGATTCGGACTCGGATTCCAAACCCTCAGTTTTACAAATCCGCTCAAACTTCTAGCTTACATTCTTCCAGTATTCGTTTCCCAATTTCTACAGGGAGGGCGTAGGCAATCCAACTTTTTGATCTCCACCACCAACCATCCACAGACATCTATTACGTTCTATGATTACCTCAGATATCAGCATATCAGTTGTTTTGTCAAATCTTAATTTTAAACTATAACCTATGTATCTGATTTTGTAGTTGTTAAAAGTCAGATTCGAGTCCTTACCATGAAATGGTGGATTCGGATTCGGAATCGGATTCGTACCTATCGGACCTTTCATAATCGGATTCGCCCATCTCTGCACCTCAGGCTCGAATGTAGATCTAACAGTCGATAACCCCCCATCTTAGCACGGCGCGGTCGATAAAGATTTAGAGCAAACACTATCCGTTGAGTCGTGACTCGACTCGTGTGTGGACGACCGATTCATTATACATGTACGAAATGTGGTTCTCTGGCTTCGTGCCATGTGCTTAACACTGCATTCTTAACAAAGGGCGAACCCGATTTGCTGGACAGTCGAGATTCACCAAAAGATACCAGTCATTGCCAGTCAACTGGTTATCGCAAGCGCCTTCCGAAACCCATCCGTCTCAAAAAGTCTGTTTGTGCTCGACACCATATCTGCTCACTGCTGGACAAGCAGGTAACTTATATAATAGCTTTTTTTGTCCCTCTGGTTGCAACCATTCCGGAATTTTTGGCATTCTGAGACATATTTTGGCATTTTTTCCCACAAGTTCGTTTTTCCAACTTGAACGGTTTTGAGCCTGAAGAGGACCCTTGCCAAGAAGCGCCGAAATACAGCTCCAATAAAATTCAGCTGACGTATCGTTTTGCACTATAAGGTTCTGAGACGAAAAGATTCAAAACGTATCAGGCCTTTTATTTCAAATATTGTAAATCTCTTTTCTACTTTCTTCGACGTTACAGGAATTTCGGCGTTGCTGCAAATTTTTTGCCCTCTGACCCTTGTCTAAAGTTATCTTCGATTGCCCAGTACCTTCACGTTTCTGTCCTTGAAATTTTTCCGCATTCCATCATTAGACCCGATAAGTCCCTTTGTTTATGTTTATTTGTTTTTTTATCTTGGGCATTTAATCTGTTATTATTGAAAGCTTGCTGTAATTTTCCTTTTCTTGCTCTGTACTGTGCTATTTCCAATTTTAAATATTCTTTGAGCCCAAGCTGAAGATTCGATATATTCTCAAACATCGAATCGTAGAAGAATCGTAGCTGACGTTATTCGTTATAAACATTGTTTGAATATGTACTTCTAATTTTGTTGTGTAGTGCGTAAATACAATTTCATCATCATCATCAGATGACGCAACTGCACACTTTCACTTCTTTTTAGTTGTTATTAGAGTTTCTAGCCCTTTAGCTCAACAAGTTTTTGCTTCAAACTGTTCCGCTGTTCTAGGACGCTGGAAACCGTAATTCCTTCTATTAGCAAAATTAATCATAAGTGAAGAACGTGTAATATCATGTTGCTGAGTTTCAAAGATCGTCTTGTAAAACCTCCATCCTTGCGAATATTTAGAACGTCTCCTTTCAATTCATTATCTATCTTTCTCCAAATTAGTTACTATTTAGTATGTTCAATGTTTGATATCTGAAATCTGATCACTCCCGTGCTACTCGTGCTTTACACTCTGCTGGGAATATTTGATAATTTATGTGTGTAAAAATAGTGAAAAGAATAAATGAACCTGAAAATGAACCTGAACCTGGTCCTGATAGAAGGTCAATTGGCAATTTGTAAGAAGCAAGAGCAGCAAATAACAGCAAACACGTTATGGGAGGTAAAATGGGGAGATAACCTGCCACCTGAATGAAAGAATAAAGTAAGTTATTTGGGTGCTGTCAGAAATTTAGTCCTTAGTTTAGTCCCATTTGCGGTGAGGGTCTTTTTCATATTATGTTCGAGTATAAACAACTGGAGGGGTTGAGGGAGGACACTTTACGGGAAGTTCACGCGAGGGATTGGCTGGTAAGAATTGTGGGAGATCACTTAGGAGTGTACGACACCTGGCGAAGTTCCTCAGAGTGGCTAATATAAAATTGTATTGTTGTTTGCTATGACTCCTGGACTTTAAATATAAATAAAATATATCACAATCTAATGAGGATACAGTTCCGTCACATCTTTCCCCATTGAAACGTCATTAATCTGCAAACGAATGCTCAAAAGAATCGAAAAATCGTGACTGGTCATTACGGTACCGACTTCCAACTGCGTCATCTCAACGTCATTAACACACGTCACCAATAACGTAGCAAACCCTAACTTGATGACTCTTCTTTTAGTGAATGTAAAACCTTAAGGCCACCGAATCTCGTCATCAATCTGCATATGAATGCTCTTAAGGAATCTAGAAATCGTGACTGGTCAATACAGTACCGAACTCCTACTCAGACTGCCCTGTCGTCATGCTCCGAGTCACTAACTACGTTGCCAATCCTAGCTTAATAATTTCCACTGGAACGAACAGAAAACATTAAGCCACTAAATTAGGTAGCAGATCTTCTTCACCGGCCAGCTTTGAATGCTCTTCAAAAATCTAGAAATCGTGACTGGTCAATACGGTAAAGTATCGGCTTCCTACTCGGGCTGCACCGTACCTCATCAATGGCGATGTTCGAGTCACTAACTGCGTGGCCAAAAATGTAGCCAAGCCTAACTTGACAATCTCTATTCAAGCGAACAGACAATATTAAAGTTTAACTGAACAGGCAACTTATTTTTACATCTTAGATTCAAATACATTGAATTATTACAACACCTATTGGGGATTTTCATTCTGTCCACAGTAGTCTTCAGTAGGGACGTTGGGAATGTGGACGCTTTCCCATGGTTAATCCGTCCACAATTCGCCCGCAAAAATCACTAAACTATCACTACACAAGACACCTCACTAGCTAGCACTAGTTTTTGGCACTGCAGACTGCAGACACTTCTTTGTTTATTTGATACACAATTTATTTACTCGTTTGCTGCTGGTGTTGTTGCCAAATGTTCCAGGCACCATAGAGATATCACAAAAACGGGAAGAGCGGCAAGCACAATGGGATAATCGATTATTTGGAAATATCAGAAAAACAAACTAACGCTTTTTCATCGGGTTTTCAAGATTATTTAAGCGAACAAGTGATGGGTAACTAGACTGTCGTATCCTAGCCCTTTTCGGTTAAACTTTAATGTCACTAAATTACGTCGAAGTCGTCTTCACCGGACCGCTCTGAATGCTCTTCAAGAATCTAGAAATCCTGACTAGTAAATACGGTACCGAACCTCCCACTCAGACTGCAATATACCTCATCAGTGGTTATGTTCGACTATAACGATCTATATCAACCAGATCATTCTGAAAGATCTAAATTTGCTCCGAAGGTTGCTATGGGATAGGGATATCAATGTGCACAGGGATATCAATCAATCAATCAAGTGTAATCCAAATAGCTAAAAGCTAGAAGAGGATATAGTATGTAGTAAACTCGTACAGAACATTTTGGACACCAAAGAAAAAATTAAAAATCATCTTTTACCCTATGAAAAATGTGTAGCCTGCGTAGTAGTATGGTAGTAGTACGAAAACGTTGCATGTAATACCAGGGACCCATAAATTTCCTGTTAATCGAAAGAAAATAAAAGCTGAGATAAATCTGAGTGTAGTACAGGAGTGTTGCATGAAGCTGCCACCCTAAACTTCTATTTTGGGGAAATGACTTAGGGAAAAAGAGTAAAGGTTGAAATAAAATTCAGTGGAGTATCCTGAAAGGAAGCTTAGAACCTTCGCTTTCTGCTGGTACCATAGTTTACTTGTAACTGTTCAAGGCTAAGCTGGAGAACACAAAAGAATATAGGCACCCAAGTGATCATGAATTCGCCCACTTTGCTAAAAATGGTATTTTGCTACATGGTGAAGTTAGAGGCCAGCTGTTTGGTCAGAGAGGTTCCTTGACCTTTTGCAAATAACAAAATTTGCTGTTTTCTTGGAATTTGCATGATTTTTCTGGGGGTGGCAGCTTCATGATCCAAGGTGGCAGGATCATGTACCATGGCCAATTGGGGGGTGGGCGGTGCCATAGTAAGGGCAGCTTCATGCAACACTCCTGTATGTTGATTGGTAGCTCAAAACCTTTGCTTCCTTCTGATAGGTTAGTTGTTTATTATTTTATTTATTCATTTAAACTAGAATACGACCAACTAGGGTCAAGCACATGACAAAATAATTAACAAACACTGCATAAATATGCACTACAAATAAAATAAAACATATTTCAACTCATCAACCTGGAGAGAAAGCTGGAGATGTTATCATCATAGCTAATGTAATGTAGGTAATTGAACAGAATTGGTTACCTTATTTCTGGTCCTAAATTAGAGACCAAACAGACAAATAGATGAGGAGTTCGGAGAGAAAGAGGCTTTTCAGAACCCTATCACAGTTCCCTGTGTACCATGTGTTGAAAAGAAGGTGACTACGCATTCACTTCGCTAGTTATATACCTTGGTTCAGTACTTGATCTCGGAATTTTAGGTAAAAAATTATTAAAAATATACATACTTCATATCAAATTGTTTGACAATTGTTGAGGTCTACACCTTTGCATGTTATCATCATAGTCAGTGTTGGTAGTCTTGTTTCTAACTAATCCTTATTTTGTTTATTTTGCTTAAACATTAACAAGTCTTTATTTGCCGTCTAGGTGTGAATTTTCTAAGGCTTTCGGCTGGTCGGCAGAAGAGCTTCAGTCTAAGCTTCAGACTTGGGTGAAGAATGACTTCAGTTCTAATGGGAAAATATTAGCCTTCCACCAGTCTGACAACCCCCTATTCACTGCATTTTGGAAAACGCTTTATTCTCGCTTAACTACAGAGCTTCAGTTTGGACAAGGCTTTTTTACTAAATCGAAGGAAGGAAGTGGTATGGTTGAAGATCAGCTTGGTTTCCAAATACAGTTAACAAACCATTTGGCAGACGTTTGTAGACAGCAAGTTGTTGAGCTAGAAAATACAGCTCAGCCATGCCCATCATAGGAAGATCGATTTCGTTTCTGCTCCTACTCTGTTGCAGAGTTTCTGCTGTCTTTTTTCTTTGCATACAACAGATTTGGGAAAAAAAAGAAGAAACCGGAAGTCCATTTTTTTTCTTTTTCGTCTACTAAGATTGTACCCTTTAGTGTCTTTCAAATCTAAGAAATTCCAAGCATAATTTCAAAGGAAATGACACACGGTTCCTCTAAATAGAGAATATTACGTGAGGCTGATACAAATCACATGGGAGTAGAACAAGTAGCTGTATTGCTGCCCCCGCCAAGATTCACAATTTTTCTTTAAACAACTCGGATTGTTTTGACTAAATTAATACGAAATAAACAACTGATAAGACTAAGAAAAAGGCAGGGGGGTGAATCGAAGAAGAGGTCTTACTCTGGTCTAACCACTGAGCCAATTTTGCATAGGTCACTGCTGCCTGATACTTTTATCAGACTATGTTCTTTTGCTTTTTAGTTCAGCCACCTTTTTAGTTCAGTTACCTTTGCCATCCAAACTGAGAGTCATCAGCCAGGGCAAGATCAAACGACCTTAGCTTCGACTGAAGCTTCAGGTTTTTCTTTTTCACGATGGAATTCTGAAGAGGCCGCCTTCTCAGCCGGGTCTTCCTGCTCCTGGGAGTTAAGTGAAGAAGTGGAGTTTTTGACTCTGGTAGTTTCTAAAGCTTTTTTCTCTCGTCACTTGTTTTAGGGGTCTCTAATCCTTTTCGTTTCTGTTTGTAATTCAGAACAGTACCTTTCCTTTTCTCGTTCTCATATTTTTCTCGGGTAGCTAACTTCAAAAACTCTGCACAGACTTTGAACATTCCATCGCATCCTCTTCCTTTCTTCTCACACTCATTTACCCAAAACTTACAGCGAACCGACCTGTAGTGCAGATAAGGTACAAGGTATTTCTCCATACGGCTAGTCTCGAGACTGTTGCTCATGACAGGGCATAATGAGTGCCTTACACCATAGAAGGAGACTGACTTAACCAACACTTACACCTCAACCTCTGCCAAACAATCTTTTTCTAAACCTTCTTCCCAAAAATCTCAACAGTGCACTTGCCATTTCTGTTCACAAACAGCTTTAGAGGAAATCTCACGTGAATCAACTCTTCACATAGTCCGCCTTGCGAAACACCTCAACTTCCTCAGTTCTTTCAAGAAACCCTAAGTCCGACAAAGCCAAAGATGCACGTTTGGCAATTTCAGTAAACATTGCACGGCTTTTGTGTTCTTTGAAACTTGTGCCAATAAATTTTTTCTATCTGAGCAAGAACGCCGATTCGACCCAAGCGGAATTTTTGGAAACTAGCTCGGGCAACACAGCAACATAGAAGCACAGGAAATGACTGGCCCCCTGTAAGGAAACTTAACAGGAAATTTATGGGTCTCTGGTAATACTATGTAATAGCAAATAATACTATCATTTAATGTGCCTTAGACTGGTCCAATCTTATGTAGTAGTATCAACTATCAAGTAGCATCCTGTCTTGCCATAGTAGCATCCGGTCTTTCTAATAGTAGCATATAGTAGTATGCAGTAAAACGGTAGCCTTGAAGTAAAAGCATGTAGTAGCATCGTTAGTTTTGCATGCTACTTTTTCGTACTACTTCACAGTACTGTTTTGAGATAAATTTTTCATCGGGAATTGGCAATAAATAGTGATGATTATTATCTCTTTACAACTCTATCATTAATTATTTATTTTGATTTCTGGGTCTGGTCGTAACCAGAGGCGTTACTAGCCAAAATATTTTTGGGGGGACGACGCATTTACCGACTAGCTGGTAATTTTTACCGAATTTTTCTGCAGAAAAAACTACGGTTTTCAACAACAAAAATGAAATTTTTGAAAAAAATCGACTGATTTTCAGAAAAATCCACTATTTTTCAGAAGAACCGACTATTTTGACGAAAAATCGACCAATTCTCCGAAAAAACGATTTTTTTCATGAAAAAAATAAACTTTTTTCACGAAAAATCGCGGCACTTCACGCCGACTCGGTTATTGTTACCGACTGGCCGACAGCATTGGGGGGGGGGCCTCCCCCCTCCCCTCCCCCCCCAGTCGTGACGCCCCTGGTCGTACCTCTGTCAGATTAATATTTAAAATATAAGTCTGCTCATTATTGTTTACTTTGCGAACTAGCTGTCGCTTTCACATTCGGTTTACTTATAGTGTATGTCCCTTGCTGGGCCTAGTATCTTCGAGTGTTCCCCTCTATAGGCTCAGCTAACTATGTCTTGATTTAATGTGCAAATAAAACGAACTTGAACTTGAACTAGCAACGTGGCCAAAAACCTAGCTAACCATAACTTTTATGATTCTTATTTAAGCGAATGACAACACAAAAGCCACAAAATTGCTCTGATGTCATCGTCACCGGTCTACGTATTAATGTTCTAAAAATACTCAGAAATCGTTACTGGTCATTGCGGTAGCGACCTCACTCATGCTGCAACCAACGTCATCAATGTTCACGAGTCACCAACGACGTCATCAAAAACAGTGATGAAAGACCAAGTCAGACTGTGTAGTATCCTATCCGTTCGTTTAACCACCCTTAGTGGCGTTTATTTCTTGTATTACCTGTAGCTGAAAATTTTGCAATCACTTATGTAACGAGCTTATGTTGGCACACCTTAGCGATGTCAATAAACGTTTTGTTATAGTATCTAGGGGTTGCCCGCTCTCGATTCTGGTTTACACCAGAAGCTTGGAACTTTACGGCAATGTGAAGCTCAGTACCCAAGGCAAATTCTTGTAAAGTATAAAAATACTAAATATATATTGAGTTACGAGATATGTGCCGAACCTAGAAATAAACCCTTGAATTTCGAGACTTTCAGAGAAAATTAATCAATACTAGCCTATAGCTCCGGGACTGTACGAGATATCAGAAAAATCAAACTTATCTAACATCATGTATCCGGTGCGGCACCGGTTTCCACGTGCTAGAATATTAAAATCAGCGTATTTTTGAAACGTTGAAAGATGAATTGCCTAATTTTATGGCCTTATGGTCCAGCATCGTTGGTGCCGGAAAGCTTGGCGTATACCAAGTGTCGGTGAGTGCGTACCCCTTTGTATATTATGTTATAATCACATTATTCATAGTCAGGACCGGGAGGGTGACTGACCATTTCAACCATGGATGGTTGACTACACAAAACGGTACACTCATAGATGTGAACAACACTGCAAGCTATTGGCGTTCTGAGCATAAGATTCTTAATTATCAAACAGCGTTACGAAGCGATCGAAGAAATCATCGTAGAGACAAAAATCGAGACGCAGCTAACTGGAAGAAGTGACGCGAATTTTGGTCTTTACTGAGAAGAATTTCGCACGAAATTGCCCTTTCCCATTTCAGCGGTCCTGGCGGATCAATAGCACAACTGGAAACGCTACTCGAATCTGAAGCATACAACTCGTCACCATACAAGATTTGAGAGTCAAGAACTGGCCCAGCCTAGATGATCGAAAAGGATACTAGAAACATTCTAGAAGGGTTATGCGTCTACGGGCAATTTTCTTTTTTTTATATGGACTCGCTCATAAACCTGAATGTTCGTCACGAGATGATCAAAGAAATCATCGCGTAGAAAATCATCGAGACGCAGCTAAGTAAGTAAGTAATTTATTTCTGACCGCCATTTTGAAAATAGGAGTGAAAATAAAATAAAGAAATTAAATAAAACACAACAAAAAACAAATGCAATATACAGTGTTTTATCCCTCGGCCAAATTTCCAAAAAGTGTCTAAGTTGAAGAAGTGACGCGAATTTTGATTTTTACTGAGACGTGAACTTTAGGCTATAGGAAATTCACCCTTTTCAAATTCAAAATTTCAATTTCAAAAAGCGGATCAGTAGCACGATTGGAAAAGCTACTGAGAACTGATCATAACGAAAACACGGCAAAAAACTCCGACAACTGGTAAAGCCAAACCTAGATGGTTGAAAAGGTTACTAGGGGATAAAGATACTTCTAGAAGAAATTATGTGTTCACGGGACGATTTAAGTGGATTTGAACTAGCCCCTAAATTTCGGTCTCCAACGAAATTTCATGACACAAAATGGAAATCACCTCGTGAGCCACGGTGCGAGACACACAAACCAAGCCACACAAACCTTGCCAAGCCACAAAAACCAAGCCACACAAACCTTGCCGAGCCACACAAACCTTGTGAGCCTAGGTCCATATCCAGAATGTATTATTAATATTCCTCAGCGAGCTGACTGCGAGTCACGTTTGACAGTGCAAAACGGGTATGTCAACTGAATTTTTTTAGAGATATATTTTGGCCCTACTTGGCAAGGGTCCTCTTCAGGGTCAAGCCACTCAAACTGAAAAATGAACTAAGATTTCATTTTGGAGGGCGGAGTTGCCCGCGAGTCCGACCAAGAACTACAAAAAAGAAACAAATCAGAGATTAAAGCCTATAAAAACGATTAGTTTTGCATGTTTCGAGGGGGAAGGTCGAACCCCCTAAATCCCCCCCCCCCTAAATCCCACCCTGTGTTAGCCACACAAACGATCCTGAAAAAAAACTTTTGCGGAGAAACGACTGCCTGTTCCCTGAACTAAAAAAAAACAAACAACAGAAAAAAGACGGCGAAGCCGGAAATCTTAATACGTGTAACGAATTTCCTCTGATCTCGATAAGAAAATGCTCCGTCACATCTCTCTTTTAGAAACATCATGGCTGAAATATTACTGAGGAAACAGTAGCGTCTGCGGCCGCAAAGGAAGGGAGGAAAATGAACATCCTTATTTGGCAAAGCGTTTTAATAAGTCGCCACACCCGAGCTATAGGGGTTTTACCTGTCGTAAAAAGATCAAGGGTGGGAGAAAGGCCTTTTGGAGATCAAGATAAAACGAATGGTAAGATTTAGTAAGACCGCTATGCACGACCGGTTTAAATACCATTTCCGCTGAAAAGTTTAAATCTTCTTCGAAACTAGCTATTCAAGTTTATTATTATTATTCAAGTAGTTATATTTATATATTCATTATTAGTTATTACTAAACACAAGACTGAGCGCAGAATATCATGGTTTATTTCAAGTAGCTTAGATATATATATATTTATTTATTATTAATTGGTAAAAACAACACGACTGAGCTTAGAACTCTGACAATCCAAGTTCTGATTTAAATGTCTTCATATTTAAAAAAATCTAATGTTTCTGGTGGGAGGCTGTTCCATAGTTTTTAAACACAGCTATAAAACGAATTCTCTTTTTGACACGTGGTGCGGGATTGATTTGAAAAATTCCTAAGACAAAAAAAGAAATCAGGAGATTTGATGTTTGATCTGGATTATCAATATGGCCTACCTTTTCCACTCCGTAATGGTGTTGCTTTATGTTTCGAAATGTTAGGATTTTTATCTAGTTTTACCTTAAAATTTGTGGTTGATTCTATGTATGTTGATGAATTTTGTTCGTAATATGTGAATTACAATTTTAAACATTAGATTTTGTTTTTAGTTTGTTGTGAAATGCAGTAATGCTAAATCTCAATAAAAATTCATTCATTCATTCGCGTGAGCTGCGACTGAATCGGAACTTTTGACAAAAAGTCTGTTCAACATCAATCTCGGGCTAAAGCGACAAAAGAATTCATCATCACGTTCTAATTTGATTGAATTAAATGTTATTGCCAATCTTTATACGAAATGTCAGCTATGAAGTCTAAAGAGAGATGAAAACAAGAGCTAAGAGCTCATATGGCACTTGGTACGAGTAGGTGGTACACGAAAGAAGATGCGAACGTCACAGAATACCTTGCCATCCAAAAATGCGAATCGGGAACAGAAATGGGATACCTAGTTTTACTCAAGTCTGAGCATTACCGGCAGCGCCCCTGATCATCCAGGAAAAATGAGTATTCTAACTTCACTCGTTGGGTCCGAAGACGTGCCACACGATTTCCGGTACCCCATCCAACTCCCCCTACCGTGGCCGAATCTGGTTCAGACTCATAAATGGATTGTCTGAAGCATTTTCTCTTACTGCCTATTAAGTTTCATTCAAATTTGAGCGTTTTTGTAGAACTTTAGGTAACTCTCCCCCGTCCCCCACCGTGGTCGGATCCAGTTCTAATCATTCGAATCATCTAGGGCATGTGATCTCTCTACACTCCAAGTTTCATTCGCATCGCTCTACTTGTTTGAATCCTGTGCTAACCACACCATAGCTGGGACTCCCCTTCCAGCTCCCCTTGCTGTGGCTGAATACGACTCAAGGCACCTAAAAGTTGAATATCTGACATGTCGTATTCCCGTTCATTAAGTTAGACTGGAATCGGAGCATAGCCTATCTGCAAATTTCGGAATTCCGCTTCACCCCCTTCCCTCCAATCCCTTATGCCCCGACCAGATTCGATTCGGCCGCCAAATAACAAATCAAGGCCGCATAAACTCGGTACTGTCCAACTTGCATTCTTTCTGTCCATCGGGTTGGTTTTTGTGGATGTTAAAAGTCCCCCCCCCCTAACTCTCCCAACAGTGGCCACATGTGGTTCGGACACATGTTTAGCTTGTCTAGATGATCAGTTCTTATCACCCATGAAGTTTCACTCGGATCGGCCCACCTGTTCGCAGCTTACGGAAGCCACTGATTTCCGTATTCCCCTTACCTCAACTCCCCGAAGATAGTCGGATCCTGGAAAACGAGTACTCCTAGGGCATTATATCTGGTCCTTAAGTCACTAATACGCCTACAAAGTTTTATCGGTCCTTAGAATATCTGGAACTATCCTAACTGACGATCACCGGTGTTCCGGAAAACAACCTCCAACTCCCCCATAGAACCCCGATTCGATCTGGTTTTGTCAGATATGTATCTAAGGCTAATGCTATTTCTTCCCACCAAGTTCCATCCCAATCCCTCGACTCTAAGCGTTTCACAAGGTTTCCGGCGCCCCACTGCAATCCCCCCCACAGGTATCGGATCCAATCAGGACTTGACGTGGAACATCTGAGACGATAGCTCTTTCCACTTGCCAAGTTTCATTCAATTCCGGTAACCGGCTCAAAAATTATGCATGCCACTAAATAAATAGGACTTGTGCTTGTTCTTCCCACCAAGCTTCATTCCGATTCCTCAACTCTAAGCGTTTCCCAGGATTTCCGGCTCCCCCTAAAGTCACCAGATCAGGTCCGGATTTGAGATGGGTCGTCTGAGACTCGGGGTCTTTCCAAATATCAAGTTTCGTTAAGATCCGATAGCCCGTTCAAAAGTTACAAATACCTCAAGATTCCGGATTCCCACTCCCTCAATTCCCCCTACGATGCTCGGATCGAGGAACTGACTATTTCCAACTTATTATTTTGGGGTCCCTGATATGCGTGCCAAGTTTCATCGTCCTAGCTTATGTGGAAGTTACAATAGCAAAACCTGGACAGACCGACCGACAGACCGACGGGCGGACAAAAATGGCGATCGCTATATGGCACTTGGCCGACGAGAGCACCGATGACAAAAGCATGCAGAATTCGATTTTTTCAGTGTTTTGCCCGACAAATGTTTGCAGGATTTCATTTCTTGCGCATAGAAAAGAACCCGATGTGCCAACGAGTCGACCGACGCCTGACAAAAGCATACAAAATTTTATTTCTTCTGCGTTTGGCCAAGTGCCATGAAAAGGAACAACTAGCAAGATATAATTTAAACCGGTCTTACACGGAATTTCAACGCAACCTTCTTCAGTAACCACTCCACCCATACTTAAACTCGGGGACCCGAACTTCACGCTGTGGGGTACACTTTCCACTATTTTTTATGCGTATCATCCTCCCATCGACTGTTCGCGAGAAACTCATTCGTCAGAAAAATCGGTTGTGCAGATGTTTCCGTGTTTCAGCTGAAAGTCAACGGGCCCGGAGAAAGGCTTAAAACAGCGAAGACGTGGCTAATTTAATAAGAGCAGAGGATAGTTTTAAGTAGGATATTCAAATATTTTAAGATACTGCACAAAGAGAGACCGAAACTGTAAATAGTGTGAGCTGCCTTTTGATAATGCACAGTTCAAAAGGAAATAATACTATCACTTTAAACCGTGCCACAAAAAATGGTATTTCTACCACATACACAATGCTAACCATCCCTACTGTCACTATGAATGTTTAAAACCACTAAAAACACCGTAAAACAATGAGCAAATTAAAAAAAAAAAAAAAATTCCTAGGTTTGAAATAACTCTGTCGGGACTAAATCTCAGCGGATTATCCCGGACAGCTGTTATGGCACGTAGGGAGCCAAGGGTCAAAATAATAATTTCCATCTGATGCTTCAACTGTTTATTACAAATAGAAATAAATTAAAAAAACAAGACCAGTGTGGTACCTCTGAAGACATACAAAAAGTATCAATTAGGTCTTATAATTCTTTGCTAATCAATCCTGGAAAATCTCGTCATCTAGAAAAGAAGACTTTCGGCGTGGGTTTTTTCTCGAGCCGAAACAGCAACCCGGCAATCGCGTTCAATTCAAAATAAACCTGTGGCATGCGATAACTAAGAAAAGGTAAACGGAATGTTTCGATTAGGACTTTAATTATTCGCATATCCAGGGCGACTCCAACCCTGTGAAAATTCAGGCTTGAAGCTCAATTTTATCCCGCTTCGTCAAAGATAAAAAAATTCGTTAGACGGACAAAAACAGCACGATATGAGCTCCGTACTGAATAGGATCTTCAACCGGAAAGTCTAGGCAACATGCCAAGCGCATGAGTAATTTCGCCAACTGCAGTTTTTGCCAAGTTTTTAACATTTTGGAATGCAACAAGGACGATTACTGCGACAACTAAAATTATGAATTCAATGAGACATCAGAAAAGGTCGGAAAGGAACACCGACTGAGTCACAGGAAAGACAATGACGTGCATATGTGATTTTTTAGTTTTTAAACTGACGTTTTTATTATCTTGACAATAATAAGTTTATCCTTTTCTTAGTTTCCGTTTTTTTTAAATTGACCCGATTAGGCTGAAGCATGTGCGGCTTGTCTATAATGATTATATACACCAGCCAGGGGCGTAAGTCGTAAACTTAAAAATTATACTGCATAGAACAGTAGCCTACGTTAAACTTAAAAAAAATTAAAATGTGTAGAAAAGTAAGCTTGTTACTTGTCTATTCCATTTCTTCTTTCTTTTCTCATGTTCTTCATCTCTCCTTAGTACTCCCTCTTCATGCGTAGTGCTTATTTGCACGGGTTAAAAATTAATCATCATCGTATCAGTACATAAGAAAATTTTAAGGTAACGTTTGCTGCTTAATTACGAAAATCACCCCTTACTTCGCTTGTGGTCCCTGGATCTCTATCTCGAGGCATCAACTGGCTAGCAAGTTTTTCCTTCCAATCCCAGGTGTTGAGATTTTTCAATATTTGTTTATTCGTAAAAAAAATCGAAAGTTATTTTGCAGACCAGAAATCGACAGCGTTGCGAAACATGCTCGACAGGACCGATGCCCGGCCCTACTGAACCCAACGTCAAATTTGCTCTTTACAATTTGCAAGCAGAAATGTCAACATCTTATCCACTACACCCATCAAACAACCAAACTTGGGAGTCTTGCAATCTGCTAACGACACTCCAGATAAGATCAAACTATAACCAGTCTTCAGAATGAAACACTTGTGTTTGTTTACGTCTGAAGTAGGCTTCCGCCGATAAAGAGTAATGATCTGATATGAAACCATATGGCATCATATCGCAAGAACCAATAATCATAATTTTTAACCCTTCCGTCAGTAAGCCTCAAATCGAAAGAAAAATCAAAGTGGCTGGCACAGAACAGAATACGACTAATATAAAAAGAACCCGTGGGCCATGGCTACCAAACACCACTAATCCTTACACCGTATTAACTCTAATCTCCATTAACCTAGGAGCCTTATTCTGTAATTCATCGCAAACCTCAAGTCACATCCGACATTTTTCACACTCCAGAAAAAATTCATCAACATCTATACATTAAACCCCCCTTTCCGAAAACCTCCTTTCTCCACTCGCGGTGTCCCCTCCCACAATAAATGTTTCATACCCTGGTCGTCCGTACCATAGCCTACATATGACTAGAGCAAGGACCCACCCTTCCTTTTTTTATTAATATATTTTCTACGGCAATCGGGAGGATTATGCTCCATTTAAGTTTTTAGCTGGTGAGCTGCCATCTTCATTCAAAACATTGTTTCGACCTATCTCGGACCAGCATAATCGGACCCGATCATCATCAAACCTGCAAATACCCTTCACCCAGACTGTACGATCAGATTTTGCCCCAAACATAACATGTGCAAAAATATGGAACCGGATCCCAGATGAGCTGAGAGGTAGGAGCTCTCTTGCGTCATTTAAAAAAAAAGTAAAAAATCATTTATTAGCATTACAGAAGAATAATTAAATAAGGTATGATAAAATAAAATAAAAAAATTAAGCAAGAATAAAATAATAATAACATTTTTTATTTTTTTTTTATGATGGGGTGGCTTCCCCAGGGGCAAGGTGCAGGAAGGTAATTGGTTAGTTTTTTTGTTTTGTTTTTGGGATCCCAAAACGTAAGTGGAGGGATACCTATGACATCGCAAAAGTTGTCCGTCTGTCCGTCCGTCCGTCCGTCCGTCCGTCTGTAAGCACGATAACTCTCGAAGGGAATGAGATATTTTGATGAAACTTGGTGAGAAGGTTCGTTGGGTCGTCGGACCAGTCAAGTTCGTAGATGGGCTTTGTAGCTCTACATTTAGGGGTGGGGGAGGGGATTGAAATTAAGGGACAAACAAAATATTTTGAAACAGCTAATGTGATAGTCGATTATGGGGTAAGAAGACATGCTGAACACGATGGTGAAAACCATTTTGTCATCGGACAAGTAGTTCGCCCGGAATCCGGCCAAAACCGGAAAGTTTGTTGAAAGTAAAAGTTTTATTTGAAGTTGATTAGATGTTCGATTTATGGGTAGGAAGACATGCTGAAGACGATGGTGAAAATTATTTTCTCGACGGACAAGTATTGCGCCCGGAATCCGGCCCAAACCGTAAAGTTTGTTGAAAGTAAAAGTTTTATTTGAAATTGATTAGATGTTCGATTCAGGGGTAGGAAGACATGCTGAAGACGATGGTGAAAACTATTTTCTCGATGGACAAGTATTTCGCCCGGAATCTGGCCCAAACCGGAAAGTTTGTTGAAAGTAAAAGTTTTATTTGAAGTTGATTAAATGTTCGATGTAGAGGTAGGGAGACATGCTGAAGACGATGGTGAAAACTATTTTCTCGACGGACAAGTATTTCGACCGGAATCCGGCCCAAACCGGAAAGTTTGTCAAAATTAAAAGTTTAATTTGGAGTTGATTGGATGTTCGATTTAGGGCAAGAAAACATGCTGAACACTTATGTGAAAATAAGTTTCTACCCGGACATGTAGTTCGTCCGGAATCCGGCCAAAACCGGAAAACTGTTGGAAGTCAAAGTTTTATTTCTAGTTGATTAGATAAGCGATTTAGGGGTAAGAAGAGATGCTGAGTCCCTGTGTGACAATCGTATTTTACCCGGACATATAGTTCGACCGGAATCCGGCTGGAATCGGAAAATTTGTTATAAGCTAAATTTCTATTTGAAGTTGATTAGATGTTCATTACTGGGGAAAGAAGATACCCTGATTTCGTCTTTGAGCTTTCTTTTTTCGCCGGACAAGTAGTTCTGGAGTTCGGCCGGAACCGGGAAATTGGCAGAAGTGGCAGGAAGTTTTCGTCAAAACAGATATGACTTATAGGGGTAAACACACATGCTGAATCCAAAGCTGAACTTGGTTTTCTCAGGTGATTAGCTATTTGGCCTTAATCTGTTTCTGAATTTTAATTGTAAAAATGTTCAAGGAGTCTGGCGAAGACTGGATCTGGCTAAGACAAGACCCAGTTGTCTGGATCAGATATTGAATTTTTGGGATCCCATCGAAACCTTTGGTCTTGTTTGAGAGGCAAGGTTGTGTCAGAGAGCAGGAGCAGTGACCACTCTGCGTATTATGTTTAAAATGTAATGATTGTGGTTCTCGGCGTCCAGAAATGGACTGAGTGTTTTGTTTATGTATGATTTATTTTGTATTGTTAATAAACCCATTGAACTTGAACTTAACTTGAACATGTGTCCATTCCGCAAAAATTATTTTGCAGACCAAAAACCAAAAGCAGGATATCTTGACTAAATTGCGGGCCAGACCCAGTGCCCGCCCATATCAAAATCAACATCAAATCTGCTCTTCAGATTTACGAAGAATGAACTAAAAACAAAACAAATTCTAAAATTAAGTTTTGTCAACAGAATTCCGAGGGTTACCCACTCCTCAGCACCTGCTGTACCACCCTTAGCCGGCACTAACGCAGTACCGGCCGAAACCAGCGGTCCGACATCGATGCCGGACGGAAATTAGGAGTATCTCTTTCTTAATATTCTAACACGGTGCAACCGGTGTCGACTTGTATCAGCATGTGTCGAAACCGGCTGGGCACCGAGCACCTGCTGTACATCAAAATCGAGAGTGGACAGTAGGCGAAATCAGTCAAATGATAAGCCCCGCCAATCCACTCACGACACCCCGATAAAAAATTTGTAGCCTGCGTAGTAGTATGGTAGTAGTGCGAAAATGTTGCATGTAATACTATGTAATAGCAAAGAATACTATAATTTAATGTGCCTCAGACTGGTCCAATCTTATGTAGTAATATCCAGTAGCATCCTGTCTTGCCATAGTAGCATCCAGTCTTGCTAATAATAGCATATAGTAGTATGCAGTACACGGTAGCCTTGAAGTAGAAGCATGTAGCAGCATCGTTAGTACTGCATGCAACTTTTTCGTACTACTTCATAGTACTATTTTGGGATAAATTTTTCATCGGGACCCGATACAAGATCTAAGTTAGATTAGGTATTATACCAAGATCACGCATTTGTTATAACAGGCCTGCAAAATGAAACAGTTGCGTTTGTTTACGCCTATAGTGTTGCCAGATCGTGATCCAAGAAATACGCCACTGTTTTTGAAAAATGCGCCAAAATTTCAATTAACCCGAGATTGCAATAAATCTCCAAAACTTACTAGGATTGTCAATAGAACCCACAAAATTTTAATACGCCTGCAAAAAAAAATCCACCAGTCGGTCGTAAAATCCACCAGTTCGGCATAAAATCCGCCAATATGGCAACACTGCGCCTGATAACACATTGATAAAGAAATAATTATCTGATATTAAACCACACCGCACCAGACTGCATGAAACCGTAATGGCATGATAACTCCATTTCTCTCGACCGAGCCGCAAATGTCAAAGCTCAAAAAAGTAAACACAATCTGGCTAGCACAAAAGACAAGGACCAATGCGAAAAAGTCGTTTCGAAACAACCTTTCGGACAAAAGGTCGTTGGTTCAAATCCCACCTGGGGGGAAATTTTGTTTTTCAGTTCACTACTTAAAATGTTTTCTTCTCAAGGGCGTCTTCGCCGTCAAATTGAATCTTTGGTTTTCCCGATGAGCACCGCTATGTGGGCCCTGGTTTGTCGAAAAGGCTGCGACTTTTGGGTTCTAGACTTCAAGATTTAATTCAGATTCAGTTCTGCTTTATTTGTCACGCTAAAAGTCTCTTACGTAATGTTTATCCCTTAAAACCGTAAGCCGAGCCCCGGCTGGATACAAATGACAAGGGCGTGGACTTTGGCAATCTGCAAACGACACTCCAGATAAGATAAAACTTTTATAAAAACGGGCCTGCAAAATGGTACAGATTACGATACAGTTACATCTGTTTACGTCTGCGGTGTTGCTGACTAGAGTTTGACCATAAGGCATCAGATTGCAAGAAAGGTAATGACATAATCAATCTGTGTCCGGCCGTCAAGCTGAAATTCGAACTTCAAACGAAATAGGCTCAGTGGCAAACTTCTACCTATAGGGCTCCCATCTCGGAAATGGCCCCGGCCAGGGGCCAAAGTGGAAATGTAAAATTTATTATATGTAGAAAAGTATAGTTGCTACTTGTATATTCTCAAATTCGGTTTTTTAGAGGTATCAAACTCACTATTCAACTAAGACGTGAGTCCAGTCCCGGTGAACGGCAACTATAAATGAACAATTTCAAAATTTCTACGGTCGGGGATAGATCCTGGCGAGGAAACAATATGATGATTTTTAGAGGGCCGCCGTTTTGCTGCGAACCGACAAAATTACTTAAGAAATCGACATCAAGACTCAGACTTTTTAACCTAGAAATGTTTTGCAGAAATGATGAACACTGAATCTGAAATCACAGCAATATTTATCTTTAAAGCACAATGGACACTTTTAATACTTTATTTTGTATTAAATGCTTCACAAATAAACATTTCCGACTTCCTTTAGAAGGCGCTACGAAAATCGGCCGTTTTCTCGTTACCCCTTGTCTTTACCTCTCTGGCATTTCGGCGATCCAAATCTTACGAGCTGGGATATCGTGGCAGGAAATTCAGAAACTCCCAGCAATGCTTGATAGAAAAGGATATATTTGAGATGTCACCAAAGTCAAGCCTCAGATGCAGTTAACCTGATTGTTCTAGTGTTTCATCAGAAGTTCCATGTTTTAAAGTGCCTATTAAATTTTTTTTATTGTAGAATAGTCTTGGGAAGCTTGATTAACTTGCTTTATAAAATGTACCAGAATATGCAATAAGTTTATACAAAATAACAACACAAATCATTCAAAAACAAATAGCCTATTCAAATCTGAATTATACAAGCTGGTTTATGCATAAAATAAAGATCTACTAAGTATTATAATAAACATCACTTTTATCTTTGTCCAAGCTAGTAAACTGAGCATGTACTGGCCCAAAAAATTACGCTTTAAAATATCACAGAGAGGAAACTGTTGAAAAAGCTGCTGAGCTAGGGGGTAAGCATTGGTCCTAGGTTGTTACAGAGTGGGATTGGGGTAGTTTGATGTACCCATTGAACTTTAACAGTCTGGTGGCTTGTCTACACATGCATAGCCTACACCTAATTAGAGCCAAAAATTCCTACGCTCCAATTTTCAAGAATTCTCTACTTTTCAATTCCGCCGGAAAACAAACCGGATAAAAAACTTGCTCAAATGAGTGTAGTACGAGAATGTACAACAAATCTGATAATTCGATTCTCCTAAGCCGCTAATGAGCGAAGAAAAATGAATTGGGCTTAATGACGAGGGTGATAATGCAATTCATTAGCAAGGACTCGCTAACGAACTTTCACAAAGCAGTTACGGATAGTGTTGGGCGATAATCGATATCGATATATCGGACCAAACATCGATATCGAATATCGAACCGTAAATATCGATACGAAAGTAAAAATATCGATATATCGAAAAATCGAAATATCACCCAACACTAGCTACGGAAGCTTTCTGTACCGAAATCCAGACTGTATGTCGGTGCACAGAAAACGCGAATCTTTCCCGAGACGCGGAGACAATTGAACTACTGGAATGGTGCGGCGCGAATTTTCTCATTTAGCGACGATGAATTCGCCTAGGTAAATGCGAACCCCTGTTCTGCGGGTTCCAAGCTTTAAAGACCTATGGATGGTAACCTTCGAATTAGGCTTTGTCCTTGACCAGTAACTATAGTGTGGTGTGGGTGGTAATTATTTTTAGTCTTACATCAATACTAATCAAGATTTTTCGTAAAAATTAATTTCTGTATTAATTTGCGTGCTGATTAATTTTGTGTGTATGAAGGTGTAGCCTATTAATGAACCTGTTGTTCCTCGTTTAATGTCTATTGTAAATACTTCGGTATGACTTTAACTGCCTTTCTCTAACTGCATAAATTTAATGAGTAATTGACTCACCGAATTTTGGCACTACGAGGTTTCCGGGGAAGTTCAGAAAAACAATAACTTACCGATATTTACGAGCTTGATTCCTTCATCGGTCTCCAAAAACTTGAGGGCAATTGTGACATTTTCAATTTTCTGGGAAATTATCATCGGTCGCTTATTAAATCTTGGGATCTTTTTCCCACTTAGCACCTCCACAAGGGCCAGTAGCCTAAGGCCATCCGCTAGATCCGTTTCGAGATTTCCAACATGCTTGCTCACAGTTTTCAGATGCTCATTAACCCATCTTGTAAAGGTATTCTGCTGGATTTTTTTCCACTGGGCATCTTGCGCTAACTCCCGTTCTGCCGCAACCATTTCGTCTGCTTCTTCTAGTAACTCTGGTGGCGGAGGAGGAAACTGCGACACTACTGTATTGTCGTCGCCACACTCACTAAACGACTGACTGGACTCCATGGCTACGTGTAGAGAGGCTTTAGGCGGGATATGACGTGCGCGTACGTAATCCAATTAAGGCAATATGCAACCTGTTGAATAAGTTAGGAGATGTAGTGTAGGTAGAAGAGAGAAATCACACTTGGATTATTCATCAGAGATGATAGCTTTGACGAGACACATGTGTGCCTAGATAAGGAAGGGGTGGGGGGCGAGATAGGGTTTATCCGAATGACGAGTGGCCCATACACAGATAGATAGATGGTAGTGACAAAAGGTAAAACATAAACACAGAAGACTCATAACGTTTCCAAAAAACCTCGCGCAAACGTATTTACATGTTTATTAAAATATGATGCGTCACCAAATTTGATTCTGACCCTTCCCATATGCCTGGCCGCAAAAAGCGAATAAGGATTATGAATAAAGGGATTGATGAGTTACGCGCTACTTGACATTGACGTATCATGTTTTGGCACAAATTATCATACAAAGAAAAAAAGAAAAAAAAGAGAAAGAGAAAAGAGAAAAAAGGCAGAACAAAAATACAGCAAAAAAACACTAAATTGACAAGACTAGACGCGGCTGGCTATGTGATGGCAGTCTGGTGGCTTGTCTACACATGCATAACCCACACCTGATTAGAGCCAAAAGTCCTAAGCTGCACTTTTGAGGAATTCTATAATTTTCAATTCCGCCGGAAAACAAACCGGAAAAAAACCTTGCGCAAGTATGTCCAAGCCAATACGTAATCAAATGAGAGTATTCCGAAACTGGACAATCAGAGAGGTAGCCTGCAGTCTAAGGGTGAAATAATAACAATATAAGAGGGGTTGATGAGGTTCATCTGACGTTACGCACGTTCAATTCTCGGCACCGCTGGAAGTGATCCGATGAATACGGCCGCCATGAGGGGGAAAAGTCACATGTGTCAGATCACCCACACGTCAGTTCTTCCACAGGTCAGGTCGCCTACCGTCAGCTAATACAAACGTCAGTCGACAGAAATATCAGTTCACCTGCGAAATCTGCAAATACGGCCACATATTGTTTACCAAAGCACTTAATGATTTTCCCTAGACACGCGATTCAAGTGTATACGCGTGAAGGCGACTTGTTTGCCACTTGCTTTTATATAAGCTTTTCAAAAAAAAATGCCTTGGTGTTTCCAAATCTGGGCCTGGTGACATTACTGATGTTTGTGTGAACTGACGGATCTTTATAGGTGTGACGTGTCGGCGGACTGACGTGTTGACCAACTGCCGCGTGGGGGAACTGACGTCTGGACTAACTCACGTGTTGATCAACTGCCGCGTGGAGGAACTGACGTATAGTGTTTAAAGCCATTTCCGGTTAAACTGCTTACTACTCAATAGAGATAGTAGCCTACCAGGATCGCACACGCTCTGCTTGCAAAATTAGTCTCATTTATCAGCTCTACAGCCAAAAGAATATGGTCGAAAATTTGTGGGGACTGAATTATGAGGGAGGAGTGGTTAGTACATAGGATGAAATATTCAAATATGGCGGAAATTCGCAAGTTTGGTAAATTCCTCGAAGTTGCAATGTCCAATGTGATGTGGTTTTTTTCTTTTATTTTGTTGCCACGGATTTGTGGGCATTATACCAGGAATAATAAGCACAAAAACCTCCGTCTCACTATCTCTGTAATACTACCATGCGGAGTCGAATATATTATACCCTCCCTCCAATGCAAACGAGCTACACGGAACATCACAATTCGTTACCTCTATAAATAGCTATATCACAGGAAGGACCCGGAGAAGAAATTTTAGAGGGGGTCCTCAGCGCCTGCTACATTTTTCCCCTCTAAAATGCGCAGCGTCGAAGACCGGTATCATCTGAAAGTTCAGCAAATACTTCTAGCTCAGCTCAGTTTTGTCAGGGTATCCATAGTCGCTGCATGGGACCAAAGACGGAGGTTCTATTGGGTTATTTGTTCTTGTTTATATTCATGTTCGTTACACGGGCACTCGAAAGGGGAGAGTTAATATCCTTAAAACGATGAAGCTAGACAGGGGCAATCTCCTCACCCTCCAGGTCGGACAGGATTTCTTACCATCCTTCCAGAAGTACTATGGTAGCTAGACTAAGGCAGTCAACAGCAATACGTCCTGAGGTCAATATTATATGATATGGTATTTATTACACCTTTAGACTGGCTTAGGATCGACAGCAGTGGTGCCAGCTCATACAAGCCTCAGGGCAGGGGCTCCCACCTATTGCCGGACGGGAGTAAGTCCGCCTACTAGTTTCTCCGACGTTATTTATCCCCTACCCAATCATATAACGAAAAAATTTCCAACTCAATCTGCTCTGTCAAGTTTTACAATTCCGGTCCCATTGCAGTGCTATTCTGACTAGCTAGAATACTCTATATGACTATTGACTAAGTCCAAAACACACCACTGATCCGCATGAAGAAGGAGTAAGCGTCTCTGTAACGATTCAGACTACGACTAAAATCCTGTGTCAAACAAATCACAGCGATCTTTGGGAGCAGCTGTGACACCACTTCTGCCTTTCTTCCGCTACGTACCCGGAGAGGCCGGAGATTCTACATTGGCAAGGAGAGATAGTCATCAAGAGCATGTTCGGTAAATGTAATGGTCGACGTATTTAGTGCCATGTCGGCGCTATGAGTTAAATCAATAAAAATACCTATCTATCTATCTATCTTGTTGAAACATTCCTAATCCAACTCATTACTACTTTTTACTGCAATCCAGCGACAGGCCCGACTGCCTCCTGGTGTGTGACTTATTTTGAACATCTGAACCTGAGTCTAACTATCAACGGACAGTTTTTCAAACCTGGACAACAACACTGACTGTGGATAAAATTGTAATATTATAGGGACGTGATAGAGCGACTATGCGCTCCAGTGGAGTTGAAAATACACAACGACATGTCTTCCTTTTAGCCACTGGGCCCCACGCCCTCCCCCTTCTATCCTAAGACAAATCTTAAAAATCTGAACATAACTATCAACGGACAATTTATCAAATGTGGGCACGAACAATGATTATGGAGAAGATTTCTACGTACGTAACGGAGCTAGTAAATGCCCCAGCAGTTGAAATAGACAACAAAACATCTCTTCCCCTTAGCCACTGGGTCCAAGGTCGTTCTCCCTACTGTCATGACCTACTGTCCCATGACTTAGTTCACAAATTTGAGCCTGAACCGAACTACCAACCAACAGTTTTTCGAACTTGGAGAACATCAAGAATTGTGGATAAGATTACAACGTACGTGAACGTGTCGGAAATGCTCCGACAATGTTGAAATAAACAACAACAACGCTTCTTTCCCTTAGTCGCTCGATCGAACGTCGTCCTCCCTCCTATCCTATGACCCAGTTTATAAATCTGAACGTGAACCTAACTACCAACGGACAGTTTTTCAAACTTGGACGAACAATGCATTCCCCTTGTGGAGCAAAATATCGTCTAGTTTTCATGAGGTGTAAGATACGAGCCTTCCATGTTTGGGTATACTAAAAGGCATGTGTGGGTAGTCTACCCACGTGACGATGAGTCACGATCTAGAACCGTCGAGAAGCTATCTGGTTTAAATCAAAACAGATAAACTGACAAAAGGAAAGGACTGAGTCACGAAAAGTCCCAATCGCAAAAGCCAGGATGAGTAACCCACGATAACCTTATCAGAACGACAATAGCTAAAAATCGTTTCTTTAGTCATCATTATGGTATTTGTGGTCCCTTCGTACCATCGAACAAATATGCAAAAGCCTCAGTAAAAATAGGAATCAAGTCAGGTATTCAGGTATTAATTTTTTTTTTGCCAGGTCAGGTGAGGGACTCCCGGGACTTCAAAAGGCACAATTAGGCCCTAATTCCAACAAATATACCAAACTTGCACTTGTTATCACCGGTAGTTAGGTGGAACTTAAAGGAGGTATATCATAAGCATTCTAGCACTTGCAACATCTAGAACCCCCCCTCCCCCCACCCAAGACCCAAGATGAAGCCACAACTAGATCTACCGCTGGGTAATCTAGCGGCGCGGGTCGGAAGCGCCCGACATGGGGAGGATGGAATCATAGTTCGACTTTGGATCTAACAAAAAGTTTTTATTGTAGCAGGCATATGGAAATGTGTAGAAAAATTAAACTAATTATTTGCATTATCAATTTCTTTAAGTATTGTATTTTCTGTTTCTTCTTGTTAACTCCTGTAAGTCCAAAGAATTAAGGATGTAAACTAGATCACAATAAAAAAAAAGCCGTAAATTATATTACATTCGTTATAGTGATTTCTTGAAGATTCTGAAACTGAGCTAAATAATATTCAGCTTCCGAGACCAAAAATGTCAAACTTACCGATGATTTCTTCTTCCGACATATCTAAACGTCTACATCGTGATATACTTAGTTGTTTTAATCCTCTTACACGCCACTCGATCTTCTCGAAGGTTTTAGTAATCTTCTGACCAGCGACAGGAGATCAATGAATAGTTAATTAGCAATGGCGGATTGGCGTTCAGGAGTGAATTGTGTTCAAGTAATTTATGGATAACGTTGGCTACCGTGAGGATTTTGGGGAAAACAAAGGTAACAGTGCGTTCGTAAAAATCCGACCCATCGAAAAATGATGGTGTCTCCTATTGTCTCGGCCCACGTGAAACAAAGACTTTAACTCGCTAGGCAACCTGGGCCTAGTTGCCCCTCAACCGGGTGGGTGAGTGCATTTGGGGCGGGGGGGGGGGGGGGGGAGATTCCCAAAAGGCATTGCTAGAGCTCAATGCCGACACGTATATCCCTGTGGTCCCTTCCTACCATCCATGCCTCTAAAGGATTGGCGAGTAACCGTAAAATTTGACTTTGGGCCTGTAGTCGGCTTCCACCGTTTCGGCTGGAGATTGGACTGCTGGCTCGATATCACCCAAGAGTTGGCGCAAGATGGAGATTGATCGATTGACTGCTCTTCTGACTTCCCAGTAACAAACAAAACACCCATTCCTCCTCTACAATACTCTTGATGACTATCTCTCCTTGCCCATGTAAAATGTCCAGCCTCTCCGGGTAACTAGCGGAAGAAAGGCAGAAGTGGTGTCACAGCTGTGCCCAGAGATTGCGGTGATTGATTACACAGGGTTTGAGTCGCTGAGTTTGAGTCGTACAGACACGCTTACTCCTTCTTCCTGAGGATCACCGGCGTGTCTTGGACTTAGTAATATGGAGTATTGGAAACTACCATCTGGACAGGGAAGAAAGAACAACACTGTAAACAAAAAATGTTGCAGTATTTGCTACTGGGATTAATCTTATCTTTATTGAGATAAGATTACCCCTGATTCAGATTAATCGTATCCCAATAGAGATAAGATTCATCCCAGTAGCAAATACTGCATCCTTGTTCGGAGAAACTTTTTACAGTGAAGACGATTACTAGAAGAGAAGATCTGGCACGTCTTCTTTTAGATATACCTGCAAATCAACAACTTCGCCAATAACGTTACAGCTTGACCAAACTTCCAGTTAATCCGGTCAAACTGATTCTTACACCTCAATTGCACTTTACAAGTGTCAATTGTGGTTGGACAAGAGCGCAAGCGCTCAAACGTGCAAAAGCCTCAGTAAAAGTATGAATCAAGTCAGGTATCGAAGATATGGCACGTAAATTGATTCATTTAGTGGCCTAACTGACTTCATTTGTTTATGCTCTTACTTCCAAAAACATGTATTGCCATTAAAATAAAGCAATAAAACTGTCTACCCTAGCTACAAATCTCTCGCTTCTCTAACAGAACACTTCCCAACCGTAGGACCACAAGTGAAGGAAATCTCATCTAACTCTTAACTATTGTGAAGTTACGAGGACAATCTGGGAATAGTTTCCTCTGTACCGGGTGAGGGGGCGGCAGTCCCGCCCCGGGACATTAAAAAGGTACATCTAGGCCGCAATTTCAACAAATATACCAAACTTGAACGTGTTATCACCGGTAGTTTCCTGGGCTTAGTTGCCCCTGAAACGGGTGGGTGAGTGCGTTGGGGGGGGGGAGGGGGCTCCCAAAAAACATTGGTAGAGCCCAATGCCAACAAGTATATCAAATTCAACTTGATAACACCCATGGTTCACGAGTTATGAAGACAAACCTGCGGACCAATCTCAGGAAAGAAACAAAAGCTACAGAGTGAACTAAGGTCAGGTAAAGTGAGGTAGAATTTTTATGAAAATGATGCCTAAAACGTCTTTCAGATGTTAGAGATAATCCGTGACGTATGACTGGGAAGTTGGACACTAACAACAGGACATTAACAATGACCACGAGAGAGAATGGACAATGTCACTCAAAGCTAATACGAGAAAAAACGGAGAACACGGTAATCGAAAATCGGATAGTGCGGTAAGCTCGAGTGGATTGCTTACGAGCGGCACAGCGTTCACAAAGGAACACTCCACTAAAACTATGTAACAATATAAAAATAGTATGTAAAAGTCGGTTTGTTTTCGCAACCTTACGGACTTAACGGACAGGAAACTATTTCAGTAAACCTTGGGGGGGGGGGGCACAATTTTTGGCCCCAGTCCCAGGTTTAATAAACAAAACCAAAATATACCTACTCTATACAGTGTAAATTACAGTGGTTTTCGAATATACATTAAAGTAAAGCTATTACTTTGCATTTTGTCTTTTAAAACCTAGACAAGGAGGAAGACCTAGAGGGACCTCCCCCCCCCCCCCACCCCCTAATCGCGTTTCTGACAGAAAAGTATTACATACCAGTTAGACTTCCTCACTCAAACAAGTCTTCCGAGCAAACTGGCTCCCGTGCAAATCTGCGTGTTTTAACGCCGGGAAAGTCTAAAATTATCTACAGTGGTATCCAGAAGTTCCCGATGTCTCATCGCCCCACGTCATTTCCAGCCAACTTTGCTAACCAAAACAACTGAGATGACGACTCCCGGTTAGAAATATCCCGGCAACCGAGAGTCTGAATAAACACAGCAGTTAGATACAGCGAGCGCTATCGCGAAATAAATTTTCCCGGTGTGAGACAGAAAAGTTTCGAGAAAAGAAGAGAGAGCGGGAACTTGATGAGAGAAACTTACGTTCCAAAGTCTTACCAACAGCTTAAACAGCTACCATCATCGTAAAAGCTACCATCGTCCTGGCTACCCTGCCCCGCGTTTTCTATATCGCACCCAGATCGCACCTTTCTAGAGAATTCAACAAGTGTAAATACAACAAAAAAATTGTTCTATGTACTGCATGACGTGTAGCTATTTGGTTAGTCGGCGGGGTATTTACTGATCTTCACAGATCAATTTTGCCCGAGTATGTGAGCAAAAATAAAAACAAATAAAAACACTCGTAACCCAGTCAAACAAAGCTAAATTAACTAACTATTCAGCGGATGCAACAGAAAGATATGTTAACTCGTTTGTGCCCTACTTTGTTCTTAGTTCTTAGTCGTGTTTATCTGGTATTATTTGTCATTTGTCATTGGCCATTTTATAACCCGTTGAAGTGTTAGGTTGACTTACCTTTGCTAGCTTCTTTGCTATCTTGGTCAATAAACGATATATATATGTATTCCTGCCAATCATAATAAATGTTGATGGAAAAACTCGAATGAGCTAAAATATCTCCCATACAGCTGCAACTATAGTTTTCGCTGCATCTAGAATCTTAAACCGCGCACTACGGAGGCCTAGTGTTTCTGCTTAGAAGTTCTGAGATAGTTGACTACTTTTAAGCTTAGCTACGTTCACAGAATTACATAGGGATTCGGCTGTTTTCAGCCACTTGTCTTGGATGACAGACTTGGCAAAATTACCATAGCCTGTCTTCGGACCAATAAGCTTCTCGGAAACAAAGACCGGGAGCTTGATACGTCACGTAAAGAGAACAAACATGGCACGCTTGATGACCAGTGTAAAGCTAACAGAAGAGATATAATACACTCATGAAGTGCAGATCTTGGGAACGAGAATCGATGAAAATACTACTGAAATATAATGAACTACTGTCATAAGTAAGACCTTTCCCTTAGAAACGGTCTTCAGCACCGGAGAGCTTTAAAGGACACCTGAACAATTAAACCATACTTGAACACACCATGGAGAATGCATTTACAAACATGGCCACGGAGAGCATTCTTCTCCTGAGCGTGACGTTTTCAAAATAGGGATTTTCGTTTCTGGAGGTTTGCACATGCAGACTCCAAGACAAAAGCGCAATTAATTCAAATCTTGTACAGCACTCGCAGGATCGTATTGGAATTTCTTCTAGGTACACGTTTGGGCCTAACTTGTTAAAAAATATTCCAGAAGAAGGGTTGATTGGAGATATTTGTTCCTTTCTAAAACTGTTCGGTACTGGGATAAGGACAGATGCAAAATGGAGCAAAAATCATAGCTTGAAAACACTATTTCGTATTTGGATTGGGTTTTCTGCAGGCAATGTTAACGGAAGTCATACAGATAGGGATGATACTTGGTACTCTTCATTCAGGGGTCCTTTAAGTCCGGTTTAATATCTCTTCATTAATCTTCCTTGCAGCCTTGAAGATTTTCATACCTGATTTTTAGCTTGAAATTGTTTCGTAATTTTTCGATAACTGCCTGTTTTGTCGCGCCTACACGTGAAGATGATATAGACAGATCAGAATATCAGACGTTTGTCAAACTTGCTGTATCCGAGTTTGAGCTTGTGTTACGTGGAACTGATTTTGACTTTCCACCCGCTTTTTTAAACACTGTTGACATTTTTATTGAAGTTACTCTGAGAGTTTGACCTATTTGCGGTTGCTTGTAAAGCTTATCTAATATTGAAGTAAAAATATAACTGAAGTTGAAAAATAAGAGAAATGCTATACCTGGCGTCTCTCTGATGAACTTCAACGTTAGATTAAATAAGTAAAATTATTCTAAGGAAGAAACGAGATTGTAGCTCATATCTGGCTGTTCAGCCCCAGGGTTGGTCACCAAAAGTAACTTCGTACACCCTGGAAAGTAACCCAAAAGTATCTCAAAGTAACCCAATGTAACCTAATATAACCCAATCGATGTAACCCAAAGTAACCCAATGTAACCAAAAGAAACCCAAAGTAACCCTGAGTAAAACAAAGTATCCTGAAGTAACTCATACACCCTGGTTCTTGGTGATCAACCCTGGGTTCAGCCTCCTACCCTGGACCCGAAATAGTAAAACTAGTAAGTTTTGAGGATAATTACAGCATACTTCGGACTTATGACAGTAATTCATTCTACTTCAGTAGTACTTTCATTCATTCTCGTTATCGAGACTCTTCACTTCAAAAGTGTATCGATCCTACCTCCCCTATTAGCAATACACTGATTATCACTCTTGCAACGACTGTTCACCTTACGTGATGTATCAGGCGGCCGATCACTGTTTCCGAGGAGCTTATTTGTCCAAAGACCGGTTATGTAATTTTTTTCCAAAATTATCATCCAAGGCACGGGACATGGAAAGAGGCTAAAAAAGCGGAAGCCGTGTGAGATTTTCTGAAAGCATAGCTTAGTTGTATAAAGTGGTCAACTATCCAAGAACATCTAAGAGGAAACACTGAGTACTGCGAGATGTCTTTTAATGTTATCGTAGTCTATGAATGAGTGAATGAGTTTTTCAATAAATCAATCAAATTTTTTTTCAAATCGCTCAAAGCTAGAGGATGAATAAAATATTTTGAAATACACAAAAACGAAACAAATTAACTAACATATTTAAAAGATATGACCAGAAATAAACGATGGGATGAAACTATGTAGAAACTGGGCAGAAGGATTAGCAGGATATGGAGAAAACTGGTTGCCAATGTTTCTCTCGGACCGCCTGTTGTATTTTACCAGAAAAGAATTTGATGATAGCAACTTTCCACAAGTCCGACGTTCAAAATAAATCGGCGTTGTGAGCAATGAGAGAAGATGTAATGACAGGCCTGATTATTGCAACGCGTCATTTGATTTTTATTTGGCTTTTAACTATAAATTCAGAACAAGTCTACTCTGTTTCAACTTTTTTTTTCTGGATGATCAGTCCTTCTTTTTCGGAAAGGGTCGAAGTGAAGCAAATTATCAACTTCCAGCTAAATATCTCACATTTTTCTGGATTCATCCTGAACTAAGACAGACAGACAGATTCGTGCTAAGTAGCCCTAGTTTCGTTTGGGATCCGAAAAGACATTCTGATCATACCAGATTACAAAAAATTTGTCTGGTGCCTTTCAAAATAGGCTGTATTTACTGAAGGTCGCGTGATTTCATTCGGGTTTAGGCTTGGCTTTCGGGGCTTGGGCCACATTAAAGCAGCGTACACACACAGTTTCCCGCATGCGGTGCTGTATGTCTTGGCTATTGTTTACAACTGGTATCAGGGACCCATAAATTTCCTGTAATGACTTGCCATTCAGGGGGCTTGTCATTTCCTACGCTTCTATGTTGCTATCTTGCCCGAGCCTCACTTAGTTTCCAAAAATTCCGCTTGGGTCGAATCGGCGTTCTTGCTCAGATAGACAAAATTTGTTGGCACAAGTCAGGACTATTCAGCATGACACCAGGTACCTAAGCTGGGACAAAAGATCCAGAGAAATATTCCTAGTTCAGCACAACAGCTGCGAAAAATTTTGTCTATCTGGATAGTCGGGTATTTTATCCCCTTGGGTATTTCTCGAACTATCTGACGCTCGGTCAAGAGCGCATCAGAAATCTCTTATTGACAAGCCCCCTGAATGGCGAGTCATTACAGGACATTTACGGGCCCTGCTGGTATTAATCTTCAGAATTGCCAGACATCTGCCAGTCGTGTATTTTGAGGTAGTCACCTCCCAAACCCTTCAAACCACCCCTGAGCTTGAAGATGCGACTAGGCTTCTTCAGTCTTCGACGCTTGCAGGTATCATACATTTTATTATTGCATATGCGACGAAAAGCTGAAGCGGCCCCCCCCCCCTCCCCTCGAGTTTTGGCTAGACCCTGGGAAGGGCTACAGCATCGTACAATATACCAAGATATTTCCGACAGAATTGACGCTTATTTGCCACTATGGATAAGTTACCAGATTTGTTTTCAATTTATTCCTCCGTTTTCTACGCCTTGTGTTTTCTGACGGTTCTAGGGGATTTCCCGGAAGCAAAACTAGAATCTGGGGAATGCCTATTGACTTTGTTCAAAAAGTCGCAGAAGTAAGTCCTTGCCAGAATTATTCAGTGGACGCAATTAGTCTGTAAAGGTTAAGGCAGAAAGCAAAAAGTTTTGGCTAGACCCTGGGAAGGGCTACAGCATCGTACAATATTGCAAGATATTTCCGACAGAATTGACGCTTATTTGCCACTATGGATAAGTTACCAGATTTTTTTTCAATTTATTCCTCCGTTTTCTACGCCTTGTGTTTTCTGACGGTTCTAGGGGATTTCCCGGAAGCAAAACTAGAATCTGGGGAATGCCTATGGACTTTGTTCAAAAAGTCGCAGAAGTAAGTCCTTGCCAGAATTATTCAGTGGACGCAATTAGTCTGTAAAGGTTAAGGCAGAAAGCAAACATAATCACAGCAAGACTTTTTGTTGTTTCTTAATCTGTTACACCAAAATTGCAGGTTCATCTTCTTCTGGCTGCAGCCTGACGAGAATTCTTACCAAGAAGGGAGATGGCGCTGAAGAAAATCTTAGCTGATCTGTCCGTTTTGTGTCATTTTTTTTTTTTTTTTAGTAAACATGCTTTCCAATGCCCTCTGAAATTCTCTTGCGACCGCACATGTTTCCAAATCCACGCAAAAAGTGTAAATTAACCAAATCGTTTCGTTTGTTTTCACTAACGCCTTGCAAGTAGGTTTAGTACTCCAGCTACCAATGACTAACAAAAAACTAAATCGAGCGCAGCGATCCCAAACGAGCTCATATTTTATTTCTGAACCGACAAAGAAGATGGCATTGTTGCTGTTCGGGAAGAAGATATTCAAAAAGTCCGAAAAAGTCATGCTTCAAATTCTGGAGTTCTTCCGAATTTCCATTTGTCAGCTGGAGCAAAAGATGATGCCCAACCAAAAAAATCCAAAAGGGAGTCCGACACTGGAGATTCTGAAATTTGGAAGTGTCGTAGACGCAATATGACGAAGGAGACAAAATAAATATACAGATAGATATGACAGGGAAAAGGGGAAGTGATGCGAAACCTAGACCTAGAAACCGAAACCTAGGCCAAGACCTGCGCGAGTAGTTTCGCAGCCCATTCCTAAGTTACATCCTGTTTCTGCATCTCACGACCGATACAATAAAAGCATCGTACCGTCCTTCGTCGAAATATATAACTCATCGTAATTCTTGTACAAATCATCGTAATTCTTGCTTCGTTTATAATTGTTTGAATCCAAGTTCTGATATACGTGTAATGTGACGTCATTCGTCAAAATGCATAATTCGTCGTAACTCTTGTTTAGGTTATATAGCTATTTGAATTTTAGATCCAATGTAAGTGTAATTGTGAATGACCACTTTACAGTGATTCGAATTGTGTATAAGTTTATTATTTATGACAAAATTATGGCAAAGATGTTGATGTTATTATATTTATGACGAAAAGCCAATGTTCGGCTTGCCCGTGAAGGAATTTTGAAAATAAATTGAATTGAAACAAACATTTTAGAAGGTGATAGCCTGGAGTGATTGACGGATAGGGATAGTGACTAGCTAGCATCATTAACAAGAAAGTCCGGAAGGGTGGGCTTGACTGTGCATATCTTGACATCGAGACTGGAAGGTTAAGCCTGACTTTAAAATCCAAGAAACCCGGCGTTCGCTAACTTGTTCCGTAAACCTGCAATTTTTTTCGGGAAGTCCTTTGCGACATTAGGCAAGAATTTCAACGTCACGTTCAATCATTCAAATGGAATTTCAAAATAAAAAATGTCTGGTCGAATTTTTTTGTTTTTTGTAAATTTAAGCGAACAGTTTCCACAGCATTGTATTCCGAATTGCAACACTTTTTGAAAATACAGCACATGTATTTCGTAAAAGCAAGGTCGCTCAATACAACTTTACCCGCTAGATGTCAGACGGCAGTGGTCAGTACACTTATACGGTGCGTTTACGCACTGCGTCCTTTTCAATTAATAAAGTCGTGTTTTCCGGCTACCTCTTGTCGTGTACTTAGTAAATTACCCGTAAGTATTTGTACTACGTACATATTTGTGTTGCGAGAGCAACACTTTGGTTTTGTCCTGTTTTTTTTTGTTGTTTTTTTTTTTTTTTTCCTATGACTCCGATTTCATTTTATTCCTGGTAACTGAGAAGGGTCTAACCTGTGCGGTTTTTACGGAAAGTGTGGACCTTAGGCCGGATTGACGAATATGAAATTACATTTTGGAAAGCTCCGTAGAACTCTTGCCTGGGGCCAATAAGGATGGTTTTTGCTTGTCATCGAGCCAGAGCCTACGGTTTGCGAAGTGAAGTGGAGTTGTATAGCCTATGTCAGAGAGGACTATCTGAAGTTGTGTAGCGAACCTTTCGTTTCATCAAAAGATGTTTCTGCTTTCGAGTGGAAAGCTCCGTTCTAGCACGCAAGCAGGCAGGCACCAGTTTCAAATTGAAGATGGACTAAAATCTATAAGTGTTAAATATATGCGGTAGTTACCCGGCCCCACAGCCAACATATCTTCTTTGAGTGATAAATAGAAAAATCTACAGAGACAAAAAAGTGGCTTTTTCCCACGGGTCCGAAAGTGCTGCCATCTATTGTTTCTGTCTATGTCTGCGACGATTTCAGCTGAGTTTATAATTATTTTTTTTTGCACTTTGGTTTGTGGTAGAGTAACGGTATCAGATGTGCCTCTTAAACTTTAAAAGTTCTCTCATTGCTAAAGAAACTAGAGCTTATCCTTTGCTCCTTTCTAAGTCGTGACGTTAGAAAGTTGGCCTGTAACATTGGGTTGGTCATTAATAATTAATTAGCAGAAGCGATTTTAATCTTAGTTCAGAAAAATAATCTCATAATCTCAAAAATAATCATCGGTTCACTGGTGACGCGTCGTCTTTCGTTTGGAGGGAAGGTGTAGGCTAGATATTATAGTATATAGTGTTTTAGTGTTTTGAGTACATTTTTCTATTTTATTTTTTTACGGGGTTACTGAGCGAACGTAAAATGTCTGTCGAAGACACAGCAAAAATGTCCCTTGACACGCTTTGTAAAATTGCATCGCAAGTCTCTACCTTCACTGGTAGCGAAGACGTTATGGTATTTCTTGAGATGCTGGAAAATTTGAAATTCTGGGATAAGTCTATTCAGAGCGATGAACTTATCCGTTTGGCATTCATGAAAACAACGGGGCACGCGGCTAATTTCCTAACAAGCCACGCGGAATTCGAGTCGTTTGACGATTTGAAGAAGGCTTTGGCAAGCCAGTTTGAGCACACATCTCTTAGAGCACGATTGATTCACGAAACTCTTCGTCTAGAGGATGGCGAAGACCCATTTCCATTTTTAGAAAAGCTGAAATTGAAGGTTTTAAAATTAATGGGCTTTGATCAAATGCCGTCGGCAACCGAAGAAGGTTTTGCTGGCTATTCAAATCTTTTGAAAAACCTACTTCTTGACAGTCTTTCCCCTACGCTGGGAATGCGGGTGGTTGCTAAGTGTCCCAAAGATTTTGAGGAGGCAAAACAGTTCTTGATCAACGATTTTCGCGCACGGGAATTTGCAAAAGCTAAATCGCATAATGTGCTTGCTGCTATCGCTCCTATTTCAGTTGAAACTAACCCTAGTGTAGTAGCAAATAGAACCTCACGAGATAGTATGGCTACAGAAAACATGCGAAATAAGGGTCGCGACGGCGCTATATTTGTGGGTTCGAGCCGCCAAACATTTCACCGTCGGGAGTCGTCACGAGATAACCGCCCGTCGAATAACACAAGCAGCTACAGGGATAGTTCTCGCGATAAGGGAGGGAATGAGAATGTTCGGGAAGGTCACCGTGGGAGGCCCGAGTTCCGAAAACCGGGTACATCGAGTCAGATTTGCTTCAATTGCAACAAAGCTGGTCATTTTGCTCGCGAATGTCGCGCACCACGTACCATCCGTTGCTATAACTGCCAAAGGATCGGGCATATGGCAAGACAATGTCGCAGTCAGCCCGCCGGATCTAATCCGAAAAAGTGTTTTAATTGTGGGAAAAATGGACATTTCGCAAGGGAATGCCTGGTGTCTGAAAATAGCAGCCGTTTAAACTTGTAAGGGGACGCGCACTTCGTCACGTTTCAGTAAATTCTGATGCGCATCCTGTCCCGGCTTATTTGACTAAAAATATGGGTGGAAATTTTATTGCGTCGTATTTTGCTAATTGCAATGGAGTGAATTGCAATGCTTTGCCGTATTTTAATGCTTCAATATGTGATATTCCGGTACGTGCGCTTGGAGACAGTGGCGCTTCTGTGTCCCTTATCAGTCATGATATGTTTTTGCAGTTGCCAGTTTTAGTTAGATCAAAAATAGTTAAAAACTATAGTGATGTTAGCAGTGCTACCGGCCATTCTATGGAAATTATTGGGTGTATTTCAGAGTATGTAAAAATTGATGAACATGAATATTTTGAGACTTTTTTAATAAGTGACAAACTGAAGATACCGATGATTTTGGGGTACGGATTTTTAAAGAAGTACGACCTACTAGTTGATGCTAAAAATGACAAATTAATCCGTAGAGGCGGAAATGGGGGAGAGGTTCGGCCTGTTTGTAAATTTTCTGATCCGTCGGCAAATCTGGTTAACCTTAAAGGACAAAGGGAACAAAATTGTTGTTTTACTAGAAGTCAGTCTTGTAGTCCACAGTCGATCCCTTGTCACCCGGTGGGTCCTGTAGTTAATTTACCTCCTCCTGATTACCCTTGCCCACTTCCCCATGCTGAAAATACTTGTAAAAAGTCTGAAATCGGGTTGGTAAAAACGGAGGTGGAAGCTGTGAAACCACCGAAACGCATACACCGTCTTCAACTCGTTTCTAGGACTAACGTTAAGACAAAAACCAGTAAACGTTGTGTGTTATCTACCAGTAGGGGGCCAATAGACACGGACGGGCTATTTTTGGTTTCACCTACGAAGGAAATGAATGAACGATTCCCAGACTTGGTTTTACCAGAACAACTTGTAACTACACAGGACGGCATGTTTCAGGTATTCATAGAAAACTATTCGGACAAAGATATAAAAATTCCCTTGTTTTATATGGCGAATGCCGAAGCCTGGATTGCAGACGAAAATATTTGCATGAGTGTTACCGACTCATTAAAACCAACAGATGTTAATTCGGGTCCTGGTTTTCTGCCAGACAATGAAGTGGATGCGTTTCTTAAAATGTTCAAATTAGATCACCTCGCGAAAAACACAGTTCGAAAACAGAAAGTAGAGAAGCTTTTAACTGATAATCATGACGTTTTCGCGAAGGACGATTTTGATTTGGGAACTTGCAACATTGAGCCTTTTGTAATTGATGTGGGTAATGCACCCCCACAGAAAGTTCGTCCCTATCGCATTCCAGTCCACCTTGAACCCGTTGCAAAGGCAGAAATTGACCGTATGTTGGCTTGTAAGGTTATAGAGCCAGCCGCTTCGCCGTGGCTAGCTCCGTTATTGTTGGTCGGGAAAAAGGATGGAAGTTACCGTGCGGTTACCGACTTTCGTCGCCTGAATGATGTGACAGTGGGAGACGAGTTTCCGCTCCCTCATATAGCTGCTATTTTAGACAAATTGCATGGCAAAAAGATTTTCTCTGTTCTTGACTGTTTGAGTGGTTATTGGCAGATGGAAATCGATCCGGAAAGCCGCAAATATACGGGGTTTTCAGCTCCAGGATACGACCAGTTCGTATACGCGAAACTCGCGTTTGGTCTAAAAAACGCGCCTGCGGCTTATAGTAGAATTATGCATAGAATTTTGAAACATCTGTTTGATGAAGGGGTCGCCGTCTATCTGGATGACGTTATAAACGCCTCAGAAGACGACGATTCGCACATGGCTTTGTTGATTAAAGTTTTTACCGCTTTCCGCAAAGCCGGTCTGAAATTGAAAGCGCGGAAATGTGATTTTTTTAAGGAGGAAGTTATTTTCTTGGGTCATCGGGTCGATAAGAACGGAGTCCGTCCAGACCCCAATAAGCTAAGTGCGGTTCGTAACATTGCATACCCAAAGGACGTCAGCGAACTGCGCTCATGTATAGGTCTGTTTTCGTATTTTCGCAAATTCGTCCCCCAGTTTTCGGCTATAGCATCACCCCTAATTAAACTTACCAAAAAGGAGGTACCTTTTATTTTTGGGGATGAGGAGAAGAAAGCTTTTGAACAGCTGCGATCTAAATTGTTAGAAGAACCTATACTTGGCCTTCCAGATCTTGGTCGGTCCGCGAAACCGATGAAAATTTTTTGCGATGCTAGCAAAAAGGCATGTGGAGGGTTTTTGACCCAGGAACAGGGTGGGAGGCAAAAGGTCTTACAGTATACGTCACGTACTTTCAACGACGCCGAGGTCAAACATGCGGCGGTTCAACATGAGGCCTTAGCCATAATTCACTGCATCAGGTCATTTCGCCCTTATTTGCTCGGTAGAAAATTCATTGTTGCCTCGGATCATAAGCCTCTTCAGTGGTTGATGAAGAGTACAGGGAAGGATCTTACCGGAAAGTGGGCTAGAATGCAGATGGAACTGCAAGGGTACGAATTCGAGATCACGCACATCCCCGGGACTCAGAACGTCGTTGCAGACGCTCTAAGTAGGCTCCCTACGACTATTCCAACTCCCGCGATAATGGCCGTAATACCAGAGGCGGATAACCAGTTTTCCTCAAAGGAACTGCGGGAATTGCAAGGGAAGGACGGGTTTTCTTCTGCAGTACGTAACTACCTTAAACATGGCAGTGGGTTGCCCTCGCAAATCGAAACTCAAGTCCTGCGTGAAATCGAAAATTTTGTTCTTGACGACGGCTTACTTTGTTACGTTTACACACCGTATCAAAACTGTCGCAGACCTGATTTGCGGGTAGTACCAGTTTTACCTCGTTCACTCATTCCGGAAGTTCTATTTGATTGCCATGATTCAAAAATATCGGGTCATTTTGGGTTTCTTAAGACATATGAGCGCGTGCGCAACCGTTTTTACTTTCGGAACATGTACAACGTTGTCAAACAATATGTGCAGTGTTGCCTTGATTGTTGTCAACGCAAAGGTCTTAACCACACACCCAGGGCTCCTTTGGGCACCATACCCGAGTCCTCTAGACCACTCGATATGGTCGGTATCGATCTTCTCGGTCCATTACCCGTTTCTAGTCATGGTTCAAAATATATTGTCGTCATCACTGATCATTTTACGAAATACATCGTTCTTACGGCCATAGCAGATAAAACGGCAAAAGCTGTCGCGAGAGCGTTTGTTGAGCATTTTGTTTTGGTTTATGGGGCTTGCGAACGCTTGATAAGTGATCAGGGTTCAGAATTCATAAATGCTGTTTTCAAAGGAATTCTTGAATTGCTTGACATCAAGCAACTTCGTACATCTGCGTACCATCCGATGTGTAATGGGGCGGTTGAAAGGCGGAATAGAGATATTGCAAACATTTTAAGCCTATATGTCAAGGATAGGGGGCATTCTGATTGGGAGGACCAACTTTGTTATGTCCAATTTGCTATGAACACAGCTTTTCACGAATCCATCTCGGACAACCCATTTTATGCTATGTTCCTTCGCGACGCCCGTTTCCCGATGGACACCGTCATTAACAGTAGGGTCTATTATAATCTGGATTCGGATTACAAATCGGAAATGATTACTCGGCAGAGAACTGCGTATCAAATGATCAGGGACAACTCCGATATCGCTCGGGAACGTCAGCGGTTCTACTACAATAGAACCGAAAATCAGAAACCCCTAAAGGTCGGTGACCTTGTACTTTTGCATACGCCACCCGACGCGAGGTTGCGAAAATTGGACAAGATACGTTGGGTGGGACCTTATCGAATAAATGCAGTTTTGGAAAATGGCCTAAACTTTAAAATCACAAGGCTGTCAGACGGACGGGTGGAAATTGTCCATTACAATCGTTTGAAAACGTACATTCCCAGGAGTCTGTGGGAAAGGGACGTTATGCAAGATGAACTGATTATACCGCCTAATTTTGACGAAATTCCGGCACCCATTTCCTCTCCCGCAGAAAATCCGGCCGGAAATAAACCTGAAAGTTCGCGTACCGGAAAAACAGTTACTTGGTGGGACAGTCCACCTGCAGGTCAGAAAACTATCCCAGACTGCGACCCACCAAACCCACCTTCCGTTATACCAAGCCCACTTACTGAGGACATGTATGATATTGGCGCGAGTGATTTTGCTTTTAGACCGGAATCCTCGGTTCCGGGTCCGGAATCGATGGAGGATTTTCCGAAATTCCGCCAACTTCCTCTATTTCACCGCCCTTTAACATTACAGCCGTATCATACGGATCAACCAAATGAACATGGGGATTGCAAAAGACGTTATTCTCTGGGCTCTGAAGATTTAGAATGGGATGACCCCTATACTGAAACACCTGTTCGCAGGCAGGGGTTGGGAAGCTCCTCGAGTCTCGAGAGCGAATTTTTAGACGATGCACTGATGAAAAGAGAACTTTTCACACCAAGGACAGTTGTTAGATGCTCTACGCCAACTTTTGGCGAGGCACCAGTTTTGAGACAGGGTATCACACCATCTCATGATTTCTACGAAAATCTCGCTGGGGTGGGGATACCGTCATTAGAGGCCCCAAACTACCGTCTAGAGTTCGAGAGCACAGTTGCGCAGGATCCGTTTAGTGATCCTGGGGGTATAAACGATTCACTCACGGGTAATAACTTCCCTCAGGCTAGTACGCGGGTTGACAGGTCCCCAGACCTATCACCTGTTCGACCAGAAGAAGAGTCACCAAATCAAACGGTAATTGAGACACCTCAGTCTCGGGGGGGTAAAGTATCTCTGTTACCAGAATCAGAAGAAACCAGCCCTCAACGGGGAGGTTTTGGAAGGGGCACACTTGAGGAGACACCGGGTCATTCTGGGCTCGGGTCGGATTTTAGCGATGGGGTCAACCGTTCTGGTAGTATGCCAGAACTGAGAGGACCATTTGGGGAACTCGAATCTGATCACCCAGGGTCTGAAGCTCCTATTGATCTTAATAGCCCCCCACCAATTTTAATTCGTGATAGAGCTTTAAGCCACCCTACAGTTCGTTCAGAGGCGCTTAGATTACGTACTCAAGCCGCGCGCCGCGGTGCAATGCAAGGTGTTAGGTTTGATCTGGCTACGAGAGGTACTAGACAAACGTCCAGAGAAGTTCGCCGCCCAAATAGGTTAGGGTATGATAAGCTTGGAAGCCCTTATTTACCCGAAAATCAAAGGCAATAAATAGAGGGGTAAATTACTAAAAGTAAATTACATGTATAGTAGTTGTCAGTGGTTTATTACAGATGAAAGACAAATAAACACGATCAGACAAATGTGGGAAATTAACGAGAGGAAAAAGATGGAGGCGCAGATAGGGTTTCAGAAGAAAAGCTGGAACACGCGCGAACAGAAGATCAAGTTAGCAAAATAAGCAGAAAATCTTAAGGACTGCAAAAAATAATAAATGTTACAACAGTTGAATTCCGGGGCGTCAAAGGTCACCTTGCAGACGTGCAAGACTTGCTCTTTGAAGCCCAAGATAAACTCGTCGAGCTATTGCGATTTTGTTCACATACAATAACAGAATAGTAGTCGGTGGTCGCTAAAATAAATTAGTAATGTTGCTGTTTTACTGCGTACTCGGTTGGCTTTATCTTGCTTCATTTTATGTTTGGCGTAGCAAATAATACATGGACAAGAAAGTTTAGTTTAGTTTCCTTGTTTCAGAAAGATGGAAGAAATCATAAAGTTTAATAAATCAATAATAGACCCAGAGTTATAACATTAAAGGCCAAATTATGTTTTAGCTATTGGTCTATTGTTATGTAATACGCTTGAAAGTGCCAAAGACAGAATAGCTAACTGTTTAGGCACCGGAGACGGGTACGATTTCTAAGAATTTCAACCTAAAGATCTATATATAATGTCAGAAAACGTAGATTGTCTAATTCACCAAGTTAGTAGGGAGTGTCAAACTCCTTTAACCATTTTATTTGCATTAAGTTTGGTCTGAGCCAGTAGGTAAACAGAGAAGCGAAAGAGCAAAATTTTGTTTGAATTAAATCAGGGTGAGAAAATATTGGAGAATTAAGCAACTTAAAATAGGAAGTAACGTGTAGTGATGTCATGCACTGATAAACCTGGAGTGAGCTCGGTCAATGTTGGTCCCCTTGACCGAAACTACGCGGTATTTTACCTGTCTATTATTTTGTTTTACTGTACCATGTCAGAGGGCTCAGTAATAATCAATCAGTTATAATCCCTAGATTGTATTATGATACTAGATTGAACGAATGTACAAAATAATTGAATCCCTGAAATACTGAGTAAAGAAATTTTGTTCGATTTTTGTTTGTCCCAAAATCTTCCCTAAGTACTTTTGCCCTGAAAAGTAAGAGTTCGCTCCCCTTTTGTTGAAAAGAGAAGGTCACGTAGCTCAACTAACAGATTATGCCTGAAAGCTATGACACAAACGAAGACCTGTAGAGTTTATGAAGCCCAGATTTTAAATATTGCTACTTCTGACGTAGATCTGCGGTTTGGTTTTAGCCAAACGACCTAGCGGTTTAACTGCTTAACTGCAACTGCGTTTAATTTTAACTGAAATGCAAACTTGATTTGTGTAAGAGTCGATTAACAGAAAACGAAGTTTGAGTTTTACTTAAATTGCTGTCCTAGTTGTTCAATTTGAGATTAACAGGAGAGATAAGTGTTGTTTAGATAATGACGAAAGTCAGACAGACACTGGCATCCGCAAATCGTCAGTTTATTCTGAATCTCAAAGCAGTGTCACGGTAGCAAGTTTATCAATAGAAGTATACCATCCAACTCCCCATGTTACCAGAGTTGATTAGAAATAGCTTCTTATGCTGTTTTGCCGTACAAAAGAACCAAGCCCATTAAATCTGAATCGAATACGTCACGAGCTGAACTCTCAAAACTTGCGGTAGAGTTATCATTGGCGTTCTTTTAAGGACAAACGAGAAGTCGAGAGGAATTTAAACTGCCACGTAATTTGCGGTCTTGGCATTTGATACATTTTAAATATCAAAGACGTGGAGCTTTAAATAATACCGAAACACGTGAACAAGTAAAACGTGAAGAAAAAGAAAAAAAAATTTGAAAGAAATACGGAATCTTAAATTATCACAAAGAGAAGACGTGATAATATCGCGAAGTAAGCGGTTATGAAAGTGTTCTAGATATAATGCGTTTACTATTTTACAGATTTTGATTTAAAGTAGAAGTGAACCCAAGGATTATCAGTGTGTTGCCGTTGTAAGGCGTGGAGGAGGAAAGACACCGTCCACATACACTACGGAGAAAGACAGACAAGCTGAATCACCACCCCTCATTGGATTGGGAGTCAACCTGTATGTGGACGAGGAGTGGTCTATATCGCCAGAGGTTCTTAATGAAGAACCCAGGAGAAACGTAGCTATACATCAATTTTATTACTATTTCATGTCAAGATGCGTCTTTATGGCGTCCTTGATTGATTACGTCATCGCGAAACAGACGTCTATCGATCTTCAAGTACAAGTATCCGTTGACCAACTATTGACATTTTGTCGCACACTCCCGGTAGACTACGAACCGTACGTGGGAGACTGCAATTGAGCAGTTAATCGAAATTCAGTCACTAACCGAAAACAGTTAAGTTAAAAGGGGGATGATAGTGCGACTGAACCATTTTGAGACCTGGAATCATAGGTCACTCACAACAACAAGCCTAATGAAAGTAAGAGGTTACGACAACCTATATTACGAAATTGCTTATGAAGTATTAACTTCATCGGTGACATATTTATCAGTATTGCGATAAAGTTGTAACGGCTAAGGGTGAGCCAACTTCTAAAGACGCCTGTGTGTACAGAAGCATGTATATAAGCGAAACTACTTATTCAGCGAAGTTATCGAAATGGCCATACCATTATAATGGCCAAACGTCAGCCAACTATTATGCAGTCGCTTATGGCTAAAATCGGGGGTCAGAGGACAGCCGATTCTAGCCATCGGCTAGTAAAGTCTTACTAGCCGGCATTTTATTGTATGCTAATTTGCTTATGTTCATAGGAGCTGACGACCGGTTGTATAAAGGAACGTCGCTGCAAACTCATTCAGCTATGCTGGCATAGAGGTCATGGAAGCTGACCGCATGGAGACTCACCGAGCCGCGTCCTCGCCGAGCATCAAGTGCCAATGGAGGAGAATACGGAGGAGAATACGAAATTAAATATTGATGATTGTAAATTTGACAACTGCTTTGGCAAGGCGAATTTCAAAATCGTGGTAATGTAGTTTCCGATTTCTTGCGTCGTGACCACAAATTCCGATTTTGCACATGGTTTCAGTAGAACTTTAAAAAGGGAAAGTTTGTTCGTTTCTTTGGTTCTGGGAGGTGGATTCGTAAGCAAAATATTTCAAATAATTCGTATTTAAAGTAACTGCGTTGATTTTCTAAATTATTTCCCGTCCAAAAGTAGAATAGAGTAAACTTAAATGACCAGCGTTTGAGATACTACTCCTTCTTTATGATAGTTGTGTCGGAGATTCAAAACTTGATTTCGTCGAAATAAAAATAAACCCTACCCTGAACGAACTTTTGGAAAGGGGGAAGGGATGTAGAATTTATTTTCTTGTATTTAGATCTTTGTATACAATATTACCCTTTGCCAGGAAAGTAGACAGCTTGTGGAGCTGGAGCATCGACTTCGGGTCCATAAAACCTTTTAGTCACCGCTATGAAGACTTTTAGGCAAAGCAAGAGTTGAGGCTTTTAAGAACTCGATCAATTGGTAGAATTAAAAATAATGGAAATCAAGAGTAAGTTTAAGCAGTAGAAAACAGAATAGACGAGATCAAGATTTTGGCGTGGTTCTGTTTTGTCGGAGACAAAACTTTTCAGGGAAGGAAGGAGTGTAACATTGGGTTGGTCATTAATAATTAATTAGCAGAAGCGATTTTAATCTTAGTTCAGAAAATATAAAAGACGTAAAAGAATATTAATTTCCCATTGGAAACTTAGACTTTGGTTTGAATATCCTGGAAGCTGAGGTTTCGATATCCTGCTAAAAAAACGTAGCATCCTGGAAACTGAGGTTTTCAGGATTATCTGATGTGGTGCAAGAACGGAAACGGTGGTAACGGAGAGCAGGAACAGAAGAGCGGTTTTGACGGAGATGAGAATTGAAAGAGATGCGATTGAGATACCAATTAGAAATAAGCCAAGCAAAAGTTGTTGTGAAGAATCAGGAATTTTGTGATACCGATTTATCAATACAGTAAGTCAGCTCGAACTACCAAACGAAAGACTACGATCCTAAATACGCCTTCGAAGGTTGAATACTGCCGCCGCTCGAACGCTACCATATAATGATCCCAAGTGGGACATAAACCGCCGGTCGGAGTATAAAGAGTAATAACATCAAAGCTAGAACATCTCATCGGTTTAGGCCTACGGCAAAAAAGTCAACTTTTGAACTAAGACAGGTAGAATTTTTTTTTCGACGGCAATCGATAGCCATTGATGGGCTGATCAAAGTATATGTCATCCATTTTTTGGTACAAAAATTCCTTCATGAGATACACCAGTTTGAAAATTTCAAAGGGGTTGACAACTTCATAGTAAGGTACATTGAAACCAAAAATAGGCGATACCAGTTATGATGCATATAGGGGACTTTTAAGCAACAGTCGACTGTTAGCCCATAATCATCTTCGGTAATGAGGGGTTTGCAGCTTTTGCTAGTTGGTATACCTGTTATTTGTTTCCGGTGTATTCGATGGTAAGAACAATTTGGTTCCCAATGGTAAGATATGCAAGGGACTTGTAAGTAATAATCGGCTGTTATGCTACAATCATCTTCTGCGATGATGGGTTTGCAGCTTTTGCTAGCTGGTGTACCCATTATTTGTTTCCGGTTAACTTAATGTATATCACGGGAGAGGGACTTGTAAGTAGGAATCGGTTCACGAGGGGTTAGGAATTTTTGCAAATGGGTGCACATTGTATTCGATTTCTATAAATCTGACGGTAAGAAAGTTTGTGTCGATGGTCTATCAATGTAACCGAGGATTAACTGTTTACACAACGGATACAAACGAAAATGTAAAGCAATGAGGTAGTTTCATAATAATTAATAGTGTCATCTATGGTATTTTAATCCTGAAAAGTTACGGATAGCTTTCTATTACCAACTAGATTATATAAGTCACGATGTCTACGATTGAAAAGGATAAAGTACAATTGACTGCAAAGTTAATTTAGTCCCTTCTTCCTATATTATTTTGGCTTAGTCCCTTCTTCCTATATTATTTTGGCGTTGTTTTTACAACGCTGAAGAATACCTTTTGATCATATGATGAATTTTTTTAGAACATCTCGTTTAAAAAGCTTATGCTATAATCATCTTCAGCGATGAGGGGCTTGCAACTTTTGATAGCTGGTATATCCATTATTTGTTTCCGGTGAATTTGATGTCAATCACGGGAGACGGACTTGTAAGTAAGAATCGGTTCACGAGGGGCTAGAAATTTTTAATGCCAACTAGATTATATAAGATATTGTTCCAGTTTTTCATCCGTCACTATGTCTACGATTGAAAAGGATAAAGTTCAACTGACTGCAAAGTTAATTTAGTCCCTTCTTCCTATATTATTTTGTTGTTGTTTTTACAACGCTGAAGAATACCTTTTGATCATATGATTAATTTTTTTTACAACATCCCGTTTAAAAAGCTTCGATAAGTTGACAACTTCAGCATTAAGCGACAGCGAAGAAACAAACCAGTTTGAAAGTCTAAAGGGGTTGACAACTTCAGTAGTAACGTACGTACTGAAACCAAAAATAGGCGATATCAGTTGTGAGACATGTAGGGGACATGTATGCAACAGTCAACTGTCGGCTCATAATCATCTTCGGCAATGAGGGGTTTGCAGCTTTTGCTACTTGGTGCACCTGTTATCTGTTTCCGGTGCATTCGATAGTAAGAACAATTCGGTTCCCAATTGTAAGACATGCAAGGGGCTTCTAATTAATAAGCGGCTGTTATGCTACAATCATCTTCAGGGATGAGGAGTTTACAACTTCTGCTCGCTGGTGTACCCATTATTTTTATCCGGTGGTGAACTTGATGTCTATCGCGGGAGAGAGACTTGTAAGTAAGAATCGGTTCACGAGGGGCTAGAACTTTTGTAAATTGGTGCACACTGTATTCGATTTCTATAAACCTGACGGTAGAAAGTTTGTATCGATGGTCTATCGCTGTAACCTACGATTAACTTTTTACGCAACGGGTACAAACGATAATGTAGAACAATGAGGTAGTTTCGTAATAGTTAATAGTGTCATCTACGGTATTTTAATCCTGAAAAGTTACGGATAGCTTTATAATACCAACAAGATTATATAAGATAGGTAGAATTTTTTTTCACGACGGCAATCGATAGCCGCTGATGAGCTGATCAAAGTATATGTCATCCATTTTTTGGTACAAAAACTCCTTCATGAGATACGCCAGTTCGAAAGTTGCAAGGGGTTGACAACTTCAGTAGTAAGGTACACACTGAAACCAAAAATAGGCGATACCAGTTCTGAGACATGTAGGGGATTTGTACGCGACAGTCGACTGTTAGCTCATAATCATCTTCGGCAATGAGGGGTTTGCAGCTTTCGCCAGTTGGCGTACCTGTCATTTGATGGTAAGAACAATTTGGTTCCCAATTGTAAGACATGCAAGGGACTTGTAAGTAATAATCTGCTCTTATGCTACAAAAGTCTTCAGCGATGAGGGGTTTACAACTTTTGCTAGCCGGTGTACCCATGTTCTATCGCTGTAACCTAGGATTTACTGTTTACGCAACGGGTACAAATGATAATGTTAAACAAGGTAGTTTCGTAATAATTAATAGTGTCATCTATGGTATTTTAATCCTGAAAAGTTACGGATAGCTTTATAATACCAACTAGATTATATAGGATATTGTTCCAAGTTTTCATCCGTCACGATGTCTACGATTGAAAAGGATAAAGTTCAACTGACGGCAAAGTCAATTTAGTCCCTTTTTCCGATATCCTTTTGTTGTGGTTAGGGCAATCGATAGCACTTGATGAGCTGATCTAAGTATATGTCATCCATTTTTTTTGAACAAAAATCCTTCATGAGATAAACCCGTTTGAAAGTTTCAAGGGGTTGACAACTTCAGGAGTAACGTACACGCTGAAACCAAAAAATACGCTATACCAGCTGTCAGACATGTAAGGGACTTGTGAGCAACAGTCGACTGTTAGCTCATAATCATCTTCGACAATGAGGAGTTGGCAGCTTTTGCTAGTTGGTATATCTGTTATTTGTTTCAGGTGTATCCGATGGTAAGAACAATTTTGCTCCCAATTGTAAGACATGCATGGGACTTGTAAGTAATAATCGGCTTTTATGCTATAATCATTTTCAGCGATGAGGTGAATTTGATGTCAATCACGGGAGAAGGACTTGTAAGTAAGAATCGGTTCACGAGGGGCTAGAAATTTTTGAAAATTGGTGTACATTGTATTCGATTTCTGTAAATATGACGGTAAGAAAGTTTGTATCGATGGTCTATCACTATAACCTAGGATTAACTGTTTACGCAACGCGTACAAACGATACGGTAATATAAAACAATAAGGTAGTTTTGTAATAATTAATAGTGTTATCTATGGTATTTTAATCCTGAAACGTTACGGATAGCTTTATAATACCAACTAGATTATATAAGATATTGTTCCAAGTTTTCATCCGTCACGATGTCTACCATTGAAAAGGATAAAGTTCAACTGACCGCCGAGTCAATTTATTCCCTTCTTCCGATATTGTTTTGTTGGTCATAATCACCTTCGGCAAAGAGGGGTTTGCAGCTTTAGCTAGTTTGCGTACCTGTCATTTGGTGGTAAGAACAATTTGGTTCCCAATTGTAAGACATGCAAGGGACTTGTAAGTAATAATCGGCTGTTATGCTACAAACATCTTCTGCGATGATGGGTTTGCAACTTTTGCTAGCTGGTGTACCCATTATTTGTTTTCGGTGAACTTAATGTATATCACGGGAGAGGGACTTGTAAGTAGGAATCGGTTCACGAGGGGCTAGGAATTTTTGCAAATGGGTGCACATTGTATTTGATTTCTATAAATCTGCCGGTAAGAAAGTTTGTGTCGATGGTCTATCAATGCAGCCTAGGATTAACTGTTTACACAACGGATACAAACGAAAATGTAAAGCAATGAGGTAGTTTCATAATAATTAATAGTGTCATCTATGGTGTTTTAATCCTGAAAAGTTACGGATAGCTTTCTAATACCAACTAGATTATGTAAGATATTGTTCCAAGTTTTCATCCGTCACGATGTCTACGATTGAAAAGGATAAAGTTCAACTGACTGCAAAGTTAATTTAGTCAGTTCTTCCTATATTATTTTGTTGTTGTTTTTACAACTCTGAAGACTACATTTTTACCATATGATTAATTTTTTTAGAACATCCCGTTTAAAAAGCTTATGCTATAATCATCTTCAGCGATGAGGGGTTTGCAACTTTTTCTAGCTGGTGTATCCATTATTTGTTTCCGGTGAATTTGATGTCAATCACGGGAGAGGGACTTGTAAGTAAGAATCGGTTCACGAGGGGCTGGAAATTTTTGAAAATTGGTGCACATTGTATTCGATTTCTGTAAATATGACGGTAAGAAAGTTTGTATCGATGGTCTATCGCTATAACGTAGGATTAACTGTTAACGCAATGGGTACAAACGATACGGTAATTTAAAACAATAAGGTAGTTTTGTACTAATTAATAGTGTCATCTATGGTATTTTAATCCTGAAAAGTTACGGATAGCTTTATAATATCAACTAGATTATATAAGATATTGTTCCAAGTTTTCATCCGTCACGATATCTACGATTGAAAAGGATAAAGTTCAACTGACCGCAAAGTCAATTTGGTCCCTTCTTCCAATATTGTTTTGTTGTTGGTTTTACAACGCTAAAGAACAGCTTTTGATCATGTGATTATTCTTTTTAGAACATACCAGTTTAAAAGCTTCGATAAGTTGATAATTTCAGCACTTTACCGACAGCGAAGAAACAAAACCAAAGTGTTGCTCTCGCAACACTTTATTCGGCGAAGCCGGACAAAGGTTGCCGCAACACTTCACGTTGCCCGGGCAACGTAGGTCTAGTTTGCCTTGTGTTTTGCTATTTGACGGTGCAAAACGCATTTCTTTTTTTCTCTCATACTCTGCCCCCTATTGTACTTGTACTTGGCAGGTAATAAATCTATATCATATCATATCATATCATAAGTCAGCTACATTTTCGCAGTAAGCTTCAGCTGAAGGAATGTCTATGCCCAATGGACGGAACTTCAAATCGCCCATACATGCCGCCGACAAGTATCCTAAAATGCAGCTGAATTATCAGTTCTGCACCGTCAAATATTATTCGTAGTCAGCTTGGGCTGAAGGAATATCTATTGTGTTTTGCGGTTAAAAACCCATTCATCATCATCATCACTGCACTTACCTTAGAAAAATATTTCCCACGGTACTTGGAGTTTCGAAATAAGATCGCGAGAGGTCAAGTCATCCATTGCCGTAACCTCTTGGCCTTTGATCCAACATCCAAAGGATGTAATATATGAGTCGTTTGACGTCTGTAAACAAACAAAAAACTGAATACTCACGTAAGAATCTTCACTCACTTCCACCACTGGATAGCTTGACCGAGTTGTCAGCAAACACTGAAGAAAGATGAAAGACTAGATACCGTGGGACGCCGGACATAAAAAAACGCTTAAAAATGACGATTTTGCACTAAGTTGATCAGTGCTATCCAAAACGCAGAGATAACTCCACGGGGATTCTCACTTAAAAAACCCGTGTACACTGGTCACAGGCGTCACGGCTGGGGGGGGGGGGGAGGATGCCCCCTAATGTCGTCGCCTGATTTGTCGTTAATACAGTCGATTTGTTCTACAAAACGGTCGATTACACTCGACTATTCTTAAAAACAGTTGATTGTTTCTTACTAACAGTTTATCATTTCGCTAAACAATCGAATCTTTCTAGAAAGTAGTCGTTAAAGGACACCTGAACAATGAAACCATACTTGAACACACCATGGAGAATGCATTTGCAGACATGGACACGGAGAGCATTTTTCTCCTGAGCGTCACGTTTTCAAAATAGGGATGCTCCTTTCTGGAGGTTTGCACATGCAGACTCCAAGACAAAAAGCGCAATTCATTCAAATCTTGTACAGCGCTGGTCGGATCGTATTGGAATTTCTTCTAGATATACGTTTGGGCTTAACTGGTTAAAAAAATATTCCAGAAGAAGGGTTGATTGGAGACATTTGTTAATTTCTAAAATTGTTCAGTACTGAAACAAGGACAGATGCAAAATGGAGCAAAAATCATAGCTTGGAAACGCTATTTCGTATTTGGATCGGGTTTTCTGCAGGCAATGTTAATAGAAGTCATATAGATAGGGATGATACTTGGTACTCTTCATTCAATGACCAACTAGATGACCAACCTTTAATGACCAACTAGACGGAAGATCCAAACATTTTGGCTAGCAACGCCTCTTGACACCGGGTACCGATGTAGGAAGGGTGCCGGGAATGAGTGTACACCGGGTTCCGGAGAGTGCGTGTCCTGTCGGATAATTCAGTCGCTGAATTCCTTTTCTAGCTTTTAGCTATTCGGATTAAACTTGATTGATTGATTGAATGGATCCAGAGCCGGAGCAGATTAGCCAACCTCAGTCAAACTCGAATGTCTACTATCTGTCAATGCCTTAACGTCATTTTTCCAAGACAATCCCGGATTCTAGTCCTAGATAGCTGATTCATTAGAGAAACCAGTGAATATACTATCTCAGATCACGCTTCACTGGTCGTCAAGCAAAACTCTCTGTAGTAGCCTGCTACGCCCCCACTAACGTCGCAGAAGCTGAGACAAAAGAAGATTTCTACCACACTCTACAGGCAGTGGTCGATAACATCCCGAAACATGACATCACGTGCGTTCTTGGCGACCTAAACGTCATCGTTGGAAACGATGAGTCCTACTGCCCACAGTCACTCGGTAGGCACGGTATGGGCGTACGCAACGAGAACGGAACGATGCTGATCGACTTTGCAATGGCCAATGATCTGGTGATAGGAGGCAGTCTTTTTCCTCATAGAGACGTCCACAAATATTCCTGGACCTCCCCCGGTGGAGCAGTCAGAAACCAGATCGACCACTGTCTTGTCAGCCGCAAGTTTCGCTCAAGTATACAAGATGTGAGAGCATATAGAGGCGCCGACGTTGGATCAGACCACAACCTGCTAGTAGCCAAATTCTCCCTGAAGCTGAAAAGAAATTAGAATAAGGCACTCAAGTCAGATCCCCAATTTGATTCTGACAAGCTCCTAGATCGAACGACGAGGCAACAGTTTGTTACCGAACTGAGCAACAAGTTCGAAGCACTTTACATCAGCGATCAAGATGACCAAGAGATAGTATGGGACCAGATAAAGAACTTCTACACCGAGACAGCAAGCAAGATTCTTGGGCACCGCAAGAAACCAAAGGACCAGTGGCTATCAGACCGCACTTGGCAGCTCATTGAGGAGAGGAAAGCCGCGAAACTTCAGCTCCTTGCTTGTCACGACGCGAACCAGTTCTACAAAAACGAGAACTACCAACGGATTGACAAACTTGTCAAAAAAAGCGCGCGCCGAGACAAACGCCACTTTTACGATTCAAAGGCCGCGAAAGCTGAAGAAGCAGCCAAGAATGGAGACAGCAGGTCGCTGTACAAGATAACGAACGAGATCATCGGGAAGAAGAGAACCAGCGATGGCCCGGTGAAGGATGAAAATGGTATACTGGTCACCGGCTCCGAAGAAAAGAAGGAGGTCTGGGTCAACTACTTTGACAAAATCCTGAACAGACCACCCCCGGACGATCCAATTTCCATCCCCGATGACCCATTAATCTCGCTCGATATCAACACTGAGCCCCCGACCGAAGATGAAATTCTGAAGGCGGTTAAGAAGCTGAAGAACGGAAGATCACCAGGGGACGACCGCATCACAGCAGAAATGCTGAAATGCTCCATAGGCACCTGTATCACCCACTGGAAAGACTTCTTCGGAAACATCTGGACTAGAGCAAAAGTACCCTCAGACTGGCGCCACAGTACGCTCGTAAAACTTTTCAAGAAGGGCGATGCCTCGCTCTGTAACAACTGGCGAGGCATCAGCCTGCTCTCGATTCCTGGCAAACTGTTGTCCCACATTATCCTGTCCCGAATACAACGCCACCTAGACGAATACCTGCGTGATGAGCAGCATGGCTTCCGCCCGAACCGCTCTTGCACAGACCTGATTTTCACCCTGCGAATGCTCACGGAGGAGAGCTGCGAATGGCGCAACAAACTCTACATGATCTTCATAGATTTTGAAAAGGCTTTCGACTCATTAGACCGCCAGTCACTATGGAAGCTCCTTCGCCACTATGGTATCCCAGACACCATAGTAAATCTCATAATGGCGATGTATGAAGATATAACCAGTTGTGTGAAGACAGCAGAGGGAAGCTCCCGCAAATTCCCCATCCTCTCCGGGGTAAAACAGGGGTGTGTCTTATCCCCACTACTGTTCGCGGTCGTCATTGACTTCGTGTTGAGAAGTGTCAATTCAACTGGGCTACGTCTGAACGATCGCCTGCTCAGCGACCTAGATTTTGCTGACGATATTGCCATCCTCGAAACCTGCAAGACACGACTCCAAGCGCTGCTTACGAGCGTCCAACAAAAAGCAGAAGGTTTTGGACTCAATATCAACGCCAGTAAAACTTAAGGCATGGCAACCAGCGATTCACCTATGAACATCAAATGTGGCGACAATGATGTGGAACAAGTGGTTCATTTCAAATATCTTGGCAGCACTATCGAGAACACGGGATCTACAGCCAAAGAAGTCACCGCACGAATTGGACAGGCTAACAGCACCTTCAACAGGCTCAAAAAAGTTTGGAGGTCGAGTATCCTCTCCCTCCGGCTTAAGCTCCGCCTGTTCAATAGCAACGTCCTACCCGTCCTCCTCTATGCGTCCGAAACATGGCATCTCAACCAAGAACAAGAGAGGAGAATCCAGTCCTTTGAAAACATGTGCCTCCGGAGACTTCTTGGTATCCACTGGACCCAGAAGGTAGCGAACGAGCACATAAGAAACATCACAGGTCAACCGTCCCTCATCGAGACCATACGAAGGCGTAGATGGAGCTACCTCGGACATGTGCTGCGCATGGACGATTCCAGAATCCCCAAATCCGCTTTTTTCTGGTTACCCGAAGGCACCCGCCGCAGAGGAAGACCCAAAAATACTCTCCGTCGTACCTACAACAACGACCTGCGGCACTTTCATGCCTCTTTACAGCCGGAGTGGGAAGACATCGTCGCAGCCGCAAGCTTCAGAGACGACTGGAGACTCTTCTTGGACGCCCTGGGCGCCTCTGGAGGCACAGGAGGATCTAAGGTCTAAGGTAAGGTAAGGTCGAAAAACTGAAATTGCATAAAAGCGACAGACATGCGAGTGGCAAAAGAAAATGACGCTTCGTTAATCCGAAATGATTTGTAAAAAAATATAAGAAAACCCTAGCCTAAGGTGTAAATTATCAATGTTTGAGACCCAATAGGCGTATTCTCGTCGTTTCCCGAGGACTCCACTTGAGGAGGCCCCGTATTTTTGTTTGTCCTGGGGACTCACGAGTCCCCGCGGACGGGGAATGCTCCGATTATCATCACCATCATAAAAAAGGACTCCCTTTCAGATTCAGAGTGTAATCAATTTTTGCTGGTGTTGGCGCAATGTAAAATTAATTAAAAACAACCAGAATAATCAAAACCAAAAACAAAGTGGATCCAGACTAATTTAGTCAGCTGCATATTTGTTTTTCGAACAAAATCCATTCTGAAAGCATTCCCCATGTTCTCGCTGTTTCTGTCCGCTCAGTCCGCGAGGAGTGACTCCCGCTATCCTCGCCGTTCCCTTCGATTCCTCGAGGAGTCCTAGGGGAACGGCGAGAATATGCCTAAGATCTTCCCCACTGGTGGCACTTACGAAGCTCCTCCACACAACATAAAACTAGACTAGACCTACGTTGCCCGGGCAACGTGAAGTGTTGCGGCAACCTTTGTCCGCCTTCGCCGACTAAAGTGTTGCGAGAGCAACTCTTTGGTTTTGTTTCTTCGCTGTCGGTTAAATGCTGAAATTGTCAACTTATCGAAGCTTTTAAAACGGTATGTTCTAAAAAGAATAATCACATAATCAAAAGCTGTTCTTTAGCGTTGTAAAACCAACAACAAAACAATATCGGAAGAAGGCTATCCGTAACGTTTCAGGATTAAAATACCATAGATGACACTATTAATTATTACACAACTACCTTATTGTTTTACATTACCGTACGTTTGTACCCGTTGCGTAAACAGTTAATCCTAGGTTATAGCGATAGACCATCGATACAAACTTTCTTACTGTCATATTTACAGAAATCGAATACAATGTGCACCAATTTTCAAAAATTTCTAGCCCTTCGTGAACCGATCTTACTTACAAGTCCGTCTCCCGTGATTGACATCAAATTCACCGGAAACAAATAATGGATACACCAGCTATCAAAAGTTGCAAACCCCTCATCGCTGAAGATGATTATAGCATAAAAGCCGATTATTACTTACAAGTCCCATGCATGTCTTACAATTGGGAACAAAATTGTTCTTACCATCGAATACACCTGAGACAAATAACAGGTATACCAACTAGCAAAAGCTTTAAACTCCTCGTTGCCGAAGATGATTATGAGCTAACAGTCGACTGTTGCTTACAGTCGACTGTTGCTTACAGTCGACTGTTGCTTACAGTCGACTGTTGCTTCCAAGTCCCTTATATGTCTCACAACTGGTATCGCCTATTTTTGGTTTCAGTGTGTACCTTACTCCTGAAGTTGTCAACCCCTTGAAACTTTCAAACTGGTTTATCTCATGAAGGATTTTTGTTCAAAAAAATGGATGACATATATTTTGATCAGCTCTTCAAGGGCTATCGATTGCCCTAACCACAACAAAAGCATATCGGAAAAAGGGACTAAATTGACTTTGCAGTCAGTTGAACTTTATCCTTTTCAATCGTAGACATCGTGACGGATGAAAACTTGGAATAATATCCTATATAATCTAGTTGGTATTATAAAGCTATCCGAAACTTTTTAGGATTAAAATACCATAGATGACACTATTAATTATAACGAAACTACCTTGTTTTACATTACAGTATCGTTTGTACCCGTTGCGTTAACAGTAAATCCTAGGTTACAGCGGTAGACCAACGATACAGACTTTCTTACCATCAGATTTATATAAATCGAATACAATGTGCAACAATTTGAACAAATTTCTAGCCCCTCGTGCACCGATTCTACTGACAAGTCCCTTTCCCGTGATAGACATCAAGTTCACCGGATAAAAATAATGGGTACACCGACTAGCAAAAGTTGAAAACCCCTCATCGCTGAAGATTTGTGTAGCATAACAGCCGATTATTACTTACAAGTCCCTTGCATGTTTTACATTTGGGAACCAAATTGTTCATCAAATGACAGGTACGCCAACTAGCGAGAGCTGCAAACCCCTCATTGCCGAAGATGATTATGAGCTAACAGTCGCCTGTCGCGTACAAGTCCCCTAAATGTCTCACAACTGGTATCGCCTATTTTTGGTTTCAGTGTGTACCTTACTACTGAGGTTGTCAACCCCTTGAAACTTTCAAACTGGTGTATCTCATAAAGGAATTTTTTTTTACCAAAAAATGGATGTCATATACTTTGATCAGCTCATTAGCGGCTATCGATTGCCGTCGAAGTTGAACTTTATCCTTTTCAATCGTAGATATCGTGACGGATGAAAACTTGGAACAATATCTTATATAATCTAGTTGATATTATAAAGCTATCCGTAACTTTTCAGGATTAAAATACCATAGATGACACTATTAATTATTACAAAAGTACGTTATTGTTTTACATTACCCTATCGTTTGTACCCGTTGCGTAAACAGTTAATCCTAGGTTATAGCGATAGACCATCGATACAAACTTTCTTACTGTCATATGTACAGAAATCGAACACAATGTGCACCAATTTACAAAAATTTCTAGCCCCTCGTGAACCGATTCTTACTTACAGGTCCGTCTCCCGTGATTGACATCAAATTCACCGGAAACAAATAATGGATATACCAGCTATCAAAAGTTGCAAGCCCCTCATCGCTGAAGATGATTATAGCATAAGCTTTTTAAACGGGATGTTCTAAAAAAATTAATCACATGATCAAAAGGTATTCTTCAACGTTGTAAAAACAACAACAAAATAATATAGGAAGATGGGACTAAATTAACTTTGCAGTCAGTTGTACTTTATCCTTTTCAATCGTAGACATCGTGACGGATGAACACTTGGAACAATATCTTATATAATCTAGTTGGTAATAGAAAGCTATCCGTAACTTTTCAGGATTAAAATACCATAGATGACACTATTAATTATTATGAAACTACCTCATTGCTTTACATTTTCGTTTGTATCCGTTTTGTAAACAGTTAATCCTCGGTTACACTGATAGACCATCGACACAAACTTTCTTACCGTCAGATTTATAGAAATCGAATACAATGTGCACCCATTTGCAAAAATTCCTAGCCACTCGTGAACCGATTCCTACTTACAAGTCCCTCTCCCGTGATATACATTAAGGTAACCGGAAACAAATAATGGGTACACCAGCTAGCAAAAGCTGCAAACCCATCATCGCAGAAGATGATTGTAGCATAACAGTCGATTATTACTTACAAGTCCCTTGCATATCTTACCATTGGGGACCAAATTGGGGAACCCGTCACTACGCCCACCCGTCATTTCGCCCACCCGTCACTTCGCCTACAAAATCCGTCAGTTCGCCCACTTTTTCCGACAGTTCGCCTAAACGTTAGTTCGCCCACTTTTTCCGACAATTCACCCACCCGTCACTACACCCACCCGACACTACGCCCACCCGTCACAACGCCCACCCGTCACAACGCCCACCCGTCACAACGCCCACCCGTCACAACGCCCACCCGTCACAACGCCCACCCGTCACAACGCCCACCCGTCACAACGGGAACCCGTCACTACGCCCACCCGTCACTACGCCCACCCGTCACTTCGCCTAAGAATTCCGTCAGTTCGCCCACTTTTTCCGACAGTTCACCTAAACGTCAGTCCGCCCAATTTTTCCGACAGTTCGTCTACCCGTCACTACGCCTACCCGTCACTACGCCCACCCGTCACTACGCCCACCCGTCACAACGCCCACCCGTCACAACGCCCACCCGTCACTACGTCCACCCGTCACTACGCCCACCCGTCACTACGCCCACCCGTCACTACGCCCACCCGGCAGTTCGCCTACCGTCAGTTCGCCTAAAAATCCGTCAGTTCGCCCAACTTTTCCGACAGTTCGCCCACCCGTCATTTGGCCCAAATATCCGTCAGTTGACCCACCCGTCATTCCGCCTAAAAATCCGTCAGTTCACCCAACTTTTCCGACAGGTCGCTCACCCGTCATTTGGCCCAAATATCCGTCAGTTGACCCACCCGTCATTCCGCCTAAAAGTCCGTCAGTTCACCCAACTTTTCCGACAGGTCGCTCATCAAGCCTCATGCAAGCCTGCATCATTTCGCCCAAAAATCCCTCAGTTCCGCCAACTTTTCCGACAGTTCGCCCACCCGTCATTTGGCCCAAAAATCCGTCAGTTGGCCCACTCCTGAAATCCGTCAGTTCGCCCACTCTTGAAATCCGTCAGGTGACTCACTCTTGAAATCCGTCGTCTGGCCCACTCCCCGTCAGTTCGCCCAATTTTTCCGACAGTTCGCCCACCCGTCATTTGGCCCAAAAATCCGTCAGTTGACCCACTCCCGAGATCCGTCACTTCGCCCAATTTAAAAACCCAATTTTGCAGGATCATTAAATCCACGAAAAAGTGCCGCGACCCCAGGGGAATAATCAGCTCAACTCGGCCCTGTCAGTAAAATAAGGGACGCAATCCCAGAAGATTACTCAAACAGAGGCGACCTTCCTTGTTTAATTAGGTCAATACGAGATGCCTATGGGTGCAACTTTTATGTTTACGTAAAGAAAGATATGAAGATGGGTTTAACAAAGGTATTATATGAAAAAGCACCGAGACCCCAGAGGAATAATCAGAAGGAGCCGACAATTACGTAGACATTTAGTCAGAAACGTGGGGAGCTTTGCGAGATTCTGCGGCAAATTCAGTTGGAAAATCTAAAAGATGAAAAAAAAAAAAAGGAAAAATAGAGTAACGAGCAGTAAAGGGTTCTGATTGGCAATACGATTTAGAGTCGTTCACACGGAAATGGAAAGTAAAAGCATAATAGAAATAATATAATGCAGGACTTTACTACCGAGCTTCCGTGTACTATCTCCGAGTATATTCGCAAGCTATCTGCAATGTCTGAGTCTCTACTCTGTACAGAAAGCGTTCTCTTGTCAGTGGGAAAACTTTTTTTCCTAAATTTACGTAGCCCACAAACTAAATTTAAACTGCTCATCAACGTTATGTGATTCAAGGTATGTGAGAATTATAAATTTCTTTCGCCGACGGCTTTCAACCCAGCAAACCCGAATATTCAAAAGCTTTTCCAAAATATGATCGTAGATTCGTACAGAACAGAATTTCCAACATTGAGTCCCTTGTGCTGTTAACCAAGGACACACCCATGGTTGCTTACTGCAATATCTACTGCCAGTTTGGGGCCAGGGGTGGCCCGAAAGGGGGGGGGTGAGTGGGGGTGACATCTGTCAAACACAATCTCCGAGTCGTTTGAATTTTTTATTTAATATCATCGTAAATCCGGCCCAGTCAAAGGCAAGCCGAGTCGTTTAAATCAGGTTTCAATACCCCGTCAGGGCGGTACGTGACATGATTATTTCTCGAACGACGGGTACCATTGCACCCTTGTTTTAAAACCTGTTCTAGTCGTATATGATTTGTATCTATCTAATCAACTTCAAATAAAACTTACACTTTTACCAATTTTTTTCCGGTTTTGGCCGGATTCCGGGCGAAATACTCGGCCGGGTAGAAAAGAATTATCATATACGGATTCAGCATGCTTTGTTGCCCCTAAACCAAGCGTTTAATCAACTTCAAATAAAACTTTTACCTTTAATAAATTTTCTGGCTTCGGCCGGGTTCCGGACGAACTAATTGTTCGGCGAGAAAATCAGTTTCAGATATGGATTCAGCATGTCTCCTTTCCCCTATATCGACTATCTTATTTGCTTTTTAAAACATTTTTTTTCGTCTCTTAATTTGAAACCCCTCCCTCACCCCTAGGTATGGGGCTACAGAGCTCATCTCCGAACTTGACCTGTACGTTGACCCAATAGATCCTCATACCAATTTTCAAGAAAATATCTCTACCCTTTCGAGATTTATCGTGCTAACAGACGGACGGACGGACAGATGGATAACTTTTGCGAAGTCGTAGGCATATTTATTCAAACAATGTTTACAACGGATACGTCAGCTACGATTCTTCATCAGCGATATTTCGGCCCTTCTTGTCAAGGGTCCTCATCAGGCTGACAATCCTCTGGTTCAACTTCGGGGAAGGAAACAAACCTGTAATCTATATTACAGGTTTGTAATATACTATATATAATATTTGTCATAGGTATATGACCATAAGCATAATTCAGAGTTTATAAACTGTTGTTTATAGTTGTTTATAAACTTTACGCAACGTTCAGATTTGATACAAGAGAGTATTACTGCGACAAGTAAACCAGAAGTTAATGCTGGATTGTATAAAGGCCCTGCCTTGGTTTATCAATGATCAATAAATTTAATACAAATTCTACTTCTGGTTTATTTGTCACAGTAAGAGTACACAGTTGACCACATTTACAATAAGCTTAGCAGAAATGATAGTGCTTGGCCTAAACATAGGGGTTTCTTACCTATGAAACCCTCGTACACCAGGTGTCAGTCAGGTATGCATAGTAACTTTGTATAATCAGTAGGCTATATCGGTCTGCAACATCACCGGGTGCTGGAGCTTTGTTGAGGATACGCACGTGATCCATGTTACTTTATTTTACGTATTTACCTCTTTTTTTAATTGAAAGCCTACTGTTGTAGTCAATAAGGTAAGAAGTGGAACGATATTAAACAAGACCAAAGGTTTCGATGGGATCCCAAAAGTTCAAATTTGATCCAGACAATTGGGTCTTGTCTTCGCCAATCCAGTCTTCGCCAGACTCCTTGAACACTTTTACTATTAAAGTTTAGAAAAAGATTAAGGCAAAATAGCTAATCATATGAGAAAACCAAGTTCAGATATGGATTCAGCATGTGTGTTTACCCCTTTAAGTCATATCTATTTTGACGAAGCATATCGAAACTTCCTGCCTTACTTCTGCCAATTTTCCGGTTTCGGCGGAATTTCGGAACTACTTGTCCTGCGAAAAAATAAAGCTCAAAAAACGAATTCAGCATGTCTCCTTAAATCCAACCTCTAATCAACTTGCAATTAAAATTTTACTTTTAACAAATTTTCCGGTTTCAGCCGGATTCCGAGCGATCTATACGTCCGGTGAGAAAATAGTTGTCATATGCGAATTCAGCTTGTCTACTTACCCGCAAGTCGAACATCTTATCAAATTTAAATAAAACTTTTACTTTAAACAAATTCTCCGGTTTTGGCCGGATTCCTGCCGAACTAATTGTCCGGCGAGAAAATAATTTTCATATTCGGATTCAGCATGTCTCCTTACCCTTAATTCGACTATTTCATTAGCTTTTAAAAAGTATTTTGTGTTCCCCTTAATTTCAAACCCCTCCTCCACCCTTAAATATGGAGCTACATGGACCATCTTCGAACTTGACCTGTATTTTGACCTAAAGACTCTTCATGCCAAGTCTGATCAAAATATCTCAACCCCTTCGAGAGTTATCGTGCTAACAGACGGACGGACAGACAGACAACTTTACGATGTCATAGGCAGGGGCGTCACTATGGGGGGGGGGACTCCCCCCCCTAAAGGTCCTGAGAAAGTACTTTCGTCGGGCGAAGCCCGGCGAAAGTTCACTTGTTTGTCGGCGCGAAGCGCCGGCAAACACAGAAAAAATAATATTTTGTAAGCCTTTTATCAGGCATCGGTCGATTCGTCGGCACATCGGGTGTTTTTATATGCAAGAAATAAAATCCTGCAAACGTTTATCGGGCAAAACACTGAAGAAATCGAATTGTGCATGCTTTTGTCGTGCCTCGGTATTCTCGTCGGCACATCGGGTTCTTTTTATACAGAAGGAATCCAGAAGAAATAAAAACAAATTATGTTTTTGTCGGGCGTCGGTCGACTCGTCGGCACATCGGGTTCTTTTTATACGCAAGAAATAAAATCCTGCAAACATTTGTCAGGCAAAGCACTGGAGAAATCGAATTCTGCAGGCTTTTGTCGTGCCTCGGTTCGTCGGCACATCGGGTTCTTTTTATACATAAGAAATCCAGAAGAAATATTTTTGTATGCTTTTGTCGGGCGTCGGTCGACTCGTCGGCATATCGGGTTCTACTTATGCGTAAGAAATCAAATTTTGCAAACATTGTCGGGCGCACCCAGGAAGTTTAAGTTTCATTGGCACACGGGGTTATTTTTACACGTATGAATCAAGTTCTGTGCAGTCTAGCAAAACACAGAACAAATCAAATGCTCGATGGTTTTGTCGGGCGTCGGTATTCTCGTCGGCACATCGGGTTCTTTTTACAAAAAGAAAGAAAAAATTAAATTCTCTAACTTTTTATCGGGCGCATGCCGAAAGTAGAAGTCTCGTCGGTACATCAGCTTCTATATACGCGTAAAAAATAAAGTTCTTTACAATCTTGTCGGGCAAAACACAGAAGAAATCGAATTCTGAATGCTTTTGTCGGGCGTCGATGTTCTTGTCCGCACACCGGGTCTTTTATACGGAAGAAATCAAATTCTGCAAATATTTGTCGGTCGCAAATTTTTCCGGAAAAATACAGATTAAAGAAAAATTCGCCGGCGTTGCTTAGTTCAACTTGTTCTGGGTACAGTCGTTGGAAGCTTCGCTTCTTAGCAAAAGTTGAAACAAAAAGCCGAATATGTGAAATTAAATATATGTATTTACATCAAAGGAACAATGTCAACTGATGCATTACAGTAAGTTTTAAACAAAATTTCGCCTGCGGCGCATTTTGTAGTATTCCCTATTTGGAAGAATGGTGTTTCATTTAGTTTTCCTTTTAGGATAGAAATTCTTGGGGTTTGAAACACGTTAAAAGCCGGAGATTGTATGGTACTATAGCTGAATTTTCAGCAAAAAAAAAAAAGATTAAAAAATTTCGCATGCGGCGCTTGGTTTAACTGGCCTTGGTACAGCCGTTGGAAGTTTCGCTTTCCAGCGTAAGTTAAAATGAAAAGCCGAATATGTGAACTTTAAAATACGAAATTATACCAAAGGAATAACCTCAATTGATGCGTTGTTATAGTTAGTTCACACAAAATTTCGACTGCGGCGCATTTTGTAGTATTCTTTATTTAGAAGAACAGTGTTTCATTTAGCTTGGCGTTTTAGGATTGAAATTCGCTGAAACACGTTAAAAGCTAGAACTTGTATAGTAGGTATAGCTAAATTTTTCCGGAAAAAAAGGCAGATTTTTAAAATTTCGCCTGCGGCGCTTAGTTTAACTTGTTCTTGGTACAGTCGTTGGAAGCTTCGCTTTTTTAGCGAAGGCTAAAATGAAAAGCCAAATATGTGAACTTAAAATACGAAATTACATCAAAGGAATAATCTCAACTGATGCATTACAGTTAGTTTTACCCCGATTCTATTCTGTGCTGGCGGGAAATGTACGCCGTTGCCGCGAAGCGGCAACGGCGAGTTTTGTCGGCACATTTTTAAGTCCGTCGGCACAAACCGGACGCCCCCCCCCCCCCAAAGGTAAAAGGCTAGTGACGCCCCTGGTCATAGGTATCCCTCAACTTACGTTTTGGGATCCCAAAAAGGAAGCATTCATACGCGAAAGTTGGACCAGTCTCGATTTCAATAAAAGCGACTTTTTACTAGATCTGTTCGATATGTTCGACAACTCACTCGTTTAGTACATATGGCAACGTCAAATTACATGTAAAAAAAAATCGAGCTTTAAATGTAAGAAGACTGGACTACTTGTTGGACATGATTCTGGTCAGTGATACACGGTGAGTGAGGGAATTGAGTGAGTTCCTCAGCTGTTGTCTGACACATGACAACTTGTAAAAAAACAACACATTTTAGCTCAACGTCTTATTTTTCAACTTTATCTCTAATTTTTTGTAATTTTTCACAGTTTTTCAAGGAATATTCACAATTTTCGCAAGATTAAATGGAGGTACTGAAATTTTAACACGACCTGTCTAAATTTCTTTTTATGGCACTTGTAGCCTCTGTCTCAAATGCAATACACCTATCGTAATTCCGTCTGTCGGTCTGTCCGGTTTTTTTTTTCACACTTTTTCGAGCTAGGGTACTTCCTGATGTACTAGGACGATGAAACTTGGCAGACTTGTCAGGGACCAACCAAACTAACCTGGATATAACCAGTTTCTCGATCCGACCATCTGCGGGGGAGTAGGGGGCGGAGGAATTAGGGTAGTTTTTCACCCGTTTCCGAGTTAGGGTACTTCCAGATGTGCTAGGACGTGAGGGACTGGAAGGAGGGGGAATCTGGAATATCGAGTTATGCGTAACTCTGGGACGGGTGTTGGATTTGAGTGAAATTTCATAATTGAACAAAGGACATGTCTCTGGGGATCTTTTTCATGTCAGGAAGATGGGGGGGGGATACGTGAAAGGCTGATACTGGAGAGATTGGGATGGAACTTTCTGGGAGTAAGAAAAAGATGCTCTGGATAAATCTTTTTCACAACTGGATTGACTTCGGCGATTGTGGGGGGAGTTTGAGGGGAGGGTGGGGGTGTCGGAATTCTGGTGATCACGATTTAAGGCACTTAGATGTGCTAGGACGATCTTGGCTGGAATATTAGACATTCGAGAAGATTGGCTTAGAAATCGCCACTTTTCAAATCCGACTATTCCTTAAAGTACCAATCTTGATTGTAAAGTAAGAAAAATACTTTTAAGCGAAATATAAATTTTCATGGGTTTTGCTTACAAATGAAGTTCCAGCTCCCTTAAAGTGCGCATGTTAACTGCAAAGTCGGAAAGCACTTTTTATCAAATGGTTCATCTCAACTTATGATAGTGGATTCAACAGCTATGGGGAAGTTGATAGAGGGGTGATCGGAAATTTCAAGAAACGGATAGAATGGAGGGATCGGAGTTAAACTTGCTGGGAAGAACAAGCATTTATTCTAGATAAATCGTTTGCACAATTGGACTGGAGCAGGACACTTGGGGGTAGGAGGTGGAGGGGGGCCTTCCAGAATTCCTGTGATGGCGTTTTTCAGGACGAAAGTTGGCAGGCATATCGGGACCCGAACATCTGACAGACCCCTTACCTACTACATACAGCTGCAAGTGCCATTTGAGCTTACAACAATTTTTTTGCACCCATCTTCATACTCTTCTTTACGAAAACATAAAAGCTGCACTAATAATCAACTCGTGTTGATCCTAATAAAACGAGAAAGGGTGTCTCCAATGGAGTAATCTTCCGTCCGTCTGTCCGTCTGTCAGTACGATAAATCTCGAAAGGAATGGGCTATTTTGATGAAACTTGGTGTGAGGATTCTTTCTGTCAACGGTAAGATCAAGTTCGTACATGGGCTCTGTAGTCCTACATTTAAGGGGGAGGGGGTCAAATTAAGGGGTAAAAAGACATGCTGAACACGATGGTGAAAATCATTTTCTCGTCGAACAACTAGTTCGCCCGGAATCCGGCCAAACCGGAAAATTTGTGGTTGGTTATAATTAAAAGTGTTCTTTGAAGTTGATTAGATGTTCTATTATGGAATAAGAAGACATACTGAACGCGATGATGAAAACCATTTTCTCGTCGAACAACTAGTTCGCCCGGAATCCGGCCAAACCGGAAAATTTGTTAAAAGCGAAAGTTTCGTTTGAAGTTGATTAGATGACAGACTTAGGGCTAAGAAAAGACGCTGAGTCTGTATATGACACTCATTTTTACCCGGACATATAATTAGTCTGGAATCCGGTTGAAACCGGAAATTGTACAAGTTAAAGTTTTATTTGAATTTATTAGATGTTCTTTATAGGGATAAGGAGATACGCTGACTTCGTTTCTGGATTGTTCTTTTTTTGCTGGACAAGTAGTTCACTCGGAATTTGGCCGAAACCGGAAATTTGGCAGATGTAAAGCAGGAAGTTTCGGTCAGTATCGTCAAAATAGAAATGGCTTATAAAGGTATATCTGAACTTGGTTTTCTCAGATGGTTAGCGTGGCGAAGACTAGATCTAGCGAAGACAAGACCCAACTCCCGGGATCAAACATTAGATTTTTGGGATCCCATCGAAACCTTAGGTCTTGTTTCTCAAGAGATATCCTCTTGTTACATGGAATCCCAAAACTTGCAATGGATATTGCAATCTGTAACCCTGGTCGGTCGTGGTTAATCCGCGAAATTTCTCGAAAAAGCTTAGTAGCTTTTGGACATTCGGGTCCCTGGTTTGAAAGCCTTCGGTTCTTATACATATAAACACATATCTTTGATGTCCTATTTATATTCAGTTGGTAGGCTACGTAGAATTAGAAAAACCATCTTCCCACTAACAAGAGGAAAATTTCCGTAAAGAGTTGAGTCTCGTACATTGCAATTACTTTTGATAGTAGGGCTAATATTCTCTCCAAGAAATACTAGGAAGCGACACGAGAAAGCTTGGCATTAAAATCTACGACCTAACCCTCAACTTAGGTCCGAGTCTCGATACGCAACGGGCGATGCTCTACACGGCATTGAAGAACGAAAAGTTCGCTTACAGTCCGAATAACGTACAATAAAAGGATTGTTTTCGAGTTGTAGGTGTTTCCTGATTTCCATCTGAGGGACTGGAATTCACGAAGGCTCTGCAGATGTTCTTTAGCACTACCATTGTAGCACAAAAAATCATATCATACCACCGACCTAACGGGGTTTGAAACCAGGTTTAAACGACTCGGCTTGCCTTTGACAGGGACGGATTTACGACTGAAGCTGGACAAAAGTGCCATAATTAAAAATAAAAAATTCGGATTGTCTTAAAATAAAACGAGCGTCCGGTACCTCGATGAGGCCAAAATAAAAGAGTGATAGGACTTAGCAAAAGGCAGGAGAGGGGTGAATCTCCGCTCCTTCTGGCCACCACTTATTCCTACTATGCTTTTACTTTTTATTTCCTTGTGAACTACTCCCAATCGAGTTGCCAGTCGAAAACTTTCGCTGCACGTTACTCTATTTTTACCTTTTACTTTTGTGCTCATCCTCTATATTTTCCTTTCGTATTTTATGCAGAATCTAAAAAGAAGCTTCTGATATTTCTGACTAAATGTTTACGTAATTATTATAGTGAAAAAATAACATAAAAAACGACGAAATACAGTTCCGAAACCTACCTAGGATGTTGAACTTTGGATAGGTCTGTTTGCGCGTATCGTTGCAAAAACCTTTAAATTTCCGTAAAAATTAGCAGGTTCAGGTTCAGGTTCTTTTATTTCAAAAATACTTTGTGACAATATATTTTGATCACTGGGGGCCGGCAGGGATACGAGCTCGTTAGCTCGGCCGGCGTTAGCAACAACCTCTTTATCAAGCAACAAAGTTTGTTACAAACTATTTGAACAGCTTTTCTTTTCACCCATCTTCACGTGAACGGGATCTTTTTTTTAAGCAAACAGAACAGTCGCACCCAAAGAAATTTTGTATCGACCATAATTAAATGAAAAAAGGTTCGCTCCTTCTGATTATTCCCCTGGGTTCGCGCCCCTTCTTCATAGATGCTACTGATCTAGCAAAGTTGGGCCAACTGTCGGATTTTTGGGCCAAATGACGGGTAGGCGAAGTATCGGAAAAGTTGGGCTAACTGACGGATTCTTAGGCGAAATGACGGGTGGGTGACTGTCATAAAAATTGGGCGAACTGACGGATTTTTAGGCGAAATGACGGATAGGTTAACTGACGGATTTTTGGGCCAACTGACGGACGGGTGGGCAAACTGTCGGAAAACTGGGCGAATTGACGTATTCTTAGGCGAAATGACGGGTGGGTCAACTGACGGATTTTTGGGCCAAATGACGGGTGGGCGAACTAACGGTGGGTGAACTGACGGGTGGTTCAACTGACGGTGGGCGAACTGACGGGTGGGAGTAGTGACGGGTGGGTGAACTGACGGGTGGACGTAGTGACGTTGGGCGAACTGACGGGTGAGCGTAGTGACGGGTGGGCGTAGTGACGGGTGGGAGTAGTGACGGCTGGACGTAGTGACGGGTGGACGTACTGACGTTGGACGAACTGACGGGTGGACGAACTGTCGGATTTTGGAAGTGGGCGAACTGACGGGTGGAGGTAGTGACAGCGACCCCCAAATTGTTCTTACCATCGAATACACCGGAAACATAAATAACAGGTATACCAACTAGCAAAAGCTGCAAACCCCTCATTACCGAAGATGATTATGGGCTAACAGTCGACTGTTGCTTAAAAGTCCCCTATATGTATCATAACTGGTATCGCCTATTTTTGGTTTCAATGTACCTTACTATGAAGTTGTCAACCCCTTTGAAATTTTCAAACTGGTGTATCTCATGAAGGAATTTTTGTACCAAAAAATGGATGACATATACTTTGATCAGCTCATCAATGGCTATCGATTGCCGTCGAAAAAAAAATTCTACCTGTCTTAGTTCAAAAGTTGACTTTTTTGCCGTAGGCCAACTTTCTAACGTCGCGACTTAGAAAGGAGCAAAGGATAAGCTCTAGTTTCTTTAGCAATGAGAGAACTTTTAAAGTTTAAGAGGCACATCTGATACCGTTACTCTACCACAAACCAAAGTGCAAAAAAAAAATTATAAACTCAGCTGAAATCGTCGCAGACATGGACAGAAACAATAGATGGCAGCACTTTCGGACCCGTGGGAAAAAGCCACTTTTTTGTCTCTGTAGATTTTTCTATTTATCACTCAAAGAAGATATGTTGGCTATGGGGCCAGGTAACTGCCGCATATATTTAACACTTATAGATTTTAGTCCATCTTCAATCTGAAACTGGTGCCTGCCTGCTAGCGTGCTAGAACGGAGCTTTCCACTCGAAAGCAGAAACATCTTTTGATGAAACGAAAGGTTCGCTACACAACTTCAGATAGTCCTCTCTGACATAGGCTATACAACTCCACTTCACTTCGCAAACCGTAGGCTCTGGCTCGAGGACAAGCAAAAACCATCCTTATTGGCCCCAGGCAAGAGTTATACGGAGCTTTCCAAAATGTAATGTCATATTCATCAATCCGGCCTAAGGTCCACACTTTCCGTAAAAACCGCACAGGTTAGACCCTTTTCAGTTACCAGGAATAAAATGAAATCGGAGTCATAGAAAAAAAAAAAAAAAAAAAAAAAAAAAACGAGGACAAAACCAAAGTGTTGCTCTCGCAACACAATAACTTCACCGTTATAATAACTGTAGACATCCAAGTCATTCAATCTGTCAAAAAACAGTAACCATAGAGGTATCAACACATGCAATGGACAAATAATATCTGAACTTAATTTGAACGGATGATGACGCATTGTACTGACTCACTACAACTCAAATAACACAAAAAGTGCAGTAGAAAAATAGAGAACTTTTATTATAAAAAAGAGAGAGCATAAAAAGAAACATGCACTGGAAGAAGTTGAACTATACTAAAAACAACACTAAAGAAAAGAAGGCTATGCGACCTTTCTGTAACCAAGGTTTTCTTAAACCAAGGAGACGCCTACATCTTGGTCCATTCATTTGATCAGCTAGCGAATGTTAGATTTCTGGCACTGATTAATTTTTCAGTCATTCGGGTTCGAGACGGAGAATTTGGGAAAAGACAATTCAGTGTATTTCAAGTCAGACCAGAGGAAGGTCGGTGCTGAGAAAATGTAAACGTTTGGTGTTGACTAAACTTTAGCCGATTATCTAAGGATCGTGACTAGCACGAAAAATCTATATTTTCTGTTTACTAACAGAACTGATTGTCTCCAGGACGGTTTATAAGTGTAAATGCGTCCGGCGCCTCGCTGGCCGCTCGGCTCTATGTATATTATTATTATTAAGTTTTTAATTCAACTACCGCCATAAACTAACATACAAACAACAAGCAAAAAAAAAACACTATGGTACAACATCAATGTATCTACAGCAGATGCCTCCAAACTGGTAGATTGTGGAAAATGGGGTTTGCTGCCAGGATGATCAGACAGTTCTCCGACCGCCATAATCTTACAACCAAAGATGACCGGGCTTTACGAGCAAGTTCAGCAAAACTGCAGCAATGGTTGTGGACAAATGCCTGACTTACGCTCTCCCGAGCCGGCAGACGAATCAGACGTCTAAATATTCTCTTGTAACAAGCCTCCAGATTACAGTACGACCTGTTGGTACAACGATAATATAAAGCTAGCGCAAAAAACTGGTAGCAATACGTCTTAAACAGCCTTATCTTAATTGCACTGTTTACAAAACCAAATTTCCATATTAAAACGTTCCCTCTCTTTGTGCGCAAGGTCACGGAGGTGAGTATCATCCTTCAAATTCTCATTGACGAAGAAACCTAAATATCTAAATTCAGTAACGTAGCAAACATTTCGGCCCGACAACACAATGGGAATCCTAGGTACAGAACAACTAATAGGTAGGAAAGCCATAGCCACAGTTTTCTTAGGATTAAAAATAATGTTATGCTCCTCTGTAAATCTATCACACACCCTCAGGAGCTTATTAAGACCAAACGCCGTAGGGGAAAGAACAACAAGATGGTCAGCGAAAAGAAAATGGTTAAAGCAAACTCCACCAATAAAACAACCTGTATTTGAATCATTCAGGCTTTGAGAAAGTAGATCAACATAAACAGCATAAAGCAATGACGATAGCACCCCTCCTTGCCGCAAATCATTAATCAACCCGAATGAACTACTTGTTTCACAACCCCATTTTACACAAAAATGCTGATTCCGGAACCAAAAAGCCAAAAGACGAAGAAATTGCACCGGAACCTTTCTATCCTGCAAAATTTTTAAAATTTTACCATGGTTGACTCTGTCAAAAGCCTTAGTTGAATCGACGAAGCACGCAAATACAGGTGTTGAGTAAAACCGGAAGCATTCAACCACGAACTTAAACAAAACAAGAGCTACGAGCTCATATGGCACTTGTACGAGTAGGCTGTATCCTACAAGAAAGTAGATGAGAACCTCACAAAGTACACCCGCCATCCAAAAATGCGGTTCGGAAATAGAAATAGGATATTTAGTTTCACTCATTTCTGAGCAGTTCCGGCATCTTCTCGATTGTCTGTAGCAAATGCACATGACTGTTCAAACTTTCATCCCAATAAATCCATTTGTTTGATCCCTAGACGTGCTACACGATTTCCGGTACTCACTCTATCTCCACCTACCGTGGCCGAATAAGTTCTATCCCGACCGCTGCACTCTAAGCGTTTGTCAAGATTTCTGGTTTCCTCCACCAGCTCCCCCCCCCCCCCAGTGTCATCGGATCCGGTCCGGATTTAAGTGGGACGTCTGAGACACGAGGTCATCCTAAATATCAACTTTCATCAAGATCCGACCAACCGTTCGCAAGTTAAAAATACCTCAATTTTGGCTTCCCCGTCCCTCCACCCCCCACCCCCAGATGGTCGGATCGGGGAAGTGACTATTTCCTATTTAATCTGGTTGGGTCCTTGGCATGCTTGCCAATTTTCATTGTCCTAGCACAACAGGAAGCATCGAACTCGCGGGATCACTAGAAATTAGGACTCCCCCCCCAACTCCCCCAAAGTGAGCGGATCCGTTCCGGTTATCTCAGTCAGGTATCTAGGACTTGTGCTTGTTCTTTCTACCAAGTTTCATCCGGATCTCTCCACTCTGAGCGTTTTTCAAGATTTCCGGTTTCCCCTTCCAACTCCCCCCAATGTCACCGGCGTCTGAGACATGAGGTCCTTCCATATATCAAGTTTCGTTAAGATCCGACGACCCGTTCGTAAGCTGAAAATATATAATTTTTCCAATTTTTTCCGGATTCCCCATCCCTCCACTCCCCTCAAGACCCACCCCCAAGATTCATCGGATCCGGTCCGGACTTGAAATGAGACATCTGAGACACGAGATCTTTCCAGATATCAAGTTTCATTAAGATCCGATCACCCGTTCGAGAGTGATGAATGTCCCTATTTTCCGGATTCCGCCCCCTCCCCCACGATGGTCGGATCGGGCAAGTGACCAACTTAGTCTGGTCGGGTCCCTGATATGCCTGCGAAGTTTCATCGTCCTAGCTTGCGTGGAAGTGCCCAAACTATTATTTATGTTTCTTGACTATGTCCAGGTTAATCAGGTCGTCAATCTTTTAACAATATATACTCCCGCATTCGCTCCCTAATACATCCAATATTCCTGACAAGTTCCATTATCCTAACAATGTAATTTGTTTAGATGATCCACTTTGTCTACGTTCCCGCATTCGCTCTCTCAAACATGGACTCGTGGCTCAGTTGGTATAGCGTTGGCCTTACAACACAGAGGTTCCTGGTTCGCTCCCGCATTCGGGCAGCGCTTTTTTTGCTACTTTTCGCTCCACTTTTGCTTTATAGTTTCCGGACTCCCGGATCCGGGGAAAGTCGGATTGAAGAAATGATTAATTGTAAGTTGATCTGGTCCGGTCCCTGATATGCCTGCCAAGTTTCATCGTCCTAGCTTATCTGGAAGTGCCCGAACTAGCAAAACCGGGACCGACAGACCGACTGACGGACAGAAATTACAATCGCTATATGGCACTTGACCGAAGGGCAAGTGCCATAAAAATAACAAAGTCTACTCCATGTGAAGACTTAAACCCAAACTGAAAATCCGTTGTTCGCAAACAACCAGACAATTTCATAAGCACACATTTTTCAAGCCAATTGCTTTGGTCTATAGTTATCAGATTGCTAACGTTGCTAACACAGTACTTTTCATTTCCAGCAAATTTCAAATGTCTTGCCGAAATACCGTCCGCACCACCAGTTTTATTTACATTAAGATCCTTTAACAAAACCTCAACTAGATCAGGGGCAGGGGGCAGCAGAGACTAAAATTTCCGACATTAACCCCCCGTGGGGTGGTCCCTTTTTCAGAAAATGTCCAAATTTAAATTGGGTGGTCTTTTGCCAGAATCAAAACGTTCCAAATTTAAATAGGGTGGTCTTTTTGCCAGAATCAAAAGGTCCAAATTTAAATTGGGTGGTCTTTTGCCTGAATCAAAAGGTCCAAATTTCAATTGGGTGGTCTTTTATGAGAATGTAAGGGTATAAGCTTAAATTAAACAAAATTTTAGCCAATATGGCCTAATCTCAGTGATATTTCAGCCAAAGGAGCTTAATTAAAGTGGTATTTTAGCCAAGATACACCAAAAGGTTCCCCAAATGGACAGAAAACTTTCTCAATGGAGAATTGGGTAAGCTAGATACCAATGTACGATAGACAGTCGAATATATTATTCGTTTTTTTAGGATCCCAAAACGCTAAGTGGAGGGATACGTATGACATCGCAAAAGTTGTCCGTCTTTTAGCACGATAAGTCTCGAAGGGGTTGAGATATTTTGATCAAACTTGGCATCAGGACTCTTTAGGTCAAAGTGCATGTCAAGTTCGAAGATGGGCTATGTAGCCCAATATTTACGGGTGGGTAAGGGGTTTGAAATTAAGGAGGAGCAAATACTTTTTAAAAGCTAATGAAATAGTCCACTTAGGGGTAAGGAGACATTTCTGGAAATTTCTCGCCGGACAAATAGTTCACCCGGAATCCGGCGACAATTGGAAAATTTGTGAAAAGTAAAAGTTTAATCTGAAGTTGATTAAATGTTCATTTTAAGGGCAAGGAGACGTGCTGAGCCCGAATATGAAAATTATTTCTAGCCAGACAATTAGTTCGGCCGGAATCCGGCCAAAACCGGAGACTTTGTTTAAATAAAAAGTCTTCTTTAAATTTGATAAGATGTTCGATTTGCGGGTAAGAAGACATGCTGAATTCGTATATGACAATCATTCTCTCACCGGACATATAGATCTCTCGGAATCCGGAAAATTTGTTAAAAGTAGAAGTTTAATCTGAAGATTAAACGAAAAGATCAGAGGTTGGATGTAGGGGCAAGGAGACATGATGAATTCGTTTTTGAGCTTTAATTTTTTGCCAGAAAAGCAGTTTTTCCGGGATCCGGCCGAAACCAAAAATTGGCCAGAAGTAAGGATGGAAGGATATACGACGTACTGTAGGCTATAGAGTAAACCATATGCTGAATCCGTATCTGTATATTTGACAGACGCAAAATGGATATCTGAAAACATCTGAACTTGGTGAAATCCATCTGGCGTATCCGTTTTGCACTGTCAATTCTCAATTATTACCATTGGCCTTAATCTGTTCCTAATTTTAAAAGTAAAAATGTTTAAGAAGTCCGTTCAAGACTTGTCTGGAGCGAATATTAAAATTTTGGGATCCCATCGAAACCTTTGGTCTTGTTTCCTAATGATTCTGCCTTTTGAATGTACACCATCCAGCATCCACCCACTCAGGTTGGAATGCGGAGTCTGAGAGAAGACCGGCGTTGCATTTCTAGTTCAGTTACGAAGAACTCAGGGTTCACTGTCTGTCTCGTTGGACGTCGTGACCCCCCCCCCCCCCGGAGACAGCAATAATGAAATAAGGCAACAGTCGTCCCGAAATCGAAAGAAGTTGAATGGTCAGCTTGGATTCAAAGTTTATAAACCTCCCAAAAATATGACGTATTGCCTCATTAGTCAAGAATCGTCGACTGACCTCGTCTGGGCAATTTGCACAGAAGAGACTTAGTGAAGAAGGCTTTGCTCGCAACCACGCTGCCCGGCTGGAAGAAACTGCGAACAAACACCTTGCCCGCGCAGGCCAACCTAGCACCACTGAGCACGCCAAAAAAACTCGAGCCAATCGAAGGTTTCCACCGGCACACAAGCAGGTGAAATTGCTCCTGGCTTCAACTCCTGATGCCCTTTACGAAAGAGCAAAATTCGTGGCAATTCTTGGTTCGTCAGCTCCTTTCGCTAGGGAGAGCTGCACAGCTTGTAACCTCATACTAGGATACAAGTGAGTAAGTACGTACTTCGCACCTGGGTCTGGAAGACAAAATATGATTTGAAATGGGTAATTTAATTGTGTTTCAACGAATTAGGTAACACCAAATTCAATACTTAGCTGCATGTTAAGTAACATCAAGCAAGAATCACGGTAAGACCAATCAACGGGCCAGTCACAGAAGCATCGACAAACTTTAAAATCCTTCCAAATGAGAGCAACTGAACTGAACTGGCTTGACCGCAAATGAAGGCGTGTCAATCAGAATATTAAATGTCATACTATCCATCAATATACCAACTGAAATATAGAGTCAAGCATCTGTCCGTTTGTAGGGAGTGAAATGCGATATGGCTTGATTTAAAGGATGCTTTTTATTTTACACCAGGAATCTTCCATCACTAAGACCATGAAAAGTAAAAGCAATGCAGCATCTAAAGGCAACTTTGGCACAATAAAAGCATTTTTGATAGATAGACATGACAGTTCACATGAGACAGGTCCGACTATTAAAGCACATATGTTCCGTCGACCACTTGACGTTAGGACCACACTGGTATAGATCAAGAAGATTCCTTACTTAGGCATCGGGTATCGGGATGCGATCGGGTATCCAAGGTCATGGTCACTGGTGCTGAAATCTGTAGCATGGTCCATGGTCAGGGTCGACCCTCCGTCGAAAGATGAAGGAGATGCTTCTATTCTGCTTCAGACATTGCCAAAACTACCTCTTTATTCCTGGTCATCCTGCTCTACAAGACTGGCTTTAAATACAGTTGTATGGTTTGTGATTATCTGAAGACTGTAGGATTGCACAAGATCTCAGCACTATATGTGACGTCAACGGCCTGTCCTCGCTGTTACTTAGAAGCTTGAAAGATTGTGTGACCATATATGCGTCGCACACCTGACTCTCTTTTATGAAAAGCACTATCATATTATAGCCATTTGCAGTCTGTATGTTGGAAAGAAATGAACACGAAAGATTTCCAACACACTTTCTTGTGTCGCAGCCTTCCATGACCAACCTTGAACTCCTGGCTTCCCAGACGATACAACGGGAAAGTGGTGATGGTATCTAGAAGCTGAGTATAAATCCGTTGCACACCTGTTTCATCGACTGAGTGCAAATTAATAATCAACCTCTGCCTTTCTTATACTACACTTAGACTTGGCATTTCTGCATGCCAAGTCTAAGTGTGTCTTGGCATTTCTTTTAACAAACATTCGGTTTTTGTGAATACCGTAAGGAATGTTTATCGAATAATAAAGATTGATTGATTGATTGATTGAAGTGCTAAATATTCTTAAGTATTGGAACTTGACTCCTGGTCAGGTGCTCTTATTGGCTCTGGGCCTAAAGGTCCAATGAATGATGATTACTGCATGGGGTTCACCTACTCCTTCTTGCTGACAAGTTAGAGGTTCCATATGTAGATCCTTTAGAGGAAATTTATATATTTGTACTTCAAACTACATTGGCTGATCATTGAATGGCCCTCACCTATTCCTTCTTGCAGACAATCTGGAGCTTCTATATATTCCTCATCATTTTCATTGTTTTCAACTTGGACTTACATTCTTAGTCACACTATCTGATAGCCTACTCTTGCATCCATCGCTGATTAGTGATGGTGCTAGTCCAGGCGGTAATGTTTCTTGATCACTGACTATGCCCTGGAAAAGAGCATCCAGTTAGACCCAAATAGCTAACTTCAGAAGATAATAAACTTATACTGCTGTATGGTTTTAGAAGTATTTTTATGGTGACAACCTACTCTTGACCTATCAAGCTAATCATGGACTCTTTCTTCTTAATAGCTTCAAGGTACAACTACTTTTATGCTGACAAATAAATACAAGCTTGACTATGAAGTAGGTAAATTAGCATCATCCTCTCCTTAAACTGAGAAGTAAGAATCCCCAAGTTCACAAACTCTTGTCTGTTTGTCTGACATTGTTGATCTCCATTGCCTGTTTTCACGATGCTTATATTTTGACTTGGAGGTGGTGGCTCAAATATTTCTATAAATTTCTTTCTGGTACACAAAGTGCAATTCTTTCAGGATTTTATGAAAGCCCTAAATGGGTAAGACAATGTTTTATCATTCTGGAGGAGTAGTTTGAGAGATCTGAAGAGTCTCATTCATACCTAGATAAGATAGTGCCAGATAGCCCCGGTTTGGGCTTCAGGTAGGCTACTTGGCAGACAAATACAAGAAATATTTCTAGTGGATGCCATAACAATTTCACACACTCCTAACTAAAATAGAAATTATCACACAACTGTGGACTCGACAAACTGACAAAAGATATGTTAACCTTTGCAGATCCTTCGAGATCTGCAAACCTATCAAGCTAGCTTATGGACTCTTAAGTGCAACTACTTTTATACTGACTGAATGTTGACTTTCCTAAGGAATACATTTTGTTTTTGTTTGTTTTTTTATGATACAAGAACGACTACAGCCAATTTCCTCTAGCCTAGTAGACAGGCTTATGATGACAAACAGCAGAAATCAAGCTTTAATTCCTTTGCTTTGCCGAGCTCGAATGAAGCAAGTGAACTTCAAGTGTAGGGGCCAGGGCAGCCACACACAAATCCTCATTTTTTTATGGCATGGTGTCCCCGCGTCTAGGCATGTCCCAACGTATGGGCATGATGCTCATACTTTGGGGGTATGCCCTGCAGGAATGGCATGATACCCCATGAAAATCTGTTGAATTGAAAATCTGAAGTAGAAATTAGCTATTCAAACAGATTTTAAGAGGGTATCATGGCATTGCTGCAGGACATGGTGCCCAGACATACAAGCACCATGCCAATACATTGGGGCATACTCAGACTTTGGGGCACTACGCCCAAGAATTCAAGATTTATGTATGAGTGGGCCACAGCCAGTCAATAGCCTGCAATTATAAGAATTAAGGCATACTGCTATTCAAATTTCTCCATTGTTATTACTTAACTTTTCTTTTCGAGACATTCTAGAAACTCTTGACTCACAGCTAATCAGCCTATCAGTTAGGGGAGGGGAAAATGGAAGTTGGGCCTTCTGTGATACATTACTGCAATTTTTGATAACCATTACTGCTCTCATCCTTCCTGGCATCCTTTGGTCTTTCACGCATCGCGCTAAAAGCTTGGTACAATTACAAATTGAGGCATTCTAGTAGCTTGATTTCTGCTCAAGTCTGAGATCAAGTTCGTTTTATTTGTACACTAAATCATTCGATAGTTTGCTAGGCCTATAGAGAGAGACACTCGTTTTTGCTGCACACTGCAGGTCGACTTCTCGGCCACTTACAGGCTGATTCTTTCTACATTCGTTTCTGCAGTGCAATGCTTCCAAAGAAGACGGCAGCGCTTCTCCAGAATCCTAGACTTGCCTACTTCTACTGAGTTTTGTGTTTTTATTTTGAAGACAGTTATACAGTATTTCTGGTTGTTTTCAAGCCCTGTATTCGTTTGTTTTATTGATGCAAAGGCGGCGTTTGATAGGGTCAACCACGAGAAGCTTCTTTTTAAGATGGTCTCGCGGGGTGTGGACCCTCGTATTGTGGGTAACATCGGCTGCTTGGTTCCAAACACAGAGATTTCGTGTAAAGTGGGGAGGTATACTAAGCCTGCCATTCTGCACTACCAAAAACTGTGCATGTTTGATGCTTTTCCAGATTACCTTGTTGTAAATCTAAACGAGGGGTACCTAACCTCGAATTTTCACAACCTCGAACTTGTGCCTAAAAGGTTAAGAGGAAAGATCAGTGTAGTCTTAACTGTCAAGAAAGACACCCTGAATGACCTAGGATAAATTTAGGACTGTGCAGAGCTTGTAGTATTTTCAGGTCAAGTTCGAGGTTATACAAATTTGAGGTTGAGTACCACTCATGTAGGCTAGTCCTAGCTCAACTTAGGGGACCCTTAGACTAATCAAGTTCCTCACTATACACATTACAAACAGAAATCATAAGTGATACGCTACCTTCACTCTTCTTTAACATCTTTATATGTATGTATATATCATCTGTGAATGAATCGCACACCTTTTGAGGATTTCGAATTCTGGCACGTTTCTTTTCCTGAGATCCCTAAAATAACAACACTAAGACCAGCAGAATCTTCAAAAAAAAATTTGAAAAAACATGTAGATGACTTTTTCTATCTTTATTTATCCTATATAAGCAAAAATTTCTGCAATAAAAAATTTAAACATCCTTTTTCTATTTATTTTGGGGTGGTCTCCGTTTGCTTACGAATATTGCCAAATTTTAATTGGGTGGTCAAATTCAGAAAACTAAATGTCCATATTTAAATTGGGTGGTCTTTTTACAAAATTTGATTGTCCAAATTTAAATTGGGTGGTGGGTACCCCCCTCCTCGAAAAGTGCCATTTCCGAGGCTAGATGTCAGAAATTTGAGTCTCTGATGCCCCCTGATCAGGGGTTATCTTATCAATCGGTTCCATTGAACTGAGACCTTCCACCCACGAACAGTCACTATCTACAGAACTAAATCATGGTGAATATTTACATTTCCACAGTTCAGCTATATTCCAATCACCGGCAACACTATCCAATGTCCCAACCACACCTTGCTTAGGACAATAATTACGACGGACCTGTCCCCAAAAATCTCTAGCGGCCAAAAACTGCTCTTCTCTCTGCTCTTAAGAATCTCTCGTTTTTTTCTACACTGCTTCAAACGTGTCTTGAAATTCACTCTCGCAGTCTTTATTACCTCATAAATTGGTCGGAATAAAGGACGACAAGCCTGCACCCACGTTAAGAATGCAATCCTAGACGACATGTAAATCCCGCGTGAATGCGCATTCCATCCAGGAATACAAGTAAAACCCTTCCGAGCGCGAGAAGCTTGCTTAGTCGGGATTGCCAAACGAGCCGCTACAATAATTGCATTAATGAACGTAAGGTACAATCCAGCGATACTATGTCTGTGCTCTTCATTCTTGCAACATGAAGACTCACAGACAAAAGCATGACTAGTACGATCAACTTGTGCAAAAGCCGCTTTTGTAGACAGCAAATAATTGAGAAGGTTTTCTTAGGAAGCTGACTCCCAATCAAGGCTATCTGTCTGGATAATATTGCATGAAGGGAAATAATTCGCGACTTCCAATTTGAAAATGAACACTAAAGGTAAATGGTCTGGACCAAACTCATAAAGTATACTCATATTTTCAATCAGAGAATGGCAAGCAGATGACGTTAATATGTGGTCTAGCCGTGACGTCGACCCACAGTGAGACTCGCTAACATAAGTATACGCATTACTTGGCAGAAGCACAACATCCGAAATAATCAGACTGTATGAAGCCGCAAACTCTGTTAGGTCATTATAATAACTAGACGAAGATCCAACCTTAGATACATAGATATATAGATAGAAATATATATTCTACAACATTAATTTAATCGAACTTTCCTACTTGTTTCACGACGTCATGAAAACGTCACGGGCCATATATAATCGGCTAAAGTTTAGTCAATACCAAAAGAGTTTAAGTAGTGCTGTATATGTATATATTTTGACAGTGTTGTCCAGTGTAAATACACCCCTATGTTTTTATAAAACTGTTTAACGAGGTGGACACTAGTTTCGAGTTAAGGCAAATAGTTCGTTAAGGGCGATTCTGGCGGTCTGGAAAACTCTGCGAGCTTATGGGCCGGCTGTTTTTGCGACTCCGGCTAAAGCTCGCTTCGCTTTCCAGAGCTGTTCTCGCGCTCATCTAGTTTCCAGTGACTTGGAAACCGATTCCACTTAGTGAATGGAAAGTGATTTCAGTCAACAAGAATTTGAAAAGGTGCAACTGATGCGCAACCACTTTTCGTTTGTTCTCACGCTTGGCGGATTTTCGCTTTGCTTTTCGGAAAGCTAAACCGACAGGATCGCCTTTTAGAATGCAGGTTAGTTATACAATTAATTATGATTCACACCGCTCGCGAACCAAGGACAGGGTGGTAGGATAGGCCTAACAAGAACTCAAATGAGCGACTCCTGGAAACTTTTCTTTCCTTTCCCTACTAATACTTGATTCGTCGCGAAAAAATATGGGAAGATCAAATCGCAATTCTTTTGAATCCCAAACTTTATAGAGATATAAGTGGAGATATGGCTTACTGGATATTTCTGCCTTGGCAATTATCCCTTTTCCTGTAGATTCTTTTCTGCCCTTTGGAAAGAGACCACTTGCGATACCACATTGAGTCAGCCAGTTTAAAAGAATCAAAATCTTAGTACTTCCATTCTCACATACTCCAACGAAGTCATCCGCAATGACGCTTGCCGCGTTTTGTTCACACTTTAAAAATATCCGCTGATGCATTTTCCACGAGAGCTTTCCACTCGCTTTCTGGAATCACTTTCAGCTGAATCACACTCAAAACTGGTTGGCTTTCCAGATCAGCGGAAAACCGTTGGAAAGTTATTCCAGCTTTGCTTCCCAACTCGCGAAAACCCTCCTTAGTTTTACACAACGGGAGAGGAAGGGGGGGGGGGACTAGTCTGAATCTTATCATGTAGACATTAGGGTGATTCTGGCGATCTGATTACTGGATACTTCTGCCTTGGGAATTATCCCTTTTCCTGTAGAATCTTTTCTGCCCTTTGGAAACAGACCACTTGCGATACCCCATTGAGTCAGCCAAGTTTAGAAGAATCAAAATCTTACTACTTCCATTCTCACATAATCCAACGAAGTCATCCGCAATGACGCTTGCCGCGTTTTGTTCACACTTTAAAAATATCCGCTGATGCATTTTCCACGGAGCTTTCCACTAGCTTTCTGGAATCACTTTCAGCTGAATCACACTCAAAACTGGTTGGCTTTCCAGATCAGCGGAAAACCATTGGAAAGTTATTCCAGCTTTGCTTCCCAACTCGCGAAAACCCTCCTTAGTTTTACACAACGGGAGTGGGAGGGGGGACTAGTCTGAATCTTATCATGTAGACATTAGGCCGGTTCTAGCGATCTGACGCATTCACTTTCGAAAAAGGAAAGCGAAACCGTCGAGTGCAAGAACTAAGGGAAAGTCAATTCATTGCGCTTTTGCAAATTTTCGCTGGCTCGGCACTTTCAACGTACTACGTAAGGCGTGTTCTCGCCGCCTCCCGAGGACTCGCGTTTTTGTTTCTCCCGGGACTCTTCCCGTATTCTCACGAGTCCCAACGGGCGGGGAATGCTCCGATTATCATCACCTTCATCAAAAAAGGACTCCCTTTCAGATTCAGTGGGGAATTCAGTTGGAGAGCTGCTTGTGCTGTTTTGGGAAAAACAGATGTTAGGGATAGTTAAACAAAATTTTTAGAAAAATAAGTCCATTTCACTGTGAATACGATTTTGTACCAGTAAATATTAACAATGTAAAATTAAGAAAAAAACGATCGGAATCAACAAAAGTGAAAATAAAATAGACCCCGACTAATTCCGTCACATGAATGTTTATTTTAACAAAATTGAATATGGAGGTAATCCCGTGTTCTCGTTCTTTTCCGCCCACGGAGTCCGCGTGGAGCCTTTATTCTCGCCGTTCCCAACGATTCCTGGAGGAGTCCCCGGGGAAAGGCTAGAATACGCCTGTAGTGGATTGACTTTCCACGTCACTTTCGAAACTAGCGAAAGGCAAGGACACCCTCGGAAAGCGAAGCGAGTATTAGCTGAGTCGCAAGAATACACGGCGGATAAGCCACTGGGGATTTCAAGATCGCCAGAATCGCCCCACATGGAGCTTTGGGCATTTGAAAACTACTTGGAGAGCAGGGTTATTGCACTCTTTCGCTCTCATTCATGACGAAGATGTGCAGCTGCAGTGATATCTCCCATCGTGGTGACGTCAAGGAAGTAGAAATTATATCCGAGAGTTGACGATTCAGGTGTATGGAGTCTCTTACGGACACAGGCAGCAAACCTATCGCCCAACCTATCCTTTCATAACAGGACTTAGCGGAAATATCAAAATATACCGCCCAAGCTCACCTTTGTGGACCCCCCCCCCCTCACACAGGCAGCAAACCTATCGCCAAACCTTTCTTTTCATAACAGGACTTAGCGGAAATATCAAAATATACCGCCCAAGCTCACCTTTGTGGACCCCCCCCCCCTCCCGTGTGTCAAACCACGACAGAACATAGCTTATGTACTAGAAAATTTTATTTTTCTTGTTTAAACTACAAAATCTTGAACTTTTTTACTAACCAAAAGTCTACGCTAATGAATGAACTAAGACAAAATTTCAGAAATACACTTCAGTCATGAAATATCTTTCAGAATTTGAAAACAACCGGAAACTGAATTGGCCAATTATTACTGTTAAGTTAATTTCTTATTGACTGGACCCCCCCCCCCCCCGACCTCCCCAGAAAGAGCTTTCAAAAAGCTGGGCCGAATTTTGGAACATTTCTTTAAAAGGGGTAAAAACTGAAAATCGTGTCTAGATTTTCTTATCTCAAAACTTTTGGCCGAAGAAAAATACCAGCAGTAAGAGCCTACCCGTTCGTTCTAAGTAATCTTCAAGTCGCTAAATCCAGTGTCAGATATTAGACAATCTTAATACAATTTCAACAGATAACATACACCATTATGCACGTTATGAACCTTTAAGTTTAAACTTTCATAAAATATAACACTAAACATGGTTCGAAATGTTACTTTAAAAAAAAAGAAAAAAAAAAGGCCATATTCTGTAACACCAGTGTTGTCTGTTCCGAATCCTTATATAAAAATGTTATCGAAGCTGACAGTGTAGTGACACTACTTCAACAAAAACAGGGTTGCCAAGCCATTCTTTAAAAGAAATGGAAAACAAGTTGCGAAATTGCGACAAAGCAGCTCAAAAGTTTCCGAAAACATTTTCGGAAACGCCAAAACTCAGTAATTTGTTGATACGAACGGACAAGTTTCACCAAATTTTGACAGATAAACCAGTGGCAACCCTGCTCCAACATTGGCCACTATTCTACATAAGCCTTTCAGCTCGACGATAAATCACAAAAAAAGAAGAAAAAAACAAGGAAATATCACAAAATCATACCGGAAAAGTGTAAAGCAGAATCATCACATAAAGTCATCCCCAAACCCAGGGGGCATCATATGATCAGGATCAGGAATTCCAATTCCGTAAGGGGGTTGACGCGGTCGCGGCATTGCAAGAGGAGGGTTGATGAGGTCGGGTCCCATTGGACCAACTGGGTCGAACCGTGCACCTGGTGGAACAGCACCCCTGAAAAATAAAAATACTTCAAGTCTCGGCAAATTATTTATTTTTAAAGTGCCATGTTACCGATTAATTTACGGTCGGTCTGTCTGTCGGTCCTCTGTTCTCCAGTTAGGGTATTTCCAGTGCTAGGACGATGAAACTTGGCAAGCATATCAGGGATCCGACCAAACTAATACGAAAATAGTCACTTCCCCGATCCGACCACCGTGGGGGAAGTGGAAGGAGGGGGAATCCGGAATCTTGAGGTATGTCTAACTCTTAAACGGGTGACCAGATCTTAATGAAACTTGATATTTGGAAAGACCTCGATTCTCAAATGTCCCGTTTCAAGTCCGGACCGGATCCGGACGGAGGAGGGGGGGGGGACCCAGAAATCTTGTGACTCGCTTAGAGTGGAGCGATTGGGATGAAACTTGGCGGAAATAACAAGCTCTAGCCCTAGATACATCAGTAATAGATCCGGACCGGGATTTTCGAACGGGAGATCGGATCTTGATGAAACTTGATATTTGAGCTGCGTTCGATTTGAGCTCTCCTTGTCTCGGTCCTGTCTTCTTGTTACTGCCTTGTCACGGTTTAAACCCGTTTTATTTAGCCCTGTCAGGTGAAATGACTCAGCGGACAAGCATCGCAAATAAAACGCAGTCGAGAAATCTACCCGAGACAGGACCACTTACTCCGAGAGCATGTCATCGTTCGCGGCGTCCTGTCTGATAAGCATTGTCCTAATTGGTGTAATAAGGTGTATTACCGCGTATAAGACTTATTACAGATTCCTCTTTTCCTCGGAGCGCGCTGTAATAAGGTGAATAAAGGAGAATAGACTAGCGTTCTATTCTGGCTTACGCACGGCCAATCAGATTGCTTGGTTGGTTCCGCCAGCGGGCCGAGGAGAGGCGCAGCGTTGTCAGGGTTGCCAAAGAAAGCACAACAGTTCTACCTTGTTGGAAGCTAAAGAAACAACCTTTCTTAAAAAAAAACACGTTTTTGTTCTATTACGACGGCTTTTCGTCAGTTCGAGGATCAATACTGTCCATCTGTTATTTTAATAGCTTTTTTAGAGTATAATTTGCGTTATATTGTACTTGTGTACTTCAAGTAGTACTAAGAACTTTTTCGGATATTTTTAGAGCTCGAAAAATTGTTTTACCTTGGCAACACCGGATGCCGCATTGATAAGAACCTCTTGGGTTGTATTTGAACAGGCGTGTGTATTAAGACGTAAACATCGCGTATAGCGCTATTCACCTTATTACACCTATTAGGACTATCCACAATTGACAGGACAAATAAAACGGCATTAAGCGGACAAGGCAGTTGAATAAAACGGGATTTGGCTGACAGGACTGAGACAGGACTGGGACAAGGCTAAATCGAACGCGGCTTTGGTCTCGAATGTCCCGAATCCTGCGATGTTTTGGAAAGACCGCGTGTCTCAAATGTCCCAAAACCTATGATAAGCATACACTGGAGCGATTGGGATGAAACTTGGTGGTAAAAACAAGCACAGGCCCTGGGTACATCAGTGACAGATGTAGGGGGAAGGGTCCGGAATTCTAGTGATCGCAAATTAAGGTACTTCCAGATGTGCTACGACAATGAAACTTGGCTTAAACATTAGAGACTTGACAAAATTGGCTTAGAAGTTGTCACTTCCCAGATCCGACCATCCCTTAAAGTATAGGCTACTCATCTTAACCGCAAAGTACAATTTTTTTTTTTAAAGCAAAATATACATTTTTCATGATCCCCATGAGCCCATGATCATTTTCACCTCAAGGGTTTTGCGTAGAAATTACTTTCTAGTTCCCTTCGAATGCGAATATCTTAAACGCAAAGTGAAACAAAACTTTTGACCAATTAAAACGATACATTTCATGATCCCCGAGGACCCATGAGTTTTGTGCCACAAGGGTTTTTCTTAAAATGAACTTCTAGCACTCTTAAAGCGCGCATCTTAACCGGAAAGTGAAAAAAATACTTTAAACCAAACCATGTATTATTCATGATACTCAAGGGCCCGTAATCATTTTTGCCTGAAGGGTTTTACAGATGAATTTCTGTCGCCCTTATAGTACTCATCATCACACCCAAGTGCAAAAATTAAATACTTTACCAAACGGTACATTCTCGTGATTTCCAAGTGCCCATCTCGTGATTTCCACGTGCCCATGATCATTCTTATTTCAAGGCTGTCGCTTACAAATGATCAAAACGAACCCACGAATTGGCAAATTCCTACTTTAATCCTCTGACCTAGCCTTGTAAGTCTCATCTGAGCTTCTAGCTCTTGTTCTAACCCGCTAAGAACAAGACCAAAGGCTTCGGTGGGATTCAAAAGAATATTTATTGGACTTTTTCACTCCAGGTCAGGCTATCCAAATTGTGTTTAGATTAAGACTGGAATACCATGTTAGTCTAGAACCCATGAAATATTCTGATCCAATATGTTCTTAATCCAGCTTATTAATTAATTTTTCGTAATTACCGAAATTTCCGGTTTTTATCCGACTATGACCGTAACAGTCACCCGTTAGCAAAAAAAAAAGCAGATAGATGGATACAGTCTTATACGTTTAATATAGATGTCGCTTTACAGAAGGAACTTGTACCGTGACCAATACCATTAACAATTTTTCGAGTATAATTTAGAAGTCTAGGACTCCCTTGTCGGAGCCACGTCGACAAACCAGGACCCACAAGGTCTCATGGTGAAAACCAAATAAAACCAAATATATAATTTTAATCGGGAAAATGACTTTTAAATGGAAAATGACGAATATAATTTTAACGTGGACATGGCGATGTGAACTGGTTAGATGGATTTGCCTTCGGGCGGGATCACTGTTCCTATAGTCGGCTTCTCCCAGACTATTGTAGTGGTTTGCGAACTCTGTTCACAAGCCCCTCGGTATCTCAGTGGTAGAGTGACTGCCTTGTAAGCAGAGGGTTCTGGGTTCAAATCCCGGCTGAGGAGCATTTTTTTCTATCAGTTCACTACTTATAAACTTATCTGTTTGTATATCCACACGAGTAACCTGACAAAGGACTCATTAGAAAACGATTAAAAGTGCAAGTGCTGGTCTTCCGCTGCTTAGGGCTGAAACGGTGTGAAATCTATGGACAGATATGGATTTACCATGCATTCATCAAAGGTCGATACGATTTCTGAATTAAATCTCACTTCTACCGACTTTCCGGGTTTGGCCGGACCTTCGACGAATTCCTTGTCCGTATTCAGCTTTTACGTCTAATCAATTACAGAAAAAAAGTTTTGCCAAATTCCCAGTTTCGGACGAATTCTGGGCGAACCAGTTTTCCGGCAAGGAAATCGAAAATGTATACACTGATTGTTCGCAAGTGTAATCAGGTAATGGGGGGAGGGGGACTTACCTCGGTAGCCCGTGACTACCTTCATAGTCTCTCCTTCCATGATGAAAAGGGTCCATTAACATTCCCCCACCCGCGCGTCCAAGCGGGTCAAGGTCTCCACGTCCGTATGCCCATGGGCTGCAAGATATAAAGTTTATCAGCACAAAAAGCTTTGTGAAAGTAAGTCCTTCAGCCCAAGCTGACTGCGAATCATATTTCACAGTGCAAAACCGATAAGTGAGCTAAAATTTAATATCTGATTTTTTCGAATCAAACAGCAAAAACATTTATTCAAACAATATTTACAACGGATACGTCAGCTACGATTCTTCATCAGCGATATTTCGGCCCTTCTTGGCAAGGGTCCTAGTCAGGCTGTCAATCCTCTGGTTCAACTTCGGCGAAGGAAACAAACCTGTAATCAGCAAAAACATAAAAACTGTAAAAACAGCAGCCATGTCCAGAATCAAATCACAGCACCAGTTTTAACTCTACCCAATTTTCGGAGAAGAAGTTCATAAAATCACATATTCACGGAAGAATCTTTAATTACTCCTTCAGCCCAAGCTGACTGCGAATCATCTTTGATGGTGCAAAACGGATAAGTAAGCTGAATTTTATTACAACTATATTTCGGCCCTTCTTGGCAACTTGGGCGGCTTTGAGCCTGAAGAGGACCCTTGCCAAAAAGGGCCAAAATATAGCTCTAATAAAAATCAGCTGACTTATCCGTTTTGCACCATCAAATATAGTCTTTAACTGTCTTTCCACAAGTTCAATTTCCCGCTCGAGCGGCTTGAGCCTGAAGAGGACCCTTGCCAAGAAGGGCAGAAATATAGCTCTGATAAAATGTAGCTGACTTATCTGTTTTGCACCGTCAAATATGATTTCCGAAAGTAATTAAAGCAGAATTGAAGCCTAATATTAATCCACCGTTCTCCCTCTCAACAACAAGCGCGATCACTAGTCCACCAATTTTTGCTTTTCCCTTCACAGGAGTTTCCATACTTTTGCTCTCTATCACGAGCGTGTTCCATCCTACTTACCGTAGTTACTACGCATGACGTCACGAATTCTGGCTTTTTGCCATCAAGGCTGGAACGACTTTCTTATTTTCCAGCAGAATATCATGCCACGGGCGAATCCGACCAATCACGTTACAAAGATCCGTAGTTACTACGCTTACTACGCTCCCGAGCGTGGTAAGCAAATAGTTACTATTTCGAAAAGGCTGGAACGGTGAGCGTAGTAGCTTTTGGTGATGTTTGAAGGGAAATAGTAACTAATAGTTAATATTTACAGAAGAGTGGAACACGCTCCACAACAGAACTGTGTTGACTAAATTGTATCGGAATTCCATACAGTCGTGACGTAAAAAGTGACCCAACATAGGATGGTATTGACTAAACTTGAGCCGATTATCTACGGCCCGTGACGTTTTCATGACTCCAAGAAAGAAATAGGAAAATTCAATGAAATTAAAGTTGCAGAATATCTACTTGTATCTATATATATAGAGCCGAGCGGCCTACGAGGCGCCGGACGCGCTTACAGTTATAAACCGTTCTAATGACAATCAGTTACTTTAGTAAATGGAAAATATAGACATTTCCTATGACGTCATGACCCGTAGATCTACGGCTAAGGTTTAGTCAACGCCAAAATTGTTGCTTATTCCAATCGGTGAATATATATTTTAATGTATACATATAGAGCCGAGCGCGTTTACATTTATGAAACAAACAAGGGACAATCAATTTTTGTCTGAGGTAAGAACATAAAACGGGTGTGACGTCACGCTTGTATGGAAATTCGATACAGCTTAGTTTAGCCCAATCGAACATTCACATGGAAAACCTCTTCAGAATTAAGCTCCGCCTCTCGCAGCGTTTGTGATTGGTTCAGTCTGCGGTGCGGACTGTGCAAACCTAATCTTACCAGCAGATTACTGGGCAACAGGTCATTTTTACCGACTATTTTTTTCCTTTTTTTTTGTAATTGCTTTTACGAAAAATCGCGGAGCTTCGCGCGCCGACTCTTTTCTTTTTAATCGTCTGGCCGACCTTTTTGGGGGGATGAGTGTTGTCAACCCGTGCCTGACGACTCTGATTACAAGCCCTAGTGGAAGTCAATGAAATAATGTTGCTTCAAAAACAGCTAGCCTACTGCTGCAAAATCTGTTCCTGCGTCAAAACAATATTGTTTCAAGAAGAATCGAAGACATTGCAAGTGATATTGTCGTTCAGGTTGTGAATTTAGCTAACGAAAAAGTTTATGATGCAGCTTGATGAAAGCACGGAGAACATCAAAACCAAACACATAAAGTGGCTGACAAAGCAGCCTCTAGTGTTTGCCTCATTGATTTTGTTTATATTTTTACACATGTATGCCTGATCATTTATGATAATAACTATCGTCTTTTTTACGTTCTGAAAAAGGAGTACGCAATATTTTATACACGGTACGGAAAAGGTTGGGAACCACTGCTCTAAGCAACTTCAGATTAAACCTTTTATTTTTGACAAATTTCCCGGTTTTCGCCGGATTCCGGGTGAACTACCTGTCCGGTGAGAAAATAATTTTCATATTCGGATTCAGCATGTCTCCTTACCCCGAAATCGGACATTTAATAGACTTCAGTTAAAATTTTTACTTTTAACAAACTTTCCAGTTTCTGCCAGATTCCGGGCGAACTACCCGTCCGGCGAGAAAATGGTTTTCATATTCGAGTTCAGCATGTCTTCTTACCGCTTAATCGACTGGCTCATTAGCTTTAAAAAAAATATTTATTCGCCCCTTAATTTGAAACCACTCCCCCTCCCCTAAATAAGCAGCTATGGGGCCCATCAACGAACTCGACCTATCCCTTGAATCAAAGAATCCTCACATCAAGTTTCATCAAAATATCTCTTTCCCTTAGAGAGTTATCGTGCTGACAGACGGACAGACAACTTTTGTGAAATCATAGGGACCCCTCCACTTACGTTTTGGGATCCCAACAAGAAAATAGCTAATTTCACGTGGGAAATAATAGTATTTTCGAAGAAAAAAAATATATTTCTGAGTCGTTCCATAGTCATAACACCATTTTTAGTAAGAGCTGTGCTTTAAACCTCTGATCATCCAACTGGATTTATAGTATGACTAACGGTCGGAACGAAATACAACGACTTACTTGGACACTTGGACTTCCGGGCGACGAGGTGGGACACGAAGGGGGTCCCTAGACGGACTTTTCCCACGCTCAGCCCTCTGAGTTGACAGAGGAGTTGCTTCTGGTTTCTTGAACAAGGGCTCTATCAGTTCTCGATCAATCTGGCTGGAAACGGAACTGAAATCCAAGAAAGCCCTGCTGGGCTGCTTGAAGTCTTCAGTGACAATATCAAGCAAAAATCCACAAGCGGAGTCTGAAGTCTTTCCTCCTTAAAAGAATCTCCACAACATAAGATGGTCTCCGGGTACTGATAAAAAAAAAATCCACCAAACAGGTCCTTTACCATTATTATCCTTTTAATAGTAAGATGATTTTTTTTTCTATAGTAGGGTAATGTCAAATTTTGTCACATTTTTATTTAAGGAAAATATTAACTACAGCTTTAACACTCCAAAAACAAATTTCCAGAACCTACACGCCCAGATGAGACTTTCATGAAGAATCTGACTTTAACGTAAAGGCTATAAAGTAGTTCTTCTATCTGAATTGGCTTTATCTACAAAAATATACAATTAGTTAGGGTACCATTAACTAACCAGATACTTCACGCAAATATCAAAGTTAGAACATGACATACTCTTCGAAAAAAAAAAGTAAGCTAACACTACATACTACGGCTACTTGCTCCAGCCCAAAACACAAACTAATGAATTAATTAATTCATTACGCGGAGTCTAGTAGCTAGGCATTTGCACAGTATAGCCATAAAATCAAAATCCGGCAATAGCGCAAGTTTACCATTCATTCCCATTTTCTTGACCAGATGAAAAAATAACTCGTGGAATTAATTGAAATAAGTTTTGTTAATTCCTACTTTTTATCTAGTACTTTGATTTCAAAAGGTAACTCCTATGAAACTATCGAGTTTGATTTTTAAGAACACACGCTATAAGGCTACAAACTAAGATTCAGAATGTGCATGGTACCACGCTGACTAGAGCCTCGTTTTTGTTGCATGCTGCAGGTCCACTTCTCAGCGGATTCCGTACTGATTCTTTCTACATCCGTTTTTGCACTGCAGCGCTTGCGAGGAAGACGGCAGCGCTTCTTGAGAATCACGGACTTGCTCCCCGACCAAGTCCGTGCTTCCCTGCAAGATGCTGCAGCGCTGCCACTTCAACCAAGAAGAAAGTGAATCTAAAAACGCATATTATGTAAAAGCAAAGAAGTGCTGCAGCAGCGATGCGGCAGCGCTATTGCAACAAAAACGAGGCTTAGGTAAACAGTAAAAGAGAGATTCAAATTCAAATTGATTTCTATGTTACAGAGTAGTACCATTTCCCATCTCCCAAAGAACAAGCCCACCAAGTGGCTGACTTACCAGACTTAAGTTGGAGGTTGACAAAGAGTTCTTCTTCTGTTTTGATTCCCTTCAGAATCAATGAATCACCATGTATGGTATAATATGACACCTCGTACGTCTCTCCAGTATTCCAGGTATCAGGAAGAAGTACTGATGGCTCACCGTTTACCTGAAAACAAAAAATCAATCAATCAATCAATAATTTTATTAACCCGTATAAAAATGGCACAAAACCTGCCAATACGAAGTATATGAAAAACAATAAAGGAAAGAAACAGGAGAGAAAAAGATCAGACTAAACTAAACGAAATGACTACAAACGCACTATAATACGGATAGCACCTGTCTAGAGAAGAGTCAAACTCGGCACGGCGTTGGGTTACAGCCACAAAGGGATCAGTAACGACGTAAAGTTGCGTAACTTTGCGGTTACGAGCCCATGGGGGAAGGCCGAGCAGGTACTTATTATACTTTTAGAACAATCTACGAATTGTCCTTAAAGGAGACCTGAACAATGAAACCATACTTGAACACACCGTGGTGAATGCATTTACAGACATAGCCACGGAGAACATTCTTCTCCTGAGCGTGACGTTTTCAAAGTAGGGATGTTCGTTTCTGGAGGTTTGCACAGGCAGACTCCAAGACAAAAAGCGCAATTCATTCAAATCTGTACAGCGCTGGCCGGATCGTATTGGAATTTCTTCTAGATATACGTTTGGGCTTAAATGGTTAAAAAATATTCCAGAAGAAGGGTTGATTGGAGACATTTGTTCATTTCTAGAATTGTTCAGTACTGAAACAAGGACAGATGAAAAATGGAGCAAAAATAATAGCTTGGAAATGCTATTTCGTATTTGAATCGGGTTTTCTGCAGGCAATGTTAACGGAAGCCATACAGATAGGGATGATACTTGGTACTCTTCATTCAGGTGTCCTTTAAATCAGTTATGGTAAATAACTTCCAAAAAGGAGATGAGGCTAAAATGTGGGGGATTGGGTTAAATGTAGTTTAAGAGCTTGTACTACCCTACCTGCAAACTGTTTTGAGAAAGACCTGCCTGAACGAACCGTCCAGGTTCCTGTGATGAACGGGAAGACCTGATAGCTTTAAAATATGGAAGAATGAGATAAACAATGTTATAATGAACTGTATTTGCATCAGTTGTGAATCAAGAGATGGCTTGCCATCAATTGTTTAGTTCTCAGGATTAAGATTGTGACCCGTCTGTGGTCTGAGTTTCGGCCGGAGTGTCTGGCGCCACGTCATAAATACAAAATACCCTACTACCTAGCGTTGCTATGTTTACTGGACGAGTTTGAGTCACTCTTCAGTCCTCTTCTTGGTAGTCATTCTGACCCTTGCTTGGACACTTGAATAAATTCACGCCTTGACACTGAATTAATTCTAAGATTGCTAGAACTCACATTATCGAGTCTGCACTTAGTATTTTTACAGTTCAACATGCTGTTTTTTGTAAACTTTTTATCGTCATAAAGAACTCTTCGCTGACTTATAGAACTTAGAAATTTGCGTAAAAAATTTCAAAAGGAAATTTCTGTGCAGTTCTAACTAGGTCATATAGACATCTAGGACCTAGTTCGAAATGCCAAAAATTTTCTTTTAAAATTTCTTTTTAAAAACCCATTTTGGAGCTTCCGAGAACTATGCAGTTTGACACTGGTGACCCCTCCTGTTCTAGTGTCTGTAGCCTATTCAGTATTTACAGTATGGTCTATTGCCAACAAATTTTGTCTGCAGCGCCTTCCATAGCAATGCAGTCTGATTTTCACAGTCAGATTTTCTATCTCCGAATCTCTCTGCAATTTTCTATCTGAACAGTGATAAAACATGCTAGGAGAGCAAGTTCTGTGTTTTGCAAAACAGACAGCGGAACACAGCAAACATAACATGGAACAGCTTACGAAAACGGGAAAATGTGAAACAGCATGTTCTGTGTTTTGACAAAAAATGGGAAACCGAGAAAACAGAGAGAAAACAGCGACAGAACAGAGACAAAAATGCTACTAATTAACTGCTTGTCCGAGGATACTGCTAATACAGAAACAGTAGATCCCTACAAACTCAAAGTTAAGTTGGACAGGGAATCGTCGTCGAAAGCCTGGAAGTATGGATGGACACACCACCAGCAACTCTACAGTACAGGAGCAATGGCACCTTTTATGCCTTTGGCTTTGTTGCTGGACAACGCAATTTAAGGTGTCCGTTTTGCACTGTCAAACATATCCAGCCTGTAGTAGAGGTATGCTTAGGCCTATGTGAACAGTTACTTTAATGTGAACAGTGCCATTTCCGACTAAATGGTAGAATGAAGATCCAAGATATTATTTCCTTAATTGCCTACTCTGGCTAAGTGGTTAGTAGTAGTTAGCTTTAGACACAGCAAGTGCATAAAATGGCAAAGTCCACTATCAACCAACGTTTACATAAGCATACCTCTACTGTACATTAGCCTGCATCCAGTGCAGCATAGCCTAGACATTTTAACAACACAAAAATTCTCACATCTGACTTGAAGCTGTGCTGCAAAATTTTAGCATGGATCAGAAGCACAACTGAATCTGACTTTGTCAGAGGGATTACAGAACTAAATAGAAGTTCCAGCAAAGACTGCAAATCCATTGTAGCTGGACAATATTTACAACAATCTCAATCCACTTGGAAGATAGCCCGCGAATTTTGAAACTGTAAACATGCGGTTATTGACGCGGCCAGTGTTGCCACACGTTACACACAACATCCCGCAGCAAAAAATTTGCCGGGCTCATTTTTGCTATTTACTCTTTTTAATATTAGATGCCCCCCCCCCCACCAATTTTGTCGGTCAGCCGGTACTTAAAAAAATAGAGTAGGGGCGTAGAGCCGCGATTGTTTGAAACATTATTTTTTTTTTTAATAAAGGCAGTATTTTTTTCTTAAAAGCTGGTAAGAAACTTGCCAGTCGCAAAGAACTTGACCCCCCTCCTAGCTCCCACCCATTTTAGCTAGAAACGTATATGGGTCTATCGTTCTGTTTTGAGCCAGATAAAAGTTAATCAGGTCGTCTTCTGCGAAAAGAAAAATAGTTAACGATAGGCAATCAATTTTTTCGAGAATCCACATTTCTAAAGTGCAAACTGGTCACTAGCTAATTATGCTAAATGACGAAGCCAAGTGCCGTAGGACTCAGCTTGCGGTTATTCGCCGGCATCAGGCCGGCATAGAGAGAAACCACATTTGGAGCCCGTATGCCCATTTTCACGAATTTTGTGAATCCCCCCAACCCGCAACCCTCGAGCTCTGAATATAAAATGACTAAGTGGTATTTACAAATCCATATTATCTGGTTTTCACTCTTAAAATTTATGAATAGCAAAGTGCCCAATTGGCACCGAGATTTAGGGGAATGCGCAAAAATAGCGTAAATGCACACACTTGAAAAATACTAAGCGCAGCCGCTTCAAAAAACCGTCCAACTGGATCAAATGCGCACTTTGTTGCAACGCTGGAAGTCGCTGGAATTTAGCAAGCCACAATCAAGAACCAACACTTGTGCAAAGCAAATATGCTCATCATAAAATTCATCATAAAATTAGTTAATCTGTTTTTTTTTTTTTTTAATTTCACTATAGTTTCATATAATTTCCAGACCCCAAGAATTTATAAGCTAAAACGAAAAGTAAATGATACACCGTTCTTCCAAACAGAGAATACTACAAAATGCGTCGCTAGGCGAAATTTTTTGTAAAACTAACTGTAATGCATTAGTTGCGGTTGTTCCTTTGATGTAAATTCATATATTTAAATTCACATATTCGGCTTTTTGTTTCAGCTTCAAGCCGATGTACCGACGAGACTTAAACTTTCGGCTTGCGCCCGATAAAAATTCACAGAATTTGATTTTTGTTTTTTCGTGTAAAAAGAACCTGATGTGCCGACAAGAATACCGACGCCCGGCAAAACCGTCGATTATTTCGCTCGACTAGACTGTGCAGAACTTCGATTTCTTACGTGTAAAAATAACCCCTTGTGCCGATGAGACTTGAACTTCCCGAGTGCGCCCAACAGGGTTTGCAAAATTTGATTTTAAGTATAAGTAGAACCCGATGTGCCGACGAGTCGACCGACGCCCGTATAAAAAGAACCAGATGTGACGACAAGAATACCGAGGCATGCAAAGCATGCAGAATTCAATTTCTTCAGTGTTTTGCGCGACAAATGTGTGCAGGATTTCATTCTTGCATAAAAAGAACCCGATGTGCCGACGAGTCGACCGACGCCCGACAAAAATATAAAAAAATTATTTCTTTTGGATTCCTTATGTATAAAATAAACCGATGTGCCGGCGAGAATACCGAGGCACGGCAAAAGCATTCACAATTCGATTGCTTCAGTGTTTTGCCTGACAAATGTTTGCAGGATTTCATTCCTTGCGTACAAAAAGAACCCGATGTGCCGACGAGTCGACCGACGCCTGACAAAAGCATACACAATTTTATTTCTTCTGTGTTTGCCGGCGCTTCGCTCCGACAAACAAGGGAACTTTTTTACAATATTTTAATTTCGAACACGGGTCATTATAGCTAGCGCATGTAGCGGCTAAACTTAACTTATCTGGAAGCAATTTTATGAAATACCCTACGTGTAAACGTAGCTTAAGCCCGTATTTTGTTCAACGAGTTTCAAACCCGTTCTCCGTTGAGGTTGTTCCAAGAAACGCCTATTGCACCAATTTTAAACTGAGGGGCTAGTAACTAAAAATCAGCATTTGCGTACGATTTCCAGGGGCGTCATTTGGGTGAGGCAGGTGGGGTGGAGGGTGGGGGGCAGATTGCCCTCCTGTTTTTCCAAGGGAGCCCAGAGCTACAGGAAAAATATCGACAAAAACTCAGTTTCTCATCAGAACTGTGACATCTGGTTGTGTCATTCCAGTTGACCCAGTTCATTCTTGAAAATTGCACACTTTTTAATCCGAGATAATGACCCATTGTTCGAGGATCGAATGTCTACAGAGCGCGTTTGAGCCTGGGTCACTCAGTGCCTTTTCCACTCACCGACAGCTTATTTATTTTAGAAAATGGTAAGAATTTTTTCGTAGATTTATTAATGTTTTTCTATGTTTAATTCTAACATTGTAGTAGGAAACTCTTCAAGACTACTTGTCCTGTTCACTGATGTCGAAGGTTTCACAAGTTCAATCCGTTGTTAGCATTGCTCCAATTTTTTTTTTTCCTGAGTTATTGTAAATAGGAAGGTCCATTTCATGACACTCTTTTTCTTCTTCATTAATTTTGTAAAAAAATGGGTGCTTTTATCCATTCTGCTGAAGGACCTTTTCCCGATACAGAGCAGAACGGTATGCAGAACTGGTTCCTATTCCGTTGATCATCTGCAGAACGGAATGAAGAATGGTATCTGTGATGGGGTGTATATTTTTGAGTGGCGAGAGCAAACCCCTTCACCCGGATTTGAGCCTGGGTTCTCAGAACCCCAGATCCGGGTGACAGGAGCTCGCTAGTTAATCCTATATATGTGTGTATTATATGTGTTTTTGTATACAAGCATCATTTTGTAAATGAGAAAATATAGTCGTCTGGTAGCTGAAGTCGAAGGAACAACCAAAAGTAGCCTTGTGTGACAAGCACCGTCACAAGATCTGAATGAGATACAACTCGTTCTCCTTTCTATTTAAAAAATATAGCACTACGGCTATCTACTAAAAACCGCTTAGGCAGGGGTGTCACGACTGGGGGGGGGGGGGGGGAGGCCCCCCCAAAGCTCTCGGGCAGTCGGTAAAAAATAACCGAGTTGGCGCGAAGCGCCGCGATTTTTTGTCAAAACAGTTGATTTTTTTCATGAAAACAGTCGGTTTTCTGAAAAATGGTCGATTTATCGTCAAAATAGTCGGTTTATATTAAATCAGTCGATGTTTTTCAAAACTGTAATTTTTGTTGTTGAAAACAGTCGTTTTTTCTGCAGAAAAAACCAGTTGGTAAATCTCTAGTCCCCCCTCCCAAACATTTTGGCTAGTAACGCATCTGCTTATAGGAGAATGGGATAAGGCGTACTCTCGCCATTCCACGAGGACTCCTCGGGGAGACACTCCATGTGGACTCCGCGTAGGGAAAACAACGAGAATACGGGGAATGCTTCCAAAATGGATTTTGTTCGAAAGATAAATATGCAGTTCACAAAATCATTCTCGCTCCCCTTTATTTTTGGTTTTGTTTATTCTGCTTATTTTTAGTTAATTTTACATTGCACCAACCTGGCACCAACACCAGCAAAAATTGATTCCCCTCCGAATCAGAAAAGAAGTCCTTTTTGATGATGGTGATCATAATCTGAGCATTCCCCGTCCGTGGGGACTCACGAGAATACGGGGATGGAGTCCCCGGGACAAACAAAAACGCGAGGACTCCTCAAGTGCAGTCCTCGGGGAACAGTCGGGGAACGGCGAGAACACGCCTATAGAGAACGGAAAACGGGTTGACTAAAACGCGGCTATTGTCGCGTTGTTTCTTCGTTAAGCTCTATGTTTATTGAATGTTGGCGCTAGATTTGAATTCTAATGTGGTAGTGGTTTATTTTAGTGGTTTGTTAAGTGGACTTAAGAATTTTCGGGTATTCAGGACTGTTCAGGACTGAACGTTAACAGATTAGGTAACTGAAAAGAGCCTGGACAGTTACAGAGTTCAGGCAATTACACCAAATCATGAGAACTGTGCCGAAAATTTGGATAACGGAAATAATACAGAATAAATAAGCATTCAAATCTTTCATTATTTATTATATGTTTGTTTTCTTCTCACAGCCTGACCAGGACCCTTGCCAAGAAGCAGCTTCTTGGCAAGGGTCCTGGTCAGGCTGTCGGAAGAAAACAAACCTGGAAATTCATTATTTGAAAATCCACTATAGTGAATAGTGGAACAACAAAGTAAAGTATTTTCAGCGGGTATTTACGCCAATTTAAGTGAATAAGTGATGGGTAACTAGATTGTCCTATCCAGTCATACACAAATCCTCAATTTTTGGGCATGGTGCCCCAACGTCTGGGCATGCCCGAACGTATGGGCATGGTACCCATACGTTGGAGCACCATGCTCTGGAGCATGGGCATGGTACCCCTGTGAAATTTGGATAAACTGAGACTGGTTACATACCTAAATAGGGCCTTCTCCCTGTCCTAGATCAAAAGATACCTGGTTTCACTGTCTATCCAACCTCATTTTCCAATTTACAAAATGTTAGAGCACTTCCAAGATACAGAGAGTTTTTTGGAGGCCACTTCTCTTCTAGTGGGCTTATCCTATCCTTTTTCAGAAAGTTGCTGCTAGGTAGCATGGATGAGGCAAGCTTTTCAATCTGTTCAGTGGAGCAAATATTTCCTTTAGATTGTTTGCCTTTTATTGTATTTATTTTGAGTTGTTTTTTTTTTTACCTGTTTTTACTCTGACTTTTGACTTTTTGACAACATGGAAAAGGATTGAGTAACCTAATGGCAACTACCTGTAAAAGGATAGGGTAAACCCACTGGGAAAGAAGTGGCCTCCACAAAACTCTCTGTATCTTGAAAGTGCTCTAACATTTTGGAAATTGGAAAATGAGGTTGTATAGACAGTGAAATCAGGTATCTTTTGATCTAGGACAGGGAGAAGGCCCTATTTAGGTATGTAACCAGTCTCAGTTTATCCAAATTTCACAGGGGTACCATGCCCATGCTCCAGAGCATGGTGCTCCAACGTATGGGTACCATGCCCATACGTTCGGACATGCCCAGACGTTGGGGCACCATGCCCAAAAATTGAGGATTTGTGCATGACTGGTCCTATCCCAGCCCTTTTCTTAATCTTAAATGGTATCATCAGTGGTGTTTTATGTTTGGCACCAGTAAATTTTTCAAGGGAGGTTCAGGTACTATTTTTCGTCAAAATAGTTTATTGTTTTGATGAAAACAGTTGTTTTATGAAAATAATTTGATCCTTAGTCAAAGCAGTCATTTTTTTCTGAAAATTAGTCAATTTTTTTTAAATATTTTTTTTTTTTCATGAAAATAGTTTTTTTTTCTGCTAAGTTATCGTTTTTTCTGCAAAAACAGTCGGTAAAAATTACCAGCAAGTTGGTACATGTCCCCCCTTCCCCCAAACAGTTTGGCTAGTAACGCCTCTGTTCCCCTGAGTAGTGTCATCTTCTACTCATGTGAAAATGATTTCACATTCTTTGATCTATAATATCTTCGAGAAAAAAACAATGCTAGATATGTCATCACAGTAGAGAATGGCATGTTTCTGAGTAGAAAAACACACGGACAATGGGATATAGCATGTCAGAGTTGTGAACCAAATTACAAACCAGAGTTGCTGTTGCTAATGAATGAAAGAACTTCACACTAACGTCCATGGAGAGAACCAAAATAGGCCTTATGTCTATTGATGATTATTTATTTGTTTCAAAGTATAGAAATTGGGGGCTGTGTTCCGATAAATCAACTGTAACCTTACTGTATTTCTTTTCCTCGACTTTGCAGTTAGCCTACTGGGTAACATCCTGGTAGCATCTGGTCACCATAAACTATGAGTAGTAACGGCAACAACATTTTTTTTTTCAGATGTCAATACGAAGCTGCTTGATTATCAGCTTCTGTTGCCTTTCCGTCAGTGCATCTGAAGAAGCATGTTTAAAAGAGTCGGAAGGAACAAGTTGCGATGCATCAAAGGCAGGCTCAAGCAATAGGTACTCCATAGGTTTGTCTTCGATTCTGTATCAGTAGCAACATTGTCCTATTACCACTGTTTTATTCTGCCGTGCTAATCGGCAACATACTCTTCAAAGTTTTTATGGCACTTGAGCTTACTCAAGTGCCATATAGCGATTGTTATTTCTGTCCGTCAGTCGGTCTGTCGGTCTGTCGGTCTGTCTGTCCCGGTTTTGCTAGTTCGGGCACTTCCAGATAAGCTAGGACGATGAAACTTGGCAAGCATATCAGGAACTGGACCAGAATAAATTAGAAATTGTCGCTTCCTCGATCCGACCATCTGGAGGGGAGTGGAGGGAGGGGGAATCCGGAAAAAATAGGAAAAATGAGATATTTTTAGCTTACGAACGGGTGATCGGATCTTAATGAAACTTAATACATGGAAGGACTTTGTGTCTCAGACCCTCCATTTTAAATCCAGACCGGATCCGGTGACACTGGGGGGAGTTAGAGGGGGAAACCGGAAATCTTGGAAAACACTTAGAGTGGAGGGATCCGAATGAAAGTTGGTGGAAAGTACAAGCAAAAGTCCTAGATACGTGACTGATACAACCGGAACGGATCCGCTCACTTTGGGAGAGTTGGGGGGGGGGGGGGAGAAGTCCGAATTTGTAGTGATCTCGCGAGTTCCGTGCTTCCTGATGTGCTGGGACGATGGAAATTGACAGGCATGTCTGGGACCCGACCAGCTTAAATAGGAAATCATCAATTCCCCGATTCGACCATCTGAGGGGGGGGGAGTGGAGGGAGGGTGAAGCCAAAATCTGAGGTATTTTTAGCTTGCGAACGGGTGATCGGATCTTGATGAAAATTGATATTTAGGATGACCTCGTGTTTCAGACACCTCACTTTAAATCCGGGCCGGATCCGATGACACTGGGGGGAGTTGGAGGAGGGAACCGGAAATTTTGAGAAACGCTTAAAGTGGAGGGATCGGGATGAAACTTGGTGGGAAAAACAACCACAGGTCCTAGAAACGTCATTGACATAACCGGACCGGATCAGGGCACTGTGGGGGAGTTGGGGTGGGGAACCGGAAATTTTGAGAAACGCTTAAAGTGGAGGGATCGGGATGAAACTTGGTGGGAAAAACAAGCACAGGTCCTAGACACGTCATTGACATAACCGGACCGGATCAGGGCACTGTGGGGGAGTTGGGATGGGGTCCGGATTTCTAGCGATCCCGCGAGTTCGGCATACTTCCTGGTGTCCTAGGGCGATGAAACTTGGCAGGTATGTCAAGGATCCGAACAGATTGACTTGAGAACAGCCGTTTCCCCGACCATCGTGGGGGGAGTGGGTGGATGGGGAGTCCGGAATCTAGTGGCGTGCATAACTTTTGAACGGGTGATCGGATCTTGATGAAAATTGATATTTAGGTTGACCTTGTGTCTCAGACACCTCACTTTAAATCCGGGCGGGATCCGATGACACTGGGGGGAGTTGGAGGAGGTAACCGGAAATTTTGAGAAACGCTTAAAGTGGAGGGATCGGGATGAAACTTGGTGGGAAAAACAAGCACAGGTCCTAGACACGTCATTGACATAACCGGACCGGATCCGATGACACTGGGAGGAGTTGGAGGAGGGAACCGGAAATTTTGAGAAACGCTTAAAGTGGAGAGATCGGGATGGAACTTGGTGGGAAAAACAAGCACAGGTCCTCGACACGTCATTGACATAACCGGACCGGATCAGGGCACTGTAGGGGAGTTGGGGTGGGGGTCCGGATTTCTAGCGATCCCGCGAGTTCGGCATACTTCCTGATGTCCTAGGGCGATGAAACTTGGCAGGTATGTCAGGGATCCGAACAGATTGACTTGAGAACAGCCGTTTCCCCGACCCGACCATCGGGGGGGGGGAGTGGGTGGATGGGGAGTCCGGAATCTAGTGGCGTGCATAACTTTTGAACGGGTGATCGAATTTGAATGAAACTTGTCTGGTGAGCTATCGCCTCGGACGTTCAGTTTCACGTCCGAGTCGGGTCCGATACCTGTGGGGATGGGGGGGGGGGGTGGAAAACTCAAGAAACTCTAAAAGTAGAGGGATTGGGACGAAACTTAATGGATGGAACAAGCATTAGGCCTAGATGAAATTGACGGAGCCAGATGGTTTCGGGGCTCTGTGGGGGGGAGTTGGAGGGGCTTTCCTGGAATTCCGGTAGTCGTGAGTTAGAATAGTTCCAGATGTAAAACGACAACGAAACTTTGCAGGCATATTAGCGACCCGAATTATCTTGACTTAAAAACCTGACACAACATACCCCCGGAAACTTCCGTTCCTAGATCCGAGCATTTTTGGGGGAGCAAGAGAAGAGAAATATGGACTTCTATAAATTGCGAACGAGTGGTCTGATTCGAGTGAAACTTCATGGGTGATACGAATCGATGGCCTCGACATGTAAAACATGCGTTCGAACCATATGCGACCACGATTAGGGGAATTGGGGGTGGGGGGACTTTTGACATGCACAAAAACCAAACGGATGGACCGAATGAGATGCAATTCGACAGTGCCGAGTTTATGCGGCCTAGATTTGTTATTTGGCGTCTGGGCCGGATTCGGCCAAGGTAGGGGGGGGGGGGGTACTGGAAACTTGCAGATAGGCTATGCTCCAATTTCAGTCAAACTTGATGAGGGAATTAAGAGATTGGGCCCGAACCGGCTCCGACAACGTTGGTAGGAAGGGGGGGGGGTACCGGAACTTTCCAAAAATGCTCAGATTCGAGTGAAACTTGGTAGATGGTATAAACGAAGATGCTTTAGGTGGTCGATTTTTTTTTTTATTCCGAACCAGATTCGGCCACGGTAGGTGGAAATAGAGTGAGTACCGGAAATCGTGTAGCACGTCTAGGGATCAAACAAATGGATTTATTGGGATGAAAGTTTGAACAGTCATGTGCATTTGCAATCGAGACGATGCCGGAACTGCTCAGAAATGAGTGAAACTAAATATCCTATTTCTATTTCCGAACCGCCTTTTTGGATGGCGGGTGTATTTTGTGACGTTTTCATCTACTTTCTTGTACAGCCTACTCGTACAAGTGCCATATGAGCTCGTAGCTCTTGTTTTAAACACTTATCTTCCGTCTCTGAATCTTCATGCGATTAAGATTGTTCAGATAGGTTTAATAAGCTGAATAGCAACCTCTTATCAGTGCTGCGATTGGTGTTGCCACGCTGATGCAGTTTTTCAAGTTTCTAAAGATCAGAAAATGTGTCCTTAGCCTACTACTTGAAGTACACCAGTACAATTTGACGCCCATTATACTGTAAAAACTTTTAGATCCACGGACGGACAGCATTGGTCCTCGAAAAATAAGGAGTCATAACGGAACAAAACATGTTCTTTTGAAGAAAAGTTGTTTCTTCAGCTTCTAACAAAGTAAAACTTTAGTGCTTCCCGTGGCAACTCTGACGACGCTGCTCTTTTCCTCGGCCCGCTGGTGGAACTAACCAAGCGATCTGATTGGCCCTGCATAAACGAGAATAGAATGCGAGTCTATTCTCCTAATTCACCTTATTACGGCGCGCTCCGAGGAAAAGAGGAATCTGTGTTTCCTCAACCGTCCCATTTTGTTTCTATTTCTTCCACTAGAGTCTTCCGTTATTTTGTCAAAACCAGACTGCCAGCCTACCAGACCAGCTGTTCCATCGCGGTTATTAATGAAGAAGGGTACGAATAACCTCAAATAACGTCTGGACTTGTTTGTATATACTCTCCAGCTTTTTACGTTGTAGCTTCATGAAGACAACTCGCTGTGTTTATATATTTTGTTTAATAAATTCAGTAAAAATCAGGTACCGATTCGGTCACTTTTACCAGGTGCGCCCCCCCCCCCCAATGAAGAACGGCTCGGGACGCCCTGGTGGGGGGGGAGCTGGAGGGGGGTCCGGAATTCCGGTGATTGTAGGTTTGTACCTCCAGATGTGCTAGGACGATGAAACTTGGCTTGAACATTTGAGACTTGACAAGATTGGTTAAGAAATTGTCACTTCTCAGATTTGACCATCCCTCAAAGGACCTGTCTTACCGATAATACTAATGCAACCTACTTCTGTAATCAATCCATATATTTTTAAACCCGGAGACCCCAATTTCGTACCGTACATGCATTCTAACCCCTCTAACAAAACCGCGCTGATTTTCTCACTTACTGTGTTTTGCTACCTTCGTTGTGTATCACGCTGTCGACGGGTGTCTGCGAGAAGTTTTTCTGTCACAAAACCGGTTATGTAAATTGTTTCCCTGTTTTCGCTCCAAGTCAACGGGTCTCGGAAAAGGCTTAAAACAGCCAAAACCGTAGTTTATTTGTTAAAAGCACTGCATAGTTTTAAAGTATTCAAAAATTTCAAAATATTGTAAGTTGAAGAGTAAATAGTAGGCTACGAGGGTTCCTTTAAAGTACTCATCTTAACCGCAAAGTACCCAAAAAATACTCTTAAGCTACATATACATTTTCATGATCCCCATGAGCCCATGATCATTTTTACCTCAGGTTTTGCACAGAAAATTAATGTCTAGCTCCATTGAAGTTCGCATCTTAACACCAAAGTGGAAACATTTTTTTTTTTTACCAAACGATACATTTAAAACGATGTTTAAATATGAACTTCTAGCACCCCTTAACTGCGCATTTCAAACGAAAAGCCGAAAAATACTTTTACTAAACGATATGCTATATATTCCTGATTCCCAAGTGCACATGATCGTTTTTGCCTTAAGAGTTTTACTTACAAAGGAATCCCTTAAAGTACAAACACACTTTTGAGCAAAATACACATTTTCAGGATCTCTGTAAGCCTATGGGACCATCATTTTTGCTTTAAGAGTTTTGATTACGGATGAATTTCTAGCGCGCCTGAAGTGCGCATCATCACAGCCAAGTGCAAAAATGATTAATCTTTACCAAACAATACATTTTCGTGATTTCCAAGGGTCCATCTCAAGGGCTTTGCTCACGAATGGTCACAACAAACCCTCTTAGCGGCAAATTCCTACGTTCCTCTTTTGACCCAGGCTTGCAAGTCCCATATTAGCTTGGAGCTCTTGTTTTCTCTTTCTTCCTCTAAAGTCTTATATAGGTGTGTATGGTCTTACATAGGTGGGCAAGCTAGTAAATGCCTGTCGTCGCTTTCTGTTCAGTGAGAGACCAAGATCAAATCTTAGTGTAAGCCATTATATATAGGCCTAGCCACAGCATCCTTGTATAGCTTACATATCTTTTTACTATAGACGCAAACCAAGATTGGTCAAAGTACAAGCAACTGATACAGGACGCTGTCAGAGAGTACATTCCTTGTGATTCAACTAACTGTTCCTGCTACACATCTCTCATCGATGAGGATTTGTCCACCTTCAAAGATGGAGTTTATAAAGATATGGTGAACAGAGCCAAAGAAAAGTAAGTTTTTCACCTTATATTTTTTTTTTTGAAAGGCCAGATTTGCTGCTCGCGAAAATAAACACTGAAAAAAAAAGATCTTGCAGTATTTGCTACTGGGATTAATACTGTCTCTGAAAAGATAATCTTATCTCTAATTCGGGTTAATCTTATCTCGTTAAAGATAAGATTAATCCCAGTTGCAAATATTGCAGTTAACTTTAATCCTTACTCGGAGAAACCTTTTACAGTGTAATTCCTCCTGTACTTCCCACCGCCGTTCGGACTGGGTGAACACTTTGGTGTTACTGCGGTGGCTAGGTCCCGAAAGGGTTGTTCTTTAGTTGAATATTGAGTTCAGTTTATTCAATAAACATGCGACAGACAAGGCCGATTTTATTTTCGTCCAGCATCAATAATTACAAAAAGCACCATAGGCGACATAGAGGCTACAATATATAAAATGGACGGAGCGCTGTAGCTTACGTAGAAAATACAAATACAATAATACACTATAGGCGTATTCTCGCCGTTCCCCGGGGACTCCTCGGGGACTCGAAGGGAACGACGAGAATAGAGGGAGTCACTCCACGTGGACTCCGCGTACAGAAACAGCGAGAACACGGGAATGCTTCCAAAATGGATTTTGTTAGAAAATAAAATATGCAGTTGACGAAATTAGTCTGAATCCACTTAATTTTAGGTTCTGCTTATTCTGAATGTTTTCATTTAATTTTACATTGCACCAACACCAGCAAAAACTGATTTCCCTCCGAATCTGAAAGGGAGTCCTTTTTGATGATGGTGATGATAATCGGAACATTCCCCGCCCGTGGGGACTTGCGAGAATACGGGGAGTCAGTCCCTGGGACAAACAAAAACGCGGGGACTCCTGGTGGAGTCCTCGGGGAACGGCGAGAATACGCCTTATATGACAATGTCAGCTGTGGCGACGCTTCCGGCTCTTCCGCTAGGTGTACGGCGATTCTTGATCGGTACGTAGTGTTCACAGTATTGAGACATACCTTCACTTGGTACCTTCACGTTTGTGCCCTTGGTCATTCCTCCGCATCCCATCTAGGAAGAAGATTTTTAAACCCGATTAGTCCCTTATTTTTTTTATTTTTTTTTATCTTGTGCATTTACTACATTATTGAAAGCTCAGTGTATGTTTTCCTTTTTTTTGTCTATACTGCGCTATTTCCCCCTTCTCAAGCGCGTAAATTAAATTTCGTCATCATCATACAGTAGAGGTATGTGAACACTTTTCTAACTGTTCCACTACCTTGGCTTTCTTACTTGCATATAAAAAAGTAAAATGGAAAAGAAAAATAACAAACTTGATATCAGCAAACAGCCAACTATTTCAGGGTTATCCTGGCACAAACTTGAAGCAGAAATTCAATTAACTTTCTTTGATTTTGAATTTATAAAAAAGGTCCTTCCTCTTTTGAAGGCATCTGACGGTTCGGACCGCCATCTTCTCCATTGAAGGTGCGTTCCTCGCGGCAAGCTTTTCAAATTATAAAAAGCAAACCAGGTGTCAGCTGAGTCACTTTCATGGATGAATTAGCGAACTATTCAAAAAGCGACAAAAGCGTGATTGATTGTTACTGTTGTTTTAGGAAAAAATGCCTGGTTTGGGTTTTAGTTTTTGCTTTGGCGATCGTTCACTATCAGCAGACGTTCACATAAGCATACCTCTACTGTATCATTGTCATAATCAGCTGTAGACCCGACATTAAAAAAGCTTGTCAGATGATAGTAAAAGGTTATGGTCATAAGGAGCGGGCAAAAGCTCAGGAGCGGCTAAACAAAGTTCAGGAGCTCAGGAGCGGCTAACCAAAGCCGAGTGATATTTTCTTGTTTTTTTTTTGTTTTTTTTGTGTTAGTTTGTTATTTAGTATAGTGAAGCAACGCAAATTAGCTGTCATCTACGATGTTGTTTAAATAAACCTATATCTCTCTCTCTCTCTCTAAAACGGTCACGAGGCGAAAAATAGGTATCGGTTCTGCACTGGACCTGATTGGCATAACCCTTGCCGCGGTTGATAGCACTTTCAAAGAATGTAAAACCTCATCATCCAAATTGTCAAGCCATTGGTTGTGACGTTGGCGTCGTCCTGTTTCGGCCTTCACCCCCCCCCCACATCCTGCGTAGAGGAAATTCGAGCTGCGTGGTCTAGCTGTGAATTGCTCTTGTCGCGACGCCGTCCATATTCTCAGGGTTACTACAGGTGTTCCGCGACAATCCCGGGTTGCAATTCTAGGAGCGTGTTCCACCCTACTTACCGTAGTTACTACACGTGACGTCACGAATTCTGGGTTTTTGCCGTCAAGGCTGGAACGACTTAACGGGCGATTCCGACCAATCACGTTACAGAGATGCGTAGTTACTACGCTTACTACGCTCCCGAGCATGGTAAGCAAATAGTAACTATTAGTTACTATTTCCAGAAGGTTGGAACGGTCAGCGTAGTAACTTTTCGTGAGGATGGAACGGAAATAGTAACGAATAGTAACT